>JAAIXJ010000041.1:11226-278812 GCA_013403705.1 Heliconius hermathena | reverse complement strand
AATATTTTATACAATAAAGTAAACAAAATTGAATTGTTAGTGGAGATTACCTTCATAAATCATAACAGTTAAGTTTAAGTCGTAATTAATTCAACACAGAAATAAAGACCGATTTGATCTTCAAAGAGATATCAAGCAAATACATAGATTTTTTGGTTTGTTCGTTTGTTTGAAATAAATCTATATAAAAATGCTTAAAAACATCCTTTCTACGTGTTCTCTGTAATAACTACATATTTACCAATTGTACATTTAAGTAATAAATAATACATGTAACTAATTTAAAAACTGTACAGGAGTTAATATGCAATCATTACAGTTATTTTACAAAAAATATTATGAATTCTTCAAATCAATTATTTAAGGCGAGAGTACGATTTCCGGGGCGCCGCGATTTGTAACTACTTTTTGGTTCTACACGTCAAAATAAAGTGAAAATGAAGAATAAAAAAAATCGATATCTCGCTTCGTTTGCGAGATATCGACTATGGAAAAACTAAAAAAATATTTATTATATTTCTTTCAAATATCTTAGAATATATTTGTTTTTTTGCAAAAATAGCAAGAGGTATTTTCGTTTTGAAATTGAATTTTCTATAAAGAACATTATATAAAAAAACCTAACCTAACCTAACCCCCCCGGTCACAAAAAAACCTAGTTTTTAATAGAATAAAAATACCTAAGGATAAATATCGTTATTTTTTATATTTTGTATGTTTTATATATGAAAAAATGAAAAAAAAAACAGTTGCACAGTTTGTAATAAAGCAAGATATCAATTTTTCTATTTCTCATTTTCATTTTATTTTGACATATATACCCTACCCTAACAAAATTGTCAAATTGAAATATTTGCAAAAAACGAAATAAAAAAAAAGCTGTTTCTGAAAGAGTAAATTAAATTATTCACTGACATGAGCACATTTAACGGAGTTTTAGAATTATGATGAGACGTACACTACTTAGGTAAAAAGAAAGTAATGTTACAAAAATATATACGTGTAATAAATAATTAGCTTTATGTATATTTTATAAATATCAAATATCAACAATGGTCGTATTTTTTAATTCAAAACAATCAAAAAATCTTATAGAAATTACGATAATGTAGTAAAAAAATCATATTAGAATATTACAGATTAAAGTAATAAAAAATCATATTAGAAGTCATTATAATTGCCAATCATTTCTTTTTATTAAATCAATAATCATGTAGTTAAAGCGGACGAAGCCGCAGGCGGGCCGCTAATCTGCAATAAAGACGTAGTTATTTTTTTAGCGTTATCCTGCACATAGGCAGAGGAAACCTGGAAACGTAGTGTAAATCTACTTACGTTCTCCATTGTCCGCCAAATTATTGACAATATTGAATATTTCGTTCCCGATTAGAAACCGAACCCACTACAAGTCGTATTTACTGTCACACGCTTGTGGCCTCTATCTTTCCTAATAATATTAATATAAAAAATAATAATATTAGTGGGAGTGGGTCATTAATTATGATATGATAAGAAACTTCTGTCACATTATCTACGCATACATATTGCTATTTTTATATCAATATTTACGACGTTGTATCGCATTATACAGTTCAATTATATTTTTCGTTTGACCAACAATTTTATTTTTATATAGTAAAAATTAAAATCACGCTGTATCCCGCGCACAGCAGGGTAGGCAGAGGGAACCTAGTGTTTAGACACTCCGATCCTCAATTTCCGCCGAATTCTGGAGTCTTTAATAAATATTTAATTTCCTCGAGTGGAGATCGAACTCACAACCAGCCGATTTTACAGTTACATTTTGTGTCCCTGCTCCAAGATTGGATTGGCGAAATGGTAAGAGAGAAAATATACATTAGCCGTCGAGCTGGGTTGAGGCCGTTTTGGAGCACAAGAGTGAAGTGTTCGACTATGAACGTGACGTTTGTGGGTTCGATTCCAACTCGGGGAAACGAAGTATTTATCTTTTTCATTTCCTTGCTCTGGTAACGAGGCAAAACGCGCCGTTGACTACTCATCACATAAGCTTCGAGAATCCGGCGGAAGTGGGGAACGGAAATATAGTAAGTTCTTTGACTTTCACGATTATTACACATTTTCAATAAACCTATTTAACCGGATTAATCGGGTATATTTAGTATTATACATTTTTGGAAACCCGACGTTGCGAACACTTTGCTACTGCAAACTGTTCGAAACGTCGGACTACTGTCCGTGGTCATGAGTAGACTGAGGTGGCATTCGTCTGTCAGTTTACATAATTAGGTAGTTTGATATATTAACTGACAGACAAATGCCACCTCAGTCTAAACGTGACCACGAACTACTGCAAAGTGCAATATATTAATGGGAATGGAGTGTCTTAACATTAGGTTCCCAGGTTTCCTCTGTTTACCCTGCTATGTGCGGGATACAGTGTGATATAATAAGGAAGAAGATACTTATTTATGTTTGTCTGAAATTGTAAGTAACTATTTAAAAAGAAACTATTAAAAAAGATTTCTCACAATGCGCGGAATAATCCAATTAAAGGGCTTGGACTAAAAATTTGCTTGATACCGCAATCTTAAGAAAAATGGTCTTGACAGACGTACATACAGACAAACAGAAAGAAAGACGGACAATAAAATAAGGGTATAAGGGTTCTATTTTGTCTTTTAAGGTTTACGGTTTTACGGACTCCTATAAACCAGAATGTTCAAATCAGTATTCATAGTCTAACATTTCTATTTTTAGGTTCCATTTCATTATTTACAAAAGAAAGAAAGTTGCCTGTGGAACTGCGCATGTTGCCTTACGATTTAGACAGTGTGTTGCATTTCGGTGAAAGAGATTACAGTAAGAATGGTCACCGGACTATTATATTTAAGGTAAAGTATTGTCTTAAGTGAACTTTTCTAAAAATTTGAACACAGCTGGACTCCAATCTATGACTCTTATTTACCGCTCAAACGATAGTCACTAATAAAGCCATAAAATCTATCGAAATTATTTCCTTTTTTACCGAAATCATAACCTTTATAACCTTTTTTCCCCAAGTATGCGACTACTTAGTTATATTTGCTACTTGGTAGATGCAGAGAAATCTATATTATTTATAATATGATACACTATTTTTAAATTGGAACTTGAAAACTTTTGTTTCATCTTGTTTTGTATAGAGACGAACAAAAGATTAACCAGAAAAGTGAAATATCCCTATAATAAACAGAAAGGAAACCCATGACCAATGAGGCACGTCCTCTAACCGAACCACAGTTAAAATTGCTTAATTTTTTTATTTTTTAGAACCCAAACATAAAACAAAATCGAATAGGTCTCTCTAAAGCTGATATACGCAAAATAGAAATCATCTATGGTCCCGAATGCCAGAAGAGGGATCGTTTAGCCAAAATCGATCTTTGCAAGAATTACCCCGCACAGAGAAGGAAACGAGAAATTGATATTAGCTCGCAAAGTTTAAGAGTTAACAGAGATATAACTGTCCCACCAGAAAATCTTACTAACGGATTAAAAACAGAAGATGAGTTAGACATTGAAAATGAATTACAAGATCTTGTAGAACAAGTGTACAAAATAACCTTAATAGCTATAGACAAAACAAGAATAAAACGTTGTAATACTACAAAAGAAGTGCCTAAATCAACAGACAAAAACCTTCAATCTACTACTGACATGGCGAAAGTGGTCGAGACCATCAAAGATTATGCCAAATCTGTGATCCAGAAGTTGGAAACTAATTTAACAGCTTTCTGTTCAGCGGACGCTAGAGATATAGAGATAGGCAGGTGGAGATGCGAACCACAGTACTGCCCGCCTGCCTACAAGTCCACTAAATCAGGCAAAGTCAAATATTCTACACAGCATCGCCCTG
The DNA here is from genome assembly GCA_013403705.1 of Heliconius hermathena. Taxonomy (NCBI): domain Eukaryota; kingdom Metazoa; phylum Arthropoda; class Insecta; order Lepidoptera; family Nymphalidae; genus Heliconius; species Heliconius hermathena. The sequence continues at coordinate 274,935 of JAAIXJ010000041.1, read as the reverse complement.
TCATAAAACAATCTACAAAGCACGAAGGTAAAGGACGCAGGCCTCAATACGACAATAACTGGTTGAGAACTGACAATGTGACTGACATCGTGGTTGACGTGGCTGATAATGTGACTGACACGAGCAGAAAACGCCGAGCTTTGACAGCTGTCAATGAATCTATAGATATGACAAATATGGACATAAATAAAACAAGCGCGGTGGGTATCGCGGATAGAGAAATTTTAAGAATGGGCACAACTGTTTCAAGTCATAAGGTTGTAAACTTCGCACCGGTTAGGCGATTTGGCCGTAGACATAGGTAATACTTAAAATATTATGTTTATTAGTCTATATGTGTGCAATAAATTTAATATTTATCTTTATTTTTTATTTTTTTACCTGTTTTCACTTCTATACCAACTACAATATCAAGATCGAAAAAAAAGCGTTTTTAGTTTTTACTTAATTATATACTAGAGATCAATAAAAACATAAAAATATATCAATTCTTCTGTAGAAAAACTTGCATTCTCGTAATTTTCAATACGTGACGCTGCTTTCAGTCTAAAAGGTGTAGGCGGATTGTCGAAAAGCGGTGTAAGCCATCTTTGGACTAGTAAAGGATGCGCCGCGCTTTGACGGCTGACGTCACACCTACACTATAAATTATTAACACTAACGTTAAGCTTAGATTGGACTTCTTTGACTAAAGCTAATTTTCTACCGCGAGCGGAGCGGGCCCATTAAGGACTACGTTGAAATCGCAAGAGTAAACGGACATGAGAACCGAGCGAGCAGAAAGAGATGAAATGAACTCGCTCCGTTCTCGGGAATGGGGCAAAGTAGTTACATAATATAAAATTCTTTTTTCGTGGAAACGTAAGCCTATTTTTCGATCATCTCTTTTTTAGTGGACGCTGGTTTTTAATTCACTTACTCATTTATTGTTTACTACCTTACTTATTACCTTAATTGGAACTCCATTAAAAAAATTAAAAAAAAACAGTTTCATGGTTTTTCTTGCAGAGCCGGGTAGGTAGAACTTGGTTTGTTTAAACACAAAATAAACATTCAGATTTTTTTTAGCATATATGGCACTAAAGACTTATATAAAGAAAGAAATGACGAATCTAATTTATCGTTAGAAAGGTCCAAAAGGCAAAAAAAGATACGACAAAAGCCATACAGAGAAACGATGGAGCAGAAAGAGAGATATGAGGGATATGAGGAAAAAAGCAGAATAAAGAAGGTGAATAGAGAAGATGTGAAAGAAGAAATGACTGATGAAGAAAAAGATAGGTAATTAATGTTCTTCTCAGCTCCACGCTGCATTCACACATGGCAGTGTAGGCAGAGGCATCCTGGGAACTTAGTGTTAAGACACTCCGTTCCTATTAAAACACTTGCGTTCCCCACTTTCCGCCGCATTCTCGAGTCATTGTGGGTTGAGTGGCGGAACTCAACGCCTCGTTTTGCCCCGTCACCAGAACAAAAAAAAATAGTTTCATCCCCTGTACGGTAATCAAACCCACAGCTGTCACGTTTACTGTCGCACGTTTGTGCCTTTACGTCACGACGGCCTTAAATATATATTTTTTATCAGCTAGTGTTAAGACACTCCGTTGCCCACTTTCCGCCGAATTCTACGGAACTCAACACCGCGCTTTGCCTCGACACCAGGGCGAAGAAATGAAAATATAAATGTAATTAAATATTTCATGATTCAGAGACCAGTCGTGGCGCAGCGGCACGAGGTGTCCTCGAGTGGGGATCGAACCCACAACCAGTCGATTTTACAGTCACTCCTTGTGCCTCCACGCACTATGGGGGGAAATCGAGGTCTGTATCAGATCAAAAATCGATAACTTTTTATTTGTTAAGATAAACAATTGAATTTTCGCATAAGCATAAAGTATAAAATAGCTATATATTAAAAAAATAATGAAAAAAAATAATTTCCTTAGTCCACACTACTTATAGTAGTAATAAAAATGTATTATTAAATTAGTTTATAAAAAAACAATGTTTCTTAAGCTGTTATCTATTTGAGTAAGAAATTAATAGTAGTGATTACACATAATTTTTTAATAAAATATAAAATTTACAAAAACTGATTTACAAGTAGAATAATATTAGAAATGAATATATATTATTATATTATACATAATGAGTATATTATATTTAATTGTACTTGGTGAACTTCGGGATCCATAATAAGGTCATTCACTTTTAAATGATATAGATTTTGAAAGATATAGATAGGGTATCTTCATCAAGTGCCTTCACATTTTTGCTATATGTTTTTCTATGACTGGAATAAATAAATGAGGGTATTGTGCATTTTATTGATTAGTAATACCACAAAATGTGTGCAAAATGAAGATAAACGTCCTTTTATCAATAAATAACAATGATTTAATTGAAATTTTCCGCAACCTAATCAATTAAATAGTACAACATTAGAAATTTCTTGTTCTCTGACTTGTATCGTAGTTTTCGTAATAACTTCTTAAACCGCACGAATCCGGAGCTGATTTTTATAAAATGTTATTTATAAATATCTGGACCATAAAATAACATCAAATGTAACGCGTCGGTAAACGTCGGTAACTGTCAAAAGTCTCGATGAACTTTAAACACATAACTTTTTTCTCTTCACTTATTGGCAATATATTTTATAGGAATATATTCACAAAATCACCATATAATAAGTGTTTTAAAATCTACATACTATAGGCTTTTTAAAAATATATAACACTTTATACCTATTTGCACATTTTTTTAAGGAAACTATGTTTAAAGTATCGATGCGAACAACCTGAAATAGACATTCTTACATATTACAATTTCTCACAATAAAAAAAAAATATTCCAAATGTAATTCACGAAAAAATAATTCACTACATTAAAGCTCCACTATTATACTATAAAAAAAAATAAAAAGTGCGTCAGGGACGACTTTAGTAAAAACGAATTTTGATCTGGCGTTGTTCTACCATTATCCATAGTGCCTCGCCACGACTGGCCTCTTCAATAATAATAAAATTTTAAAAACTGAACATACTTTATGTCATTGGGTAAAGTAATTTTTAGGTTTGATTTAGAAATATCTACATAACCTATATATGTGTAATAGATTATACAAAAAATAGTTACTAATTATAGAAAATATATTTAAAAAAAATATCTTTTAACTATTTTTATAAAAATAATGTTTCCGCCCCCGGGTGGGCTCGAACCACCAACCTTTCGGTTAACAGCCGAACGCGCTAGCCGATTGCGCCACGGAGGCGATGTGAACACATGTCGAATATCGAACTTGCTTCTGACGTCGACGTTTATACTACTAGGTACTACTATATTATTGAAGAGAATATGAGAAACCAAGACCACCTCTTTGACAGTCAGATTAGTAAAATGCGCCACAGAGTCGGATGTATACATGTACCTGCGAAAATTAAACCTGCTTTTAGTATCGATGATACTACTAATACTATACTATAGTCCATTAGACACTGTACCGGTGGGTGCATAAATGAAAAACGTATGTGCATTTAATAATTATATTGTACACGTCTGAGTAAACGAACACACGCGGAAGGACTGATTTATAATATGTGATTTGTAATATGTGGTTCGCTTGTCTCGAACCTTTACATTACTCCTCCGCCAAAAAAAAAAATTTTTACACAAAATTTATAAATGATAATATAATTCTTACAATTAAAACATAACCCTTTTGTATTTTTACGTAGTTGGTTAAAATAAATGATAATAACATACATTGGTCATTACAATAACATGAGGTTTCGTTTTACAATGCACGTAAACTGCTAAGACAATATAAACTTGACTTGACATTTTTTATATAATATTAATTTAATAAAATTGAATGTANAGAAGAAACTCCCAAACTCCTTTACATTCAGATTAGCCGATTGCATTATGGAGGCGATATATACATCTATCGAATATCGAACCCGCTTCTAACGTTGACGACAATACTAGTAGATACTACTATACTATAGACAAGGATGTACTCATGTTATGTACATTCAAATTAGATTTGCTTAAATTAAACACTATATTTTGAGGCTGTCGTTGTGCAGGGGCACACGCGTGCGATTGTACACGGCGGGTGATGGTTTGATTCCCGTTCGGGAAATTAAATATTTTTTATTTTCTCTGTGGCTTCGAGGGAAGAATTGCCGCGCGGAGTTGAGTTTCACCACTTAACATGCAATGTCTCGAGATTTCGGCGGGAAGTGATTTTTTAGTATTTTTTTATGAAAATTGGGGTACGGGGTGTCTTAACACTAGGTTCCCTCTGCCTAACTTGCTGTGTGCAGAATACAGCGTGAAGCTGTTTTTTTTTATGAAAATTGTATTAAGGCAGTTGTGGCGCAGTGGAACTGCGTTTTTTGTAGGGCTCCTTACCTGAAAGGATAAAATCGGAACCCTCACTCTCGTATCACTTTGTTGTTCGTCTGTCATGACCATTTATCTCAAGATCCTTTGGAGCACACAAAAAATAAAAAGTTAAAAAGTTAAAAATTTATAAGTATTAACAGTTATTTGATAGAAAACAATCATTACAAAATTATATTTGTGGTTCATTATAGGGTTCGATTCACAGTAAGGGAAATTTATTATTTTAGTTTCCTCGCTATGGTAAGGTAAAACGCGGCATGGAGTCATCTCTTCTCTCCACGTCCAAGAAATCTCTGGACGAATTAAAATTAAAAAAAAAAAACAGACAAACATTTTTAACCTTCTATCAATTAACAGAAAAAAACACGAAAAGAGACATAAGATGAAGAAAGAAAGAAAAAGAAAAAGCGTACCAGAAACAGTGGAACTGTCTCAAGACAACAAAGAATTCTACGCGGAGAGAATGTGGCCTAACGGCGTCGTACCATATATTATTACGGAGAATTCTAATTGTAAGTAGGAAATAGTGTTTTTCTCGAGACATAGCACTATGTTCGAAGAAAGTAGCAAAAATCTGTATTAAAACTTCGACACTAAAATTCTAATAATATTTAATATGTCAAAGTTTGTAAGCATGGATGTTAGTTCCACGCATTTGTTGAACGTACTTAATACAAAATATTACAGTAATATAACTTATACATAAGAAATAAGAATATACACATCGTCTAAAGTTTATGTATAGAAAATTTTATGTTATAAATAAAATTACTAAAATATTTTTATACCAAGATGACATACAAGATTTGCGTGCGCGTCTCGAAGAAGTCAACGACATACTGAAGGAGAGGACCTGCGTCCGTTTACAGGAAATCTCGGAGAGAGGGAAACGGAAATACGAGGACTACCTCGTTTTAGATGACAGTGCTGATTACGTCACTGGCAGAGTGGGAGGGAGACAGGTAAGTAGAAATACTTATATAGAAATGAAATTATAATTTTTAAGCTTGGTACGGATTAGTACAGTAAGTGCCGCCTTGAAGTTAGGCTTTCTGAAGTTTTGTATAATGTACATTCGGTAGCAAAATAATCAAAAAATACTAAAATATAATCTCTGCAGCCATGTACACCTAAACGTCAGGGTGGCCACGAGTATATACCCCTATTACAGGTCAACAGCAGGTTGCAAATCTTCCGTTATTGAGTGACAGATAAAGATCGATTAAATTACTTTCCACTCAATGTCTCCAACATAGGGCGGTGCGTGGGTTTTGGAGTGCGAAGAAAGCGTGAAACTATAAAAATAATATAGAACCCGCAGATCCTTCTGCGGTAGTGCGGTTACCTGGTAACGTAGTGTTAAGACACTCTGTTCCCATTAAGACACCTTTGTGTCCCTACTTTCTGCAAAATTTTGTAAAGTTTCTGCACTCTTAATTTAGCGCGAAAACCTTCTGCATTAAGCAACACAAATACTTATTATAATATTCACTAAACTATTCTTCTTTTTATATAAAAAAAAACATTTAAATAATTTTATTATTTTATTTAAATGTATCTCAAAGTATATCTTTTAAGATCATAAGTAAATTTAAATAACAAATAAAATCAACCGCTATAAGTTTATAATGTAAGCATTAGATTGCCATCTTGTAAGAAAGAGACAGAATTGAAATAGAGGATTTTCCACAAGTGTGAAAGAGATAGATGTATTGACATTGCGTTTGACGTCAAATGGTCAAACATGTACTGGGTTGTCATGTTTAACAGTTTTACTTATTTTGATGCAATATTTATGTGTATCATAATATAATGAATGTATTTAATTTATTGATATTTTAAAGGCCATAAAAATACATGTTTTAAGACGTAAAAAAAGTGCCGGTGAGTTCTACAACTTTTAAAAAACCATAATATTTCAATAAAAATCAATTGAATAATTGCTTACGTTAACAAATAGGACAAATTAAGTGTGTAATTGTAATGACCGACTGCCATTCTCATTTAGATTTTCAAATAACACCCAATAATTTAAATTAAATGATCCATGTATACTTAATGAAAAGCATAATAGAAATTTAGGTGGGTGAATACTTGGTGGGGTGGACTTACTCTGTTCTTTACTTTCCGCTGAAATTCGTGGCATTGCGTGTTGAATGGAATTCAACGCCACGCTTTGTCTTGTTTCCAGCGCGAGGAATTGATAATATTGAGTAAATCAATCCATCCAATGGGAATCAGACCTACAGCCGTCGCGTTTTCAACCGAACGCTTGTGCCACTGCGCCACAAAATCATACTCATAAATCATATATAGAAGACATTTAAAAGTACTCAAAAATATTTGATTTAAATAATTAAAGTGATAACTTTTAGTTTTTAAAATAACTTCACATTAATTAGTATATTTATTTATAAATGACAATTTTCATTAAGAATATTAAAAATTAAATCAAATTAAATCAGTTTCATGCTGTATCCCGCACACAGCAGGGTAGGCAGAGGGAACCTAGTGTTAAGACACTCCGTTCCCCACTTTGTGCAGAATTCTGGAGGCATTGCGTGTTGAGTGGCAGAACTCAACGCTGCGCTCAACCTTGACACCAGAGCGAAGAAATGAAAATATAAATTTAAGCAAATATTTCATCTCCTCGAGTGGGGATCGAACCCATAACCAGTCGGGTTTTACAGTCACACCTCGTGCCGCTACGCCACGACTGGCCTCGTTAAAAAAATACATATTTTATTCCTTCCGTTAAATCCATTATTATTTTGATTACAAATATATATTATAGATACAAAAAAAAACCACTTTGTAAGTTGGTCTGTATATTTTTTGTCGTTATATGGCAGCACTTTTCTAGAAACGTCTATTTATTACGCTCTGTTATTGGTTGATTTTTTCGTCTAGAAAATTCTATCTCCACATTGGTCGAGTATATAAGCTACAAAGCGACGCGCCATTATCAACGTCTCGGAAAGCGTTATGATTATGATAGTTTACAGTTAGCTGTCAAATATGGTTGCTATCGGTATAGATTTGGGAACTGTGTGCTCGTGTGTTGCTGTTTGGCGAAATAATTGCGTAGAAGTGATATCAAACGAACAAGGGAACAGGACAACACCGTCCTATGTCGCTTTTACGGAGAAAGAAAGATTATTAGGCGAGCCGGCGAAAAACCAAGCGTCCATTAATGGGTCTAACACAATTTATGGCGTCAAACGCCTTATTGGGCGTCCCTACGACGATGTTGGCGTACAAATGGACTTAAGACACTTCCCCTACCAAGTTGTGAATGTAGATGGTAAGCCAAGAGCAGTGGTGCGATATAAAAATGAACAAAAGTTGTTTTCACCAGAGGAAATAAGTGCAATGATACTTTTCAGGATGAAGGAGATGGCTGAAGCGTTTTTAGGGTCCAAAGTTGCTAAGGCGGTTGTCACAGTCCCTGCGTATTTCAACGACGCTCAGCGTCAGGCGACTAGGGTCGCAGGGACTACTGCCGGTTTGGACGTGATAAGAATTATCAATGAACCAACTGCTGCCTCTCTTACATATGGCCTGAGCAAGAACCTGAAAGGTGATAGAAATGTTCTTATTTACGATCTAGGTGGTGGTACTTTCGATGTGTCCATATTGAGTATTCGAGACGGTTTGTATGAGGTAAAAGCTACTGCGGGAAATTGTAGGTCAGGTGGTGAGGATTTTGATAATCGTTTAGTCGCATATTTTGCTGATGATTTTTTAAAGCGCTATGGACAAGAACTTAAAAATACCCGATCCTTGAGGCGCCTCAGATTCGCCGCTGAAAGAGCGAAAAGAATTTTGACATCTGCTGTAGAAGCGGCTGTACATATCGAATCGCTTAAAGACGGGATCGATTATAAGTGCTGCGTATCCCGCGAATTGTTTGAGCACCTTTGCTCAGATCTATTTAACGAAACGTTTAAAACTGTGCAAAATATATTGACGGATGTTAGGATGACAAAAAATGATATACATGATGTGATATTAGTCGGTGGTAGCACTCGAATACCAAAGATAAGGAAGATGCTTAGTTACTTCTTTGGTAAAGATAAGATTGTTAATTCAATTAACCCTGAAGAGGCCGTCGCATGTGGTGCAGCCATACAGGCAGCTATATTATCTGGCGACAGAAGCAAGAAAATCCAAGATTTGTTATTAGTCGATGTCGTGCCATTGTCTTTAGGTATAGAGACAGTTAGAGGTGCCATGTTTAAAGTTGTTGAACGCAACACTTCTATGCCTTGCCGACAAGTTAAAGAGATTACTACATTAGAGGATTATCAAACTTCAATGACTATTGAAGTGTTTGAAGGAGAGAGAACTCTGACGAAAGATAATCGTTTGCTAGGTGTCTTTGAGTTACAAAACATTCCACCCGCGCCCAGGGGAGTTCCAAAGATTGACGTAATTTTTGATATCGATGTCAATGGAATACTAATTGTTTCTGCTGAAGATAAAAGTACTGGAAATAGTAAAAGTATTATAATAGAAAACAACAATAGACTACGTCCACAGGAAATCAACAAAATGATAGTCGACGCTGAAAGATTTAGAGAGGAAGACTATGAAAACAAACGCCGCTTAGAAGTTAGAAACCAATTAGAAACATACATTTATAACGTTAAGCATACAGTTCTTGAAAATTTTGTAAAATTAAATGGGGAAGAATGTGCGAAAATGATTGGAGAATGTAAAGAAGCTATTTCATGGTTGGATGAGAATCCAGATTGTTTAGCGGAAGAGTATGAGAGAAAGTTGTCCGAATTGTTTCGAATTTGGTCTTTAAAGATACGTAGTCTAGATCATGCTATCTATGGATTGAAAAGGCAGAGGAATGATTCCAGTCAAAATTCAGAGTTTAAAGAACAAACAGCTACTATAGAAGAACTAAAAGATGAAGTTGTTACATAAACTGTAATGGCGGTAAGTAATTTAAGTATCTTTGTAACTTTGCTTGTAATTTTTTAAATACATTTCCTGCTTACCGCTTGCTCGTACATCATTAGCACAGCTTTTAGAATGTATTTTAATGAGTAACCAAAGTAAAGTAAAATCAATAAATAATTAGTATATCTTTAAGAAAAATCTTCTTCAAATGATTTAATATATTTTAGCTAAAGCAACAATATAATATACTATTTCAGCTAAATTTTAATGGGTGGTATCACAAGAATTCTGGCTTTAAAATAATCTCAAAGCTACCATATGCTGGGTTAAAATTTGTGAGAGAAATAATTAAAATATCCATAATTGAAATAATTAATTTAAACAAATCAATATGAATAATAATTGAATAATTAACATTAATAGAACCACATCGACTACAAATATGAAACTATTTGAATATATGTTGTACACAAAAGTGGCACCAAAATGGTCCTGTATAAAATCAAGCTAGGTAATATCGCTTTGAGTATTTAATTTTTAAAAAATGCTTATTTCAGTTTGCTTAATGTAGAAACAATAAAAAAAATATAAAGCTCAACAAAAATCGTTCTTGCTATACATTTTGTATTGTTTGGAGACTAACGATATTTCGTCTTGCCTTATTTGATCTGTGATCTAAGTGTTTAAGTGACATAGTAATAATATGTCTTATGTTTTATCATTTATTATCTCATATATCATATTATCATGTTTTTTAAATAACATTAAATAATATACTTTTATTAATTAAATAATTTTGAAATATATGGTTTTTTCATTACCAACTCCCACCACTCCATTATCTTCCATTAAATAAAATCTACCTATTTTTTACTTTTAAAAGGATAATTACAACGGAGGCAATTGATAAATTCTCAAGAACAGAAATAAGTGTTTAGAGATTATACGACAAGTGTGTCAGCACTAGGACTCCCGGATGGTTTGGCAATTCGGCAGAAAGCAAAAAGTCTGAAATGGAACAGAGTGTCTTAGCACTAGGTTTCCAGGTTCTCTGGTTTCCTCTGTCTATCCTGCTATGTGCGCGAAAGAGCGTGAACCGAAAAAAAAAAGAAAAAAATTAACATGATATTTAAAAAAAATAATGAAACGAATATTCCAAAGTATTAACACATTTATTTATATCTTGTTGAAGGTATTTTTTAAAAGTTTGTCGTACTTTTACATTTCGTAAAGCGGGTAGAGAGAATTGAGAGAGAGAGAGAGAGAGAGAGAGAGAGTAATTCTTTAATTTTGACTCATTGGATCGTTTATTTGGTGCATTTCTAAGACCAGATAGTAAATATTTAAAAACATAAAATGACAACCAGTGAACTTTACAAACAGTCCAAGAAAGTCCGGTTACGTTAAAAATACTTTGTAATTTTTTTTTTCAACATTTTGTCTATTTTTTACATGCTTTATTAGGTCTAAGAAAGAAATAGGTTAAATGACAATACAATATTATGATATCACTGAGCTGTACTGATGATGAAATTGAAAAATGGCTGAAGGAACCTAGGAATGCCTATATAGTATAGTAAACATATCGAATTTGTGCATATTCCTTTCGTTTTATTTATGTCATCTTTTGGAAAATACATGATTTTAGTTTTTTTATCTATTAACTTATCAACTATTTCTCGGACATTTTCTTGCAATTTATCTCTCGTGTTTCAGCATTTTGGCTGTATAGAGTTATTCGAGGGTGGTCAACATAAACAGCACGCCGCTATGATGGTAATGGCGATGCTAGGCTTCTATTTCGAAGTGTCTCGTCACGATCGGGACAAATATATAAGAGTACACAATCGACATATTCGAGCAGGTATTTTTTATGTATTTAAAGTGTTATTCTACACTTAGGAAAAGAAAATACTTATTAAGAAAAAGCATAAAAATTTGAACGTAGCTGGATTTGAACCCGCGCCTCTTTGGAAACCGTCCAAGCGCTCTGACCATTTAAGCCATACGTTCTAATTGAAAATTCTACGTTGAAATTCTTATACGCTTGTTACAACTTATTTATGTTGTTATCATCTCTGTAGGGAGATTTTTGTAAATTTCCGCTACCCAAAGATAATCGCTTAGAATTATCATTTGGCAAGAGATGATGCTATTTATTAAATAAATATTAGGTACATTTTTCTCAATTTGCCTTTTTTCGGTATTAAAGCCGGTAGTTTATGTGAGGTATAAGATTTTCATCTGCTCTAGCTAATTTAAACCTGAATTTCAGAAAAAGCTTGACACCTCCAATATTTTTTCGAAACCCTCGCTGGGCGAGCCCAATTCGCGCTTGACCGGTTTTTTTCTTTACATAGTTTACGTATTTTGGGGGTTCTTCTATGTGTTTTATTAGGTGGTTTTCAGTTTTTCTTCCACTTAATGGTTACGCCTACTTTACAAATATTTCTCCAAGTCAATCTTAGCCATAACAGTCGCGCGTACTACAAATATTATTATATTTTCCCATTAACATGCAAGACTACTTTTTTATACATTTTTAAAGTGTTAATCCTTAGGAAAGAAAAATACTCATTTAGAGAATGTATGGCTTAGTGGTCAGAGCGTCTGGTCGGTTTCCAGAAGGCGCGGGTTCGAGTCCCGCTACGTTTAAATTTTTATACCTTTTAAGTATGCAAGACTACGTTTACAATTTGAATTCATTTTCACGAAATGTGTTGCTTTGAAGCGTCCGAGAATCTCGTCCAAATAACAATTAATGTAAATGTATTAAATAATATATAAGTATGTATATCTGAATATAAATTATTGATATATTTTTAGATAAACTTCACCATTTCGAGAAGATTCGACCAGACGCAACGCTCTCCTTGTCCTACGACTACAAGAGCGCTACGCAACCGGCGTGGCAGTTTTGGAGGAAAGTTGGTATCAAAGGCATATCTTCAATCGCCACTTACAAAGATCAGGTGATAAATTATTTTGGGTATTTTGAACCCGTACATATATAAAGTTACAGTTGTTGTGCATTTAAATTTATATCAATATTTACAAGAAATTTACTTTTACTTGAACTTTACAGTTTTTGGACATTTCGTGTTGATTCACTTTATGTTTACATAGTGACATGTTGAAAATTGATATTTTTATATAGATGTATATTTACACACGCGACTTCGTCCGCATAAATTTACAGGCAAATTATAGTAAAATTATACAAAATTTAAAATTACATAAATTGTAGCTTATGTGTTATTCTGAGCTATATCACTGTAAAGTTTTATATAAATTCGTTCAGTAGTTTTTTCAGTTCCACATTGTATGTCGCATATCACAAACAGGGTAGGGAGAAAGAACGCAGTGTAAGGCAATGCGAATTCGAGACATTATGTACTTCCCAGGGGCGTATTTAAAGATATATTCTAAGGGGGGCCTGAACTTTACCTTTGAACCGTTCTTTTTGTGTAATGGTTTGAGGCAAAGGCACAAGACTATATATTCTAGATATTCTGGAGTGGGCATGAACCAACCGGGCCCCCTATTTCTACGCCTATGTAGCTTCCTCCTCGTGTATATCAAACCCATAAACATTACGTTTAAAGAGTCCGCAGACGGGCATCTGCGGCACTATATCGATGGCTCCTAAGTATAAGGGCCAAAGTGCGAAATCACAACTTTACAGGAGAGGCTTCCAAAGTTTAAATTTGCTATAATTTTATGTTGGTACATCCGAAGAAAACGAAATTTTGCTTATCAGCTAAGACAACTATCCTCCTTATATATACCATAGTATTTTATTTATATTTATCCTAGTTTTGTTATTACTGCACAATGGCCCTTATACGTTAGTTTTTGTTATATTTATTCTTATCTAAAAACACTCTAAAAAGGCCAATGTACCACATTGGCTGTTTTACGCGTATAATGCTAAGTAACAAAATATAATATTTTTTTCATATTTTACTTATAAAACTGATTAATAATGAGACTAAGGTAACAACTGATTATAACGAATGATAGTAAGTTAGGTATTGTGGTAACTATGTCACATAGAGACTTATACGTTATACGATTTGGTAACATGATAACTGAGTTTTCACTTAGATCATTTAAGTAATAGAAAAAAAATCGCGTTTACACATTGTTTTAAAAAATAATCAGCCCCAAAAATGATTATTATTAGGTCCTCTATATGAATATATTGTATTTCTTAAAGAAAAGCTTAATTGAATGTTGAATTTTAGTAAGATCTAACTATTCAATTTAGTAAAAATTTAGCTTTAATAAAAAAAAAGTATTGACGTGGACAGACAAAAAATAAAGTCTGTATAACATCAATCAAAAAATAAAGAGATAAAATTACTTATTGTCTTATTTGACACGATATAATTAGAGGCGATTAAAGTTTTTTATTAGTTAATTTTTATATCAGCTTCACGCTGTATCCCGCACCCAGCAGGGTAGGGAGAGGGAACCTAGTGTTAAGACACTCCGTTCCCCACTTTCTGCCGAATTCTGGAGACATTGCGTGTTGAGTGGCAGAATTCAACGCCGCACTTAACCTCGACACCAGAGCGAAGAAATGGAAATATAAATTTAAATAAATATTTCATCTCCTCGAGTGTGGATCGAACCCACAACCAGTCGGTTTTACAGTCACACCTCGTGCCGCTGCACCGCGACTGGTTAATAAGTTGTTATAATCTAGTGGTTTAATAATTTTCAACATAAATGACGGAAGTCCTTCTTCTTACAAAATTTTATCGGTAACACCTGGTTATAACAGCAATAACCATTTCTCCAAATTGTTTTCTTGTTCGTACTGGTTGATCTAAGATTTTAATGTGACTTTCAATACAAATCTTTTTATATTATAAAACGTAAATATTTTGTATTAAGTCCCTCTATAATTTTCAACTGATAGCAAAACCAAACAAACATTTTGTATGTTTGTTGAGTTGTACATATGTCCCGCTGAGTTTTTAACCTGAATAAGCCGGGAATTTTTATTTTGAATTAAAATAGAATCTCTTTAATGTCATAAATTTTGTATCTAATTGTAGTATAGCTAGCTATAACAACTCCGTTTTGTTTAAGGTCATCGAATCTAGAAGCTATATTTTGAAGTTCTCTAAATGGTGGCACACGAGGTGGCCTTCTTTTCGAGTATAGCCTGTGTTAAGAAAATAATGTTTTTAATTATGTTAAAATAAGATGCTTATCGCTTACATTCATAAAATCTTGCTTCGATTTTGTCCACTTCAGTTAAGCTTTGGATCAAAATCTGAAATCGTTACACTTTTCTTCAGTGTTTAGTTTAATTATATCGCTGACTATTTCGTTTGATTTTGAACTGAATTAGACTATTATAGGTTTACTGATTGAAGAATTTATTATTTTTAGCCCACAGCTAATGATATTAATAAGTATCTTCTTGCATCCAGTAGTCTGTATTTCGATTTAATTATACGTAAGAAACAAATTATACATGTCTATTATAATATGATACAAATAATATACATGAATAAATTGTTTCGTGTAAATTAGTTCATCATCATCCTTTGTAATAGTTATTTTTTATAACTATTATACTACTTATATTTAATTTTTTCTTAGCTTTATTTTGCATTCCGTATAAAGCAGGATAGGCAGAGGGAGCTTAGTGCTAGGGCGCTCTGCTCTCCACTTCCCGCCGAATTCTGTAGGCATTGTGCGTTGAATCATCAATCATGTCAAACATCGCAATTTTCCTCGAGCGAAGAAGTGAAAATATTTTATTTCCTCGGAGGAGAATAGAACCCAAACCTGTCGCGTTCACAGACACATGGTTATGCTCCTTCACCAAGACACAGTTGTCAATAAATCCATATTGCTCAGAATAATGACCAACGATCTAAAACTTATGAAGTGTACCACGCCTCGTGTCTTCATCAAGTTATTCAAATACAATATATTTAACGTAAATGAGCTCTAACAATTTACCAAAATTTTTCCTATTTCTTATTACATATATGCTTTCTCTGTAATTTTAAGTCTTATTAGTTTTGAATCTATTCATTAATCCACTGTCACGTTTCTTAGTAAGTTTTTTTCCTGAAACTTACGGCAGTAGATATATTACTTGATTAATGATTATTATTAGAAATAAGCATGTTAATAGATTAATTTTCTGATGTATAATTTTGATTGTCTTAGTAGAGTCACTCCGAAATCTTAAATCAAACTTAAAATGCAATTATGAAGCTTATTTCTGGCTTTAAATAGCAAATGGGACAGTAAGAAAAGTATAGTACATAATCTGGGCAATTATTAATTAAAAATAACGCCCCAATAACTCAAAAGTGAAAAAATATTTTAGAGCCTAAGTATATTTTTTTTCAATAAAACACGTACATGGGCCAATTTACCACTTTGGCCGTTCTATCTCATAATTGGTGAAAAAGAGACGTTTTTTGTTATCTATCTAATGACGAACGTAATAAAAACAATACTAAACTTTTTCAGTCAACACAGTGCAACCATTGCTTTGTTTAGCGTATAAGTATCAATCTGGCTGATTGGCCCCAAACATAAATAAATGTGTGGAAATTCCCCGCGTAGAAGTCTTAAATGACTATTTGGCCTTTATACGCTTAAATGAGTGTTAGATAGGCCGTTACATTCTAACAAAAAGTCCTATTTCTATGCAGAAATTTCTATTTTTTAATAGCTGACCTGATAAACTATATCGATAGAATGCGTTTGGCATAAAAAAGTCAAAATTGCCAAATTGTTAGTTTGGCCCATATACTTAGGACCCATCGATATATAAATAATATAGTCATTATTTTTCTTTACAGGATCCAGACGGTTCTATGATGAAATCTTTAGGACAAAATGATAAAAAGCTGTCCGATATAGATATAATGAAAATCAACAGCGTATATGGCGTCAAGTGTTTTGAAAATCAACGACGCACTGAAATAAATTAATGTTTTTTTTAAATAATAAATGTTATTTTATCTTTGCACTCGATAACTATCACTCTAAAACTATGGCTCTCTTTTGTTTTTAGAAACAACGAAACTTTAAAAAAAAAAGTCTAAGTCTAAGGTGATATGCAAATTGTGTTCCCACGAAGTTAAGACTTGAAGGAATTGGATCAACTAATTCCCTAGTTGATCCTTTGGACGGTTTCACACGGATCACTTTTTGGACGGTTTCCGGCGCGGGTTCAATTCCCGCTATATAAAAAAATTTATACGTTTTCTAAAAAGTATTTTTTTTCCTAAGTGTGGAATAACAGTTTAAAATTGTCAAAAAAAATCCTTAAAAAAAGGCCGATGACTCGATAGCTCGTTTGCCGGATTTTGATGTCAAATAATTTTAACATTGGTTCAATAAATTTAATTTCTCAGACGTAAGAAAGACTGTGATTTTTTTATTGAAACTAACCATAATACGGAGTATCTTAACACTAACCCCTCTACCTACCAGATTCAGCGTGACGCTTACTTTACCATTTTAACTCAAATTGTAACTAAATAAGGTAAATTTCATTAAAAAATTGTCAAACATCAGTTGTAGATGTCTGATTAATAATTATAAATCTGTAAACTATGCCTTTCTTTCTGGCGTCTGTACTTCTCAGGTCTGAGGAATAAACTTGCTTAACTTGAATACCCTCGATGTAAGTTTTTGTGTTCACACTGTATGCTGAATATAACAGGAGAGCCAGAGGTAACCTGGTAACTTAGTGTTAAAACACTTCATTCTCATTAGGACACTAACGTTCGCAACTTAAATAATAATCTGGTGGCATTGCGTGTTAGTGGCGAAACTTTATGGTGCGCTTTGCCTCGACACCAGAGTGAAAAAATTATACTCTATACTTTAATAAAATAGTAAAAAAATTGCGTCTGTACATTGAGTTATTTGTGAAATAAATGTGTAGGCCTCAAATAACTAATTTTTGTCAATATAAAGAGTTGCGTGCGACAATATTGCTATAAAATTAATATTTTATTGAATTGGTTAAAAGTGAAACTAAAGCTATCAGTATATAGATATTGTCTATTAAATGATAATGCTATCTAAATCAATAAAGTAATTTAGATGAGAAAATAAATAATTGTGTTGTACAGACGGGCGACACCACGCGGGCGACTAGTCTTATATAGATATTAACATTCTTTCTATAAAAGCTAAAGCATATCTTCATAAAATTTTCTTGATAATGGAATAATTTATGCCCGTAAGTTTCTACGATATTATCAAACACCTTTGAAATACGACCTTGTAATTTTCTACTATTTTTTGTCACAAAATGCCTTATTGTGACTTATTTATGTAGTAGGAGTATCACGGACCTTTTTTTAGAACTAATAAAATAGAACATTTCTTTCATACAATGTACTGACATATATTTTACTATATTTGCAGCGCACGCGCTTAAAGCAATTCGATGGCGTTCATTATTATTGTTATTTCTTTATTTAAGGCTAACTAAGACTTACCCCATAATGATATAGCCTATAGCACTCCTGAAGCATTCATACAAAACTATGATATTAAAAATAAATGAATCAGACCAGTAGATCCGGAGATCTTAGCGTTTAAACAAACAAACTCTTGCTTTATTATATTAGTATAGATATAGATGTGTAGTGGCTTCAAGTTCCGTTACCAAGTATTTCTTTAGTCTGTTTAGGCGACATTTGGACATTGTTACCGGCACTGGGACTTTCCTCTGAGATATCTTTTCCTATCCTGCTCCTAGTAATACGAATAAAGATCGTCAAAATGAAGAAACATTTTTTTTTACATCGGTATGAAAATGCTAGAAAGGGAGAATATAGCGACAAAGCAATGCATTTTCTTCATATTCACACGTAAGTTTGCGAAAAAAATGTGGATATACTTTTTTTGGCTTCACGCTGTATCCCGCACATAGCAGGTAAGGCAGAGGGAATCTGGGCACCTAATGTTAAGGCACCGAGATTCCCATTAAGAAACTTCCATTCACTGTTTTCACAAAATTCTTGAGGCATACCATGCTGAGTGGCGGAACTCAACGCCACGCTTTGCCTCACCACCTTTACCAGATCGAGGAAATGAAAATATTAAATATATATATCATTCCCTTGAGTAGGAATCGAACCCACAACCGTTGCGTTTACAGTCGCACGCTTGTACCCCCGCGCAACGACCACCTCAATCTCCATAATAACCATATAAATATATAATAAATAGGTTTTATACAAACATTTGCGATTCAAAAGGAAGATTTTCATTGAGACTGAGTTCACTGCGGCTTGCCACGTCGTATACTAATATATCTCGCGGGTATTTACGAAGGCGCACTATACAACGTTCCGCTGTTATTATTGCGCCTACCGCTGTGGAGATGTTAGCTTAGTGTTCGGTGTAGACATGGGCGTTATGAAACGTAATCGGTTTCAGAAACTGCTTACGAGTCGAATAACCGCATAACTAGTTTCGGGGACAAACACATAACGATTATTTGACATACGTAGTTTCATGACAGTAAGCAGTTGTAGCACAACTGTAACTTATTTCAAATAGATTATATTATAAAATAGTAATGTCAGTTACATCGATTCTAACATAGTCGCATCTCGCTCTATCTTACTACGTTTCGAACGAAAAGAGAGACAGCAATAGATCAAATTTGTATGCAATTACATTGTAAATTATTTTCATTTCCATTCTTAGAACAAAAACGTCATTAAAATATGATTGATTACGCACTCCATGAAAAGAAAAAGTGATGCTAAAAATTAAAATTAGTAAATGCATAAGTAAAATTCTATGGAATTAAAAATAGTACTAAAAAAGAGAAAGTAAACTGATTATAAACAATATTTTTGAATATTTTATAATAGTGAAATTGCGAACCTAATTATGAGAATAGATCATTACTATTAAATATTAAGCGGACTATATTATATTATTAAGTGAATATAGCTTAAAAGAAATATAAAAAAATCAAATAATCAACATTCATTTTTTTTATAAATAAATCTCCATTTTTTTTACCTTTGAATTAATTATATCCCTTTAAAGTTGCGATATATTTAAACATCGTTGCACACATATTTAATTTTGAAAAAAAAGTTAATATTTTTCAAATATTAAAATTCTAGAAATAAGCATTATTATGATAGGTAATATAACCTTAAGCATTTTTGTAATCATAACACTCTTTACCGTTATGATTACAGATAACATGCAACATTTTCTGTATTCATAACTATAAAAGTAAACGTAAGCAAATGTTTGTAACTAGTTACAAAAATAAGCAGTTTTGAAAACTAGTTACTCGTGTACCCGAAACTAGTTGCAACCGATTATGCCTAAAAGACGTTACGACCCATGTCTAGTTCGGTGTGGACCAGGACTTGAAAATAATACATTTGATGAACGCTACGTGGCGTTGGTGTGTTTATTTGTTTATTGATCCATCTATATTAGCTCATTCAAAAATAAATACAAAGTGCACGGAACTAAATTTAAGGTTGTAGCGCAGAGGCACAAAGTGTGACTGTAAAATCGACTGGTTGTGGGTTCGATCCCCACTAGAGGAAGTGAAATATTTATTTACATTTATATTTACATTTCTTCGCTCTGGTGTCGAGGCAAAGTTCGGCGTTGAGTTCCGCCACTCAGCACGCAATGCCTCCAGAATTCGGCAAAAAGTGGGGAACGGAGTGTCTTAACACGAGGTTCTCTCTGCTAATCCTGCTGTGTGCGGGATACAGCGTGAAGCAGACAGAGAAAATAAATTTCGTGACGAGTTTCGCTGAGGGTTACGCGCCGTAATATAAACGTAAAAGAAAATCGGCTGCATACAATATCCCGCACACAGCAGGGTAGGCAGAAGGAAAATAGTGTTAAGACCCTCCGTATAAATATAAATTATTTTTTAGGGAAAATACAAAAATTTGAACTACTTATTTATGTTGTTAGCATCTCTGAAGAGAGATTTTTAACAAATTTCCGCTATCCAAAGATAATTTATTTAAACTATCATTTGGCAAAAGGTTTATTTTTTTAATATGTCTCTACTTTCTTTTTTCCCTAAGTGTCCAGTGTCAGGCCAGTCGTGGCGCAGGGGGTACAAGCGTTCGATAGTAAACGCCGTAGGTTGTGGGTTCAATTCCCATTAGTGGAAATGAAATATTTAATGTTTTCATTTCTTCACTCTGACTCGGTAACGAGGCAAAGTGCGGCATTGTTTTCCACTCAACACACAATGGCATCAGAATTCACCTGAAAGAGGGAAATGGAAATGTTTTGTTGGGAACGAAGTGTCTTAACAGAAGGTTCTCAGGTACCTTCTGCTTATTCTGCTATGTTCGGGGACACAGCGTGAAGCTAAAAACAACCCATAGGCTACCATTTAAGTAATTATTTTGTATAATTTGAATACAATATTATATAATTTATAGCAAGCTTAAGTTTTATATGTACCAGGTCTATTAACAGCAGTCCGCTCCATCCTTTCGCTTTTGTGCTCTTGCCTCCAGTGAAAGAACACTTTCTTAATAATCGCTAGAACCAGAGCTATCATGAATATGCTTATTCCAAATAAAATTGTGTATAACGCCATTTCGGTTTAGTTTACAAAACATTTTTTAGTTTTTGTTTATTATTTTAATTTCATCGTAGTTGTCAATTTAGTGTTTATTTGACTTTTTTTAATGTTATTAGTGTAACTTGCAGTTATGAAGGGCATATGTAGATTATTAAACAAACAATATTTTTTTATTTGAGTTATTTTAATATATGTATACAATAAAAATTTACAACATTTGCTGAACCCTTTATTTGTTGGAATCAAAAGTGTATCATGTTGAATAAAAATAAATGATATTTTATTCCTTCATAATACAGCTATATAGTTTTTATAGTGACATACAAATCATTATAAAATGTAGAAAGTATAAGCGTTGAAGTTGTCTTCGTGCGGCAATGTTTCCAGGTCGATACGACTTGGGTATCTTCTATCTAAAAAAAATAAAAAAGAAAGCTTGATAGTGGAAAGTTTTCCATTACGTTTAAACTGTAACCTATCGAGTATTGGTACTGTATTTATTGTCTAAAATCAATTTATTTTATAGGGTTAAGACACCCTGTTCTCCATTTTCATAAATTCCAGATTAATGGAACACAAACCTTGTCTAACCAGATCGGGTAATAAAACATAGTTTTAAAAGTATATACTATAACTGAAGTTAGACTTTCTGAAGTGACTTGATATGAGCCTTTTTGTATTTCTTTTTTTATAACCATAGTGCTCTCAGAAAGAAAATAATCCAAAGTAATGAAAATTCCAAAATAAAATCTGTGCAACCATAGGGCACATACAGTAATGAGTGAACATTCCACTTTGATATCCAAATTTTATATTTATTCAATCGAGTAAGATCAAATTATTAAAATCGATTTTTGAAAAATATCAAATAAAATCTGTTTATTGATCGACTCAACACTACACTAAGATATTTATACTTGACAGTTGACATTTGTTATGTTATTGATATTTTATTTCTACAAAAGAAAATTAAGATTTTTTAAATTTTACTTTGATTATATTTAATTGTTAAAGAGCAAAACATTTTAAAAATATATAAACAAAGTCGAATTTTATATTTTAGCACATATAAAAATTATAACCAGAGAAGGAAACCAAAAATTTAAAAATTAATATTATTAAATGTAAAATATATGTTTTACATATAATAATATAACATTTACTGATGACAACATGATAAAAAACTGTTCATAACTATAACAACCGCATTAGCTACGATATCTATTGAGTATATGTTTCTTCCGATAAACTGTATGGTAGCAGCAAATCATGTCTGATATTACAAAGCTAACGACCATAGCTACAATACCTTGCAAGCAACAGGTAGTAAGGGCTGTTCGGTATAATGTAGACGGAGCTTATTGCCTTACCTGTGGAGCTGATAAGAAAATTAAATTATGGAATCCTCAAAACCAATTACTCTTAAAAACTTATGGAGGACACGCCAACGAAGTCTTAGACGCTGCAGGCTCTTGTGATAGCAGCCACATAGTCTCTTGTAGTTCAGATAAATCAGTTATTTTATGGAATGTTACTACAGGGCAACCCATACGCAGATATCGTGGCCATGCTAGCTCTGTAACTTGTGTTAAATTTAACGAAGAATCCACTATGGCAGTGTCTGGATCAGTTGATAACACGGTTTCCTTTTGGGATGTGGTAAGCCGGAGGCAAGAGCCTGTACAAGTGTTGAAAGATGCTAAAGATACTATTACATCAATTCAAGTAACTGATCATGAAGTGATGACCTCTTCTGTAGATTGTCATTTAAGGCTTTACGATTTAAGGGTAGGAAAAATGTTTTCTGATTACATAGGCCATATTATAACTTTTGCTAATATCACACATGATGGACAATGCACTATATTAAGCTGTGCTGATAGCACAATTAAATTATTTGATAAAGATTCCGGTGAAATACTTAACACATTTTCGGGACATGAAAGTAAAGACTTTTTACTTGAAAATGCTGTAAATGAAAAAGATAGTCATATTATATCTGGTTCAGCATATGGAGATATTTTATATTGGGATTTAGTATCCAGCAATTGTGTTTCTAAATTAAAACATGGTTCTAAGCCTGTGGTCTCCATTAACCATCATCCAACAGATAATTATTTATTGACTGCTTCAGAAGACGAAATTAAACTTTGGGGTGTACCTCAGACAGAATGATGGAAGAATACTGTATAAAGAATTTAGTTACACGAAAGTTATAAACTTTAAATTCAAGCATTGTGGTGCAGCGGAACCGCTTCTGACTGTTATGATTGTGAGTTAAATCCTCATTTAGAAAATGCAAATTTCCCTTCCTTTTCTTGTTTCCCTACTGACCTACAGTCCAACCACTCAAAATGTAAAATTTTTCATCATTGTTTTTAGATGTTTGTATATATAAATTAGTAATAAAATTATTATATTTTAGTGTAAGCCTTTTTATATTTTTTTTTATAATAGATGAGCCTAAGTAAATATATTGTAAATGTAATATAAAATAGAAATATTCAAAAATCTTTCTTTAAAATAATATTGCATTACTATTAGAATTTTAAAATAATTAATCCGATTTCATTATGATTAATTTTATTATTACCTATAAAAATATTGGTAATCACTTGATCGTTATTCACATATATTTTATAATATTTTTTAGTAAGTTTTAATTATTTATCAATTGAAAATTCATATAATTATGTAGTAAACTGTTCTATATTTATTCTGTATTAATACATTAGAAAAATAAGCGCACAACAATATTACAAAAATTAAAAAATTAAATCAATTTTATCCTGTATCCCACGTAAAGCAGGTTAGGCAGAGGAAACCTAGTGTTAATGTTAAGACGCTCCTTTCCCCATTTCCCGCTAGAAATAATAATTCATTCCCTCGAGCTGAACCCAAAATCGTTGCGTTACGGTCACAACCTTGTGCTCCTCCACCACGACGACTTTAATTAAGAATTACATATTATATGTGTATATAATATTTTTATTTATTTTCCCAAATTACAACTAAATATCTCTAATAATTACATATAGAACAGATAAGGTATATCCCCATACATATTATATAATCTGTACCAAACAGTTAGGTTATCTGTCAAAACGGATTACGAAACGTCAAAGCGCGTCGCCCGCTCTGTGTTCCGTTGATAAATAGAAACTTATTTTATATAAATGTACAATATTCAACATAAAGATGCGCGCCAAAACTGCAGTTAAATTAAGAACTAGGGGTACTGCATTTAAATGTGACCTGTGCGGTAGAAAATTAATGACTATGGACGCGCTAACAATCCACCAGCGTACCGCGCACAATGTTATCACACGACGAAACAAACCTAAACAGGTCAATAAACCTTTAAAAGCTATTAAGCCGCAAATTAAAGAAAAAATAACAAGAAAAGATTCCACGCCGCCAAAGAGTACTCAAAAAGTAAAATTTTCAGAACCGGAGAAAGAGGAAAGTAAGAAAGAAGTGAAAGAAAATCCACCTGTAAATCAAGATAGTGCGTCGTTGAAGAAAAAAACCGTAGAATTTAAATGTCCGAAGTGTTTTAGCGTATTCGCTACTTATTTTCCAGCGCATAAACATATACAGAAGTACCATTGTGTTAATAAACAAGGTGCTAAAGTGTAAGTAGATTTATAATTTATTCTATTTTCATTTATGTTAATGTCAATTTCACTTATTGAGTTTAACTTATCCATGTAGAATATATATCCTAGTATGGCTTTATTTAATATATTATTTTTTAAGCTTAAAACATAATATATATAAAATTTTATATAGTAATTATATTGGTTATGGTGATAGGGAGTGGGCTTAATGTAATAAATGATGCCATATTGTATAATACAGTTATCTTAAGTATGATATATAAAATTATAAAGTTATAAAACACTTTTTGATACAAAATATCACCCACTCATGATTTTGCAATGATAATGGTATAACTACACAATTGTCTATTTACTAATCTGTATTACTTTTGTATTTTAATAAAATTTCCATTTTAAAGATAATGTCCATACATTGAACAATAATGCTTCAGTTTGTTTATTTATGAACCAATTTAAATAAAACAGACATTAAATGTTAAGGGAAATTTGTCAAAGTACAATAGTAAAAACTACACTTAAATCTGTTAAGCTGATTATAAAATTTCTCATACATCTTCCATGTACAGATAGTGATCAGTTACAATTTAATATGTATAGATATAATAATAAATGTGAGCCTACTGCTGCACTGTGGGATATTTATTTGATTAGTTGAATTCTAGTAGGTTTGAACCCCAATTAAATTATTCTCATTACTCATCTCTGATAAGGTAAAGTATGATAATTTCCCCATACAAAATAAACTATCTGAAGTTAGGCAGAAAGTTAAAAACAGTGTTTTAACACAAGGTCCGATGTGCACCATTCTTTATTGTATCTTAATCCTGTTAAGCTAAATTTATATATTATTATTTATTATTTATATATTGCAATTATTAAATATTCATACAATGAATTTCCATTTTCAGACCACCTAACTCCCCGAGTCTTATACAACCAATAAGAATAGAACTATGCAACAAATGTAATAGAAAAGTGAAATCGATACAAACACATTTATGCGATGAGGAATTTAAAGAGCTTAGTTCAGGTAGAGTGGTAATATGTATGGGGTGCGACGATTGGTTGCCAAATATGAAGTCGTTCGATTGTCACGTATTAAGTTCTCATGCAGAGGATGTTGAAAGTATGTTCTTCCCTTTAACTACAGGTGAGTGGTATTAAAAAATATATTTTTTAAAGATTCATGTTGTCTACCACATATGGCACTGGTAAGCAGAGTTGAGGCATTCCAATCCCCACTTTCTTAGACATTGCCTGGCTTTTTTTAATGAAAATAGTTTATTGTGCAATCAAACCCTCAATGATCAGGATTACAATTTATTAACTTGCTTTGTAAAAAATACAGTGTGAAGCTGAAATAAAATCTATAAACGTTTTTAAGCTAATTAGCATGGTGAAAAGTAAAAAGTATTTTTATATGCACTGATTGTGTTGTGTTGAATTGCGTTATGATAAGATTGTATGGTTAAATGTAAAAAAATTTTTTAGCTTCATACTGTATTCTACACATATCAGAATAGGCACAGGAAATCTGGAAACCGTGTGATAAGACACTCCATTCTTTAGAAAAACACTCCCATTCTCCACTTTTTGTCCAAAATCTTGACACTCAATGCTTTGTACCGTTAACCTCTGTTAAAGAAACAAAAATTAAATTATTGATCATATTGTTCCCCCGAGAGCGGGAATTGAACATAACGGTCGCGCTAACATTCGCGAGCTTGTGACCCTGCGCCACCACGGCCTCCTAAATATTTTATTAATCGTAAAAGAATATATATTTTTAATATGTTGTATCTATTTTTCTAATGTATATAAATACAAATTATTACAGATTTTACAAACTGGAAGTCAGACATGGAAAACCAAACAGGAGTAAAATATGCAGTTCAAGAAAAGTACGAAACAAAACATTACTATCACTGTGATTACACAAAAGAAAATAACGACAAAGTTGACGCCACACATTTTTGCCCCTCTACAATAGTCGTGCAAGAATTCCCAAAAGGTATACAGGTTCATTTTTTCAAGAAACATTTCAATCATACTACAGAGGATTATTTTTTAATGGATAAATATAAAAAATTTACCATAACATCATTTTTGAAACGAACTGATGATTATAATACTATAACAAGTGTACCGACAGATGAAAATCAATTATATACACAATTTAAATCCTTAATGGAAGGTATTATAGTGGACGCTGCCAACATTAATGCGGCAACATTGAAGATTTTATTTGGCAAAGCTTTGAATATGACATCCATTCTGACTAATTATGATAAAGAAACTGAAAAGATCGATAACCAATTGTCACTAGAATATTCGAAAATGTCATCAGGGAAACGGAAAAATGATATGGAAATTAACTTAGATGTGAAAAGAACTAAGGATAGTTCAGAAAAACTTGAAATGTCACCTAAAATAATTAATTCGTTCTCTTTAGCTACAAATGAAAAAAATAACGATATTGATACAAAAATGGAGGTTATACGAGATAAAGAAAACAATGAAGAACATTTAGATAACGAAGAAGAAAATACTAATAAGAAAGGTAGTGATTGGGATCCTTATTCATCATCATTTAATGATTCATATAAAGATTTTGTTGTTAAAAACTTTCCAGCGGCAGAAAAGGAAATAAAGAAAAAAAATAAAAAGCCTGTAGTTAAAACCAAAATTGGACAATTTAAGCCTAGCTTGTCACCCAAGTCTCCAAAAACACCAGAGGACATTAAAGTAAAAGAAAAAGTTATACACAGATTAACTTTTGATAAACCTATAGTTGATTTAAAATATGAAGTCAAAGAACAAGAAGATGGCTGTAATATATTAATACTGAAAGTGTAATAAATAATAGGGCACTGGCATATTTCATTGGTGAAATGGTTATGGGTTCGATACCCACTTGGGGGAAATGATAATATTTAAATAATTTCCATTTCCTGCTTTGTTAAGATAAATCACGATGTTATGTTACATATCACCATGCAAGGGTCTTGGGTGTAAAGAGGAGAATTGACATTATTACTATGCAGTAAAAAAGAAGCTGATAAAAATATCTATATATTGTTCAAATTTCCTGTTTTTTTATTTGTCTGATACATAGTGGTGGGACAATAGTCAAAAGAATAAAAAAACAAATAAGTAGCAACTTATTTCTAAATCTCAGGCTGAATATGATGCTTCCATATATATATTTTTTGTTATTTAAATATTTAAAATCATTTCCATTGTAAATACATCATTTAATTATCATTCAATAACTAATTATGTTAAATAAATGGTCAAGCAGGTTAAAATTATATTTTATATTTATGTTTGACAAGAATTTATCAAATTGTGTGTTTAAAATTTTATATACTTTATTAAAGTATTATTAAAAGTGTATCTTTTGGTTTCATCTCTTAAGTAAAATAAAATTTAACTAAAACTATTTAATTTTTATTGTAATATAATTTAATTGATTTTTTATATAATTTTTTATAAATTTCACTTCTTTAAAGATTTCAAATATTTCGTAGATAAAAAATAGAAGCTTAATTATTATTATGAAATTAAAACTATGTAGTAACAATTCTATTTAAATATAGAATATTTTATTTACTTTCAATTGAAAACATATGTGGCATTTCAAAATAATAAATATATCTAATAATCTATTACAGCAAAATCAAGCCTAATTTATTTTCTGGTGTTTGTTTGATAAAGGAGCTAATCTCGAGAACTAACGGTTCCAATTTAAAAAAATATTTTTGTATTGTGTAGTCCAACTATTGGGGAAGTTATATTGTTGTGATAAACATTTGATGTTACCTCCTGCACATAGAATCTGTTATTTCAAATAATTAAGTTTCTTATGTTGACATTCTGGTGAATTTCATTTGGTGTCATTTTTGTTGATTTAAAACTGCACGTTCTAAAATATTTTATAATTTTAGTATTATATTACATGCAATAGGTTATTGTCATTATGTTATGCTAAAAGCAGTAGGTGAAAATGAAAAAGAGTGTGATTGAATGAAAATGAAAAAGAATGCGACGGTCGTGGGTTCGATCTACACTCGAGGGAATTACTTATTATTTATGAATATTTAATTTTTTTCGCTCGAGCACCAAGGCAAATGCCAGCCACTCAACTATCTATCTAACTCTAATATATAAAAATGCATCATAATAATCGGAGGACAATGAGAGGAGTGTCTAAAAACTAATTCCACCTGCCTACCATGTTAAAGCATGTCGTAATTCAATATTTTTATTGTTAGTCTCGAAATAAAAAACGTATATTTGTTTATTAAAATATTTTTGTTGTTCTTTATATTATAATTTATAAAACAATTAACAGATAGTAAAAGAATATTTATATTACTTTTTCTCTCTTTTTTAATATGAGAAAGCCTTATGACGTCAAGTTAAAGCCAAAATTATGTTTTACGGAATTGTAATGTAAAAATGTATTATTGACTGTTAGTTTTAAGTTTGTATTGTAATATAGTGTAATAAAGACTTGCTTTTTAATTACATGTTTTTTATTTTGTTTCGTAAGATAAAGTGTTAATTTTATTGTATTTTATAGTAAAAGATAGTAATAATCTCAACTTGGCATGCCAAAGTTACTGGCCTTATAAGACAAAAGGGCGAAATATAGATTTAAATAGTAATAATAATAATAATGATGATAATATTGATATGGTTTCTTAAGTTATGATATCTTAAATAATTAATTCAATGATCTTTATCTTTTAGCACTAAGCTTTCAACAGTTGAAAAAGTTCGATTTTCGCGCTTATGTGTATCTACTGAGTAAAGTATACAGGAATATAAATTTTTAATTGCTTATAATATTTATTAAGTGCAAACTTAGGTATAAGTGCTCTGTATTATCAATTACTTAAATTTGTTTTTCGTCCTTTTGGATCCATAAATCTGCGTTGAACATTGTACATTTCATTATCAAACTAAAGAATTTAAATATTAACATAAATATTTCTATTTCTTGGCTCTGGTGTCAAGGCAAATAAAAATAAAGGCACAGCGTTGAGTTCCGCCACTCAACACGCAATGCCTCCAGAATACGGCAGAAAGAGGGAAATGGAGTGTTTTAACACTAGTTTCCTTATGCCTACCCTATTGTGGGCGGGATAGAGCGTGAAGCTAATTTGATTTTATTTAAAAAGTATTGGAATTCTAATTTCCGAACGTTATAGACGTATAGCATTTATCATAGATGTCAAAGTCATGTGATATTTTATTCAAAATTCGAATTTTAAAATGGTTTCGTAACGGTTTGTTTCGTAGTGACATATTCTCTGTTTTGCGTTATTATAATTGATTTATAGTGTTTAAAAATATTAAATAAAGTACCTTTTCATTACCATTAAAATAAACAATATATATTAACATTCCAATTATATAATAAAGAAAAAATGCAATCCACATCGAAGAACAGTATGTATACAAACATGCCAACTGTTAATATATACAATTAATTCAAGTTTTAAATAAGCAAATAAATAATTTTAATTACAGAAATAAACGAACTACAAACAATAATAAGTAAAATGCCTATAGAATCGTGTTGTGTGACCGTTTTACCTGAATTTGGTGTGCGTTGGAGGGAAGTTTCCAAAGCAGTTAGAAGTGCTAGATTACCAATGACCCCTACAAGTGTGGCTAGAATATTATGTCGACACGTTGTTAATACGTTACCTAGCGAAGAAATTAATGAAATAGTGGCGAGATTAAGATTGAAGTGTAAGTTTATCCGTACTTCTTTAGATCTATACTTTTATACTGATTTTACAAATCTAAAGAATTCGTTTGCTCAACCGGCATGATTAAGGGCCATAAAATAAAAAAAAAAACAGAACAGAACAAGATTTGTTTGCTTGAACACACTAATTTTAAGAAGTGTTGGTTCTAAATCTTACATGAGCAAGAAGTGGCCCTAGGGCCACTTGCATTAAATATTTTTATGAGGTAGAGGTTCCTTAATTTGGATTTATTTTGTGGGCACTCCCACTGATATATTATTATACATTTATAATGAAATGGTTCTACAAACTAAACCACAACAATTTTTTGTGACAATTGCTTAAATTTGTCCATTTATTAAAAAATTGTTTGATAGTCCATGTATCAAGATAGGTTATAGGCTATATTAACCACAAATCCACTGTACCTGCTGTCTTGATCCTGTTAAGACGCTCAAATTCCACTTTTTGTCCAATTTTTGAGATACTCCATGTTAAGTGGTGGAACTACTATGCTACACCTACATGCGAATTTTTTACTTTCTTAAGTTCAATAAATGAAATGACAAACTAAATAAATCAATACTATTTGAGGACAGTTATGGTGCAGGGGTACAAAGTGTGAGTGTAAAATCAATTGGTTGTGGGTTTGATCCCCACTTGAGCATATGAAGATTTATTTAAATTTATATTTTAATTTCTGCACTCTGGTGTCAAGGCCAAGCATGGCTTTGAGTTCTGCCATTTGACGTGCAATGCCTCCAGAATTCAGCAGAAAGTGGGGAATAGTGTTTTAACACTTGGTTCCATCTGTCTACCCTGATGTGTGCAGGATACAGCGTGAAACTGATCAATACTATTTATTTAAATAGTTTTTTTTTAGTTGAAGCAACAAGAAAAAGAACATGGCATGTAATAAAGTTAACAGAGCAAATAACAGATGAGCCTGTCAATGTTTTAACAAGAGTTTTACCTTCGAGAGTTTTGCAGGCAGTCCGCAATTTGAAAGGAATGAGGAATATGGAGCCAGAGGTAGGGCGCTCTAATTTTTTTAAGTAATTCTTTTTATTGCATAGAAGTTATGTATGGTTTTTTTTTAAGAGAATCTACCTGAGCATTTGCATTCTGTAGTTGTATGTGGTTTATACACAGTTGTAAGTTATAAGTTATTTCCATTTCCCCACTTTGGTAAACAAGATAAAGCATGCATTAGTGATCTGTATTAGTGATGTAATGTGTGTACATTTGTATTTTTTGTATATTCACATTCGCACAATTTCTGCAAATATGTGTTTTGGGAAAAAAAATTGAGGCCAGTCGTGGCGCAGCGGCACGAAGTGTGACTGTAAAACCGACTGGTTGTGGGTTCGATCCCCACTCGAGGAGATGAAATATTTACTTAAATTTATATTTCCATTTCTTCGCTCTGGTGTCGAGGTTAAGCGCGGCGTTGAGTTCTGCCACTCAACACGCAATGCCTCCAGAATTCGGCAGAAAGTGAGGAACGGAGTGTCTTAACAATATGTTCCCTCTGCCTACCCTGCTGTGTGCGGGATATAGCGTGAAGCTGCTTTATTTAAAAAAAAAAATTAATTAATAATAGGTTAATAATATCTAAAGCAAATTCAATTGTTATATTTTTTTACACAAGAAAAAAATAATTTAACCTCGTAAGATCACATTGTCAGTCTTCACTTTATCATTTAGTATTTTTTTTCCTTTACTTTGGGCCATGAAGCTTTGCAATTAACTAGACAATTTTTAGAACTAAATACGAGTGTAACATCTTGTTCAAACAAGATATCCACCAAGCCAACTGTAAAATCGACTGGTTGTGGATTCAATTCCCCACTCGAGGAAATGAAATATTTATTTACGTTTATATTTCCATTTCTTCGCTCTGGTGTCGAGGCAAACGTGGCGTTGAATTCCACCACGCAGCACGCACCGCCTTCAGAATTTGGTAGAAAGTGGGGAACGGAGTGTCTTAACACTAGGTTCCCTCTGCCTACCCTGCTGTGTGTGGGATACAGCAATTTATTTATTTATTTTTATATATTTTTTTTTATTATTCTAGGTACATACAGTGAAACTAGGTGATCTCATCTACATTAGTATACAAATGGTATCTCAGTCCCAATCTGGTTCAATACTATATGTGGCCGCTGTACCTAAGGAGCCTGTGGCCTTGGCGAACACTGTGAAAGGGACTCTACTAAACGCTTGTGTTAGAGGTTGATATAGAAATTAATTAATTATTTTTTTTACAGTTTCATTCATTTTTTTTCCGCTTTGGCAGAGTTCGCCACTTTACGCCGAATTCTCGAGACATGGTGTGTTCAGTGGCGGAACTCAACGCCGCGTCGTGCCTCGTTACTGGAGCAAGGAAATGAAAATATTATTATAAATTAATGAATGTCTGTCTTATTGTAATAAGATTTTACAGCTAAATGCCCTTTTTTTAGTTTAATTTAATTTGATCGTTGTCGGAGGTTCGATATCCACTCGTGGTAATGATAATATGTAAATTACTGATTTATCTTCGCTACGGGAAGGCAAAGCTCGGCATTGAGTTGTGAAATTTATAACAGTGTTAATTTTTTATTATAATTATTAACAATATTTGAGGCTGTCTGGGCGCAGTGGCATAGTGTGTGACTACGTACGACGATATACGGGTTCGATTACCATCGGGGTTATGATTTATTTACAATAATATTTTCATATTCTCGTTCTGACAACAAGATAAAGCGCGGCGTCGAGTTCCGCCACTCAACACGCTACATTATTTTTATATTTAATAATTTAATATTATATATAATATTTTTCCAGGTCTAGGCTACAATAAGTTCGAGGACGCATGTCTGAACGGACAGGACGTGTATTCTCTATTGCGTATATATAACACTAATCATAATGAACAACCGGATTATTTGACTGAGCCGCCATCTTGTTCAATGGTTAGTATTTTTTTTATCAGGTTCACACCGTATCCCGCATTTAGCAGGGTAGGCAGAGGGAACCTAGCGTTAAGACACTCCTTTCCACACTTTCCTTCGAATTTTTGAGGCATTACATGTCGTGTAATTTAAAGTTTAATCCACACTTAGGAAAGATAAATACTTATTTAGAAAACGTATAAAAATTTGAACGTAGCGGGACTCGAACCTGGACACCGACCAGGCGCTCTGACCACTGAGCCATACGTTCAATGGCTCTATGTGAAATGAACGTATGGCTCAGTGGTCAGAGCGCCTGGTCGGTTTTCTAAATAAGTAATATTTCATTCTTCCGAATGGGGATCGAACCCACAACTGTCGCGTTACAGTTACATCCCTGTGCCCCTTTGCCACAGCGGCCTCTAGTCAGTATTTATATTTATTAAATAACTAGTGCTTATCTCGAGGATTCCTTCATTTGGTACTTCTCTTATATAATTTTATCTTTACAATTTTTTATGTTTTTATTAAAAATATTTATTGATTTAATTGAGGTCGTCGTGACGCGGAGGAATAAGCACGTGACTGTAAACAAGACGGTTCATACTCACTTGGTGAAATTAAATATTTAGTATTTTCATTTTGTGAATTTCGCCACTCAAGACTAATAGGTTTTATTATATATTAATACTTGCATCCCAGGTCCCAGAAGCTAAAAAATATTTTAAATTTAGATTTGTAATCTTTCACAATCTAAATTTCTTTTATAAAATTTAAATCTAAATGTAGAATATTTTATCGCACTTGACCAGTTTTTTTTTAATTAATTTTATTTAATTTTTGACGTGATAACCTATTATTTATTATGATTTTTCAATTTACTCCTTCATTGTACAAAATAATAATTCAATTCAATTCGTAAAAGTATACAATTTTTTGTTATCGTTTTCTTATGACGTTATCACGTAAAATTATCGTCCGTAAACTGATTTCACAAAGAGCCTCCAGCATGTAGCGGAGCAAGCAGAGGGACCGCCGAAACGCGACACTCAAAGAAGCGCTTACCTTGGTACCAGACGAAACGAAAAGCACGAAAACGACAATATTAAAGGCGTAGGCGCACAAAGTGTGACTGTAAAATCGACGGTTTGTGGGTTCGATCCCCACTCGAGGAAGTGAAATATTTATTTACATTTATATTTTAATTTCTCCGCCATTCAACACGCAATGCCTCCAGAACTCGGCGGAAAGTGGGGAACGGAGATTGAACCCAACAACCGTAGTGTTTACATTATTATATTGTTTTTTAAAGCTTTTAATTTCTTTTTTTTTATTTTTATTACAGGTACCATCAATAACCCGCAACGGTATTGATTACACGTCTAGAGGTCAAATAGAGCAATGTGCCAAAGGAGTCCTAGGATCCGCTCCCAGCTTGAACAAATTGACAGTGACAGCTGAAAGGGAGTTCTTTGACCCGGACAGGTTAGTGTTTTTTATTAGGTATAATTTTTATCTTACTATTCATATTTTAAACTAACGACACCACCACCCTCGTTCATCCACTGGAACTACACAATTATTCATTTACAAATATGAATTACTTTCGTGTTCTAATAATATTATTATTTTAAAGGCCAGTCGTGGCGCAGAGGGACAGTGTGACTGTAAAACCGAATGGTTATGAGTTCGATCCCCACTCGAGGAGATGAAATATTTATTTACATTTATATTTATTATACATTTCTTCGCTCTGGTGTCGAGGGAAAAGCGCTGCGTTGAGTTCCGCTACTCAACACGCAATGCCTCCAGAAATTGGCGGAAAGTGGGGAACGGAGTGTCTTAACACTAGGTTCCCTCTGCCTACCCTGCTGTGTGCGGGATACAGAGCGAAGCTGAAAAAAAAGACTATACATTGGTAAATTAAGTTTCAGTAATATAGCTTACTCATCAGAATAAAACAGAGGTAGTCTATGTTAGTTAGTTTTTATGTAAACATTTTGTATAATTAGGTTATAATATAACGATAACTTTAAGCGGGCGAAGCCGCATTTGTATCACTAATATATATTTTAAGGACTCATTGTGTGCACGACGGTTGTGGGTTCGACCCCCGACTCGCAGGAATGATTGTAATTAATTTATTTTCATTTCCCCGCACTAGAAGAAAAGGCGCAGCGTTGAGTTCCGCCACTTAATGTCTCGAATGGGGTGTCGGGACACCCCATTCGAGACATTAAGTACACACTCTCTGCCTACCCTACTGTGTTGTATGATATGCAAGGAAGCGCGAAGAAACCGCGTGAAGCTGCAAAAATTTTTTTTTATTAATTTAATTTGTCTACAGATTAAACAAGAGAATGAAACTGACAATACAATTGAGAAGTGAAAATATAGCGCAAACTTTGCTCTCTTGGGCGGTGAAAGGAGCTATATTACCTAATTCTGAGCTCTTCCAAGTTTTCCATAAGATAAAGTCTAATAAAATACATATAGAAGAAGAATAAACGGTTTTTGACTCGACCGGAAATCGAATTGGTTTTCTGAATGTTGAATTAAGTTATGTAATTTTTTAATGTAATGTCTAAATATTATATAATTATTGTATTTGTTTGTTTTTTTTTGGCTTACCTAAAAATGGATCATAGATATAATTTTCAAATAGCATCTGATTAGGCCGTCGTGGCGCAGAGGCACTAGCGTGTGAATGTAAACGCGACGGTTGTAACTTCTGTTCCAGCTTCGGGGAATGAAATGTTTAATATTTGATCTGTAAAGCAAAAGCATAACGCTGCGTAATATGTCGAGAAATCAGCGGAAAGTAGGGCATGGAAGTGTTAAACGGGAAACGAAGTGTTTTAACGGGAAACGAAGTGTCTTGATACTAGGGTCCCTCCGCTTACCCCGTTATATTTCGCCCCGTGAAAAAAACTGATTCTAAACGTGACGGTTGTGGGTTCGATTCTCACTAGGGGGAAAGATTATATTTCAATTATTGTCATTTCCTCGCTCTGGTAGACAAGATCTTACATTTTTAGAAGAGGACTACTCTTCTAGAAGTTAAAAAAAAGAATCATAATAGAAAACGTAAAAAAAATTAAGGCTGTGTGGCGCAGTGCCACAAGGATGCGACTTTAAACGTGACGGTGGTTGGTACGATTCGAACTCTGGGAATGAAATATTTAATATTTTCTCTTCTCTCGTGTTCTCAGTGCGGCGTTGAGTTCTACTCAACATGCAATGTCTACAGAATTCGGGCGAAAGTGGGGAACGAAAATGTTTTAACCGGATAAAAGCATCCTGACACTAGGTTCCCAGTTTCCCTTTGTCTATCCTGCTGCGGTTTCTGCTGCTTATTTTGATGTGCGAGATACAGCGTGAAAAAGCTGAAAAAAAAATTTAGACGTTTGGACCAAAGTTTCAAAATTTTGGCTTGCACGGTTTTCGAGAGGCGCGGGTTCAAATCCATTCAAACGTTAACATTTTAATATATTTTATAAAAACCATAATGTTGTATATGTATATTGAAAGTATAAAACAAAATTTCTTTCACAAAATGCGTTTTGAATAAAAATAGTTATTGTAAAGTAATAAAATTACAAAACAAAATGAAACTCTTATCGAATATATTCAGAGTTGGTAAGCGTAGATTATTTTTTAGTTTTTCTTTAAAAGTTATTTTTTTAAAACATTTTGTATCTGTAGTGAATATAGTGAAATATTTTTCTGTTTTTCAAAAAAACTTCACGCGTATTACCGCACATCAGAATAACCAGAAGAAACTTAGTCTTAAAAATCCACGGACCGCCTATTTTTTTAAACATTACGTTAGGAATGGCGGAATTGAACCCCACCTTATGATTGTAGAGAAATGAAAATGATTATGATATATTTCATTGGGGATTGAATCCACAACGTAGAAAGTCAGACGACTACGATATGGGGTCAGTATCATAAGCGTATCTAAAGATATTTTCTGGGGGTGAGGGGAGTGGGGACAGACTTTTCTGGGGTGGGCACGGCACTCTCGGCTGCCTATAGCAGAAATCCTACGCCCATGGTCAGTATATACATATGTATATCATTAACATTTTTATTTGGTTGTACGCTGTATCCCGCATACAGTAGGGTGGGTAATGGGAACCCAGTGCAAAAACACTCCCGTCACCCAACGACCAATTTTCAAATCATTGCGTGTTAAACGGCGGTAATGATTACCGTGCGCGCTTTGTTTTTTCCTAGTGTAAGGAAAAGCAAATAAATCATTCCACAGAGCTCGAATCGAATTCCCAACTGTCGCGCTTACATTCAGACCCTATCCCGGTACGCCACGACGTCCATCATCGGTCGGTTAAGAAATAATGATTTAAGTTTTTCATTATGTATATTATTTGTAATGTTACTCGATCTCCTGCGGTATTTCGATGGGGCGGAACTCAACGTCGTACCTAACGAGAGCAGGAAAAGGAAAATATTTATAACATAATCTCCCACATTTGAGAATCTAAGGCGACCACAATCACTACATAAAAACGTTGATTTTCTATGTTAATATCCATCTAATTTCAGGATACTACTCAATCTTCATAAAATTACTACATGGCTATTTATTATTCGCGGCGAATCTAGAGGACTTTCACACTATCGCTAAGAAACTTGTCCCAGAAGAATTTGCTGATAGTTTAAAGAGAATTGGTTCAAATCCCAATATGAGAGATCGTGAATATGATTACGAAAGTAGCGTTGAAACTGAAACAGTACACGATTTACGTGAAAAACATGATAATAGACAAAACAGAGGTAAAAAGACAAACAAATTGAGCAATATCCATTATAAAGATACTGTAGATGCTAATATAGATTTCGAAGAATTGGTTGATAGAGTTAAGAAGCGTCTAGAAAAAGACCTAAAAGATAAACTATATATTATTAAAGAAACTAAAAAAGAAGACGATGACGTTACGAAACCTAGTGTTAAATATTTAACTACTCGCAAAAAAATTGAAGATTTAGATGATAAATCGGAATATATAGATGAAATAACTGATAGAACAACAAAATATAGACCTAAAAAACCTGTAGTAGTTGTAACAGAACGATATGAATACGCAGATGCTTTAGAAACAACGTATACAAATAAGAACAAGAAAAAAACGACAAGAGGAAAAGATTATGACGAATTTAAAAAGATAGAAATGGAAAAAAATGACAGTTACGAAGACTATAAAACACCTGCCAAGGATACCAACGTGTATTCCAGTAAGGAGAATAAACGATTTAAAATAAAAAAAAGTCCAATTTCTAAGGAAGTTTCTCGAAAACCGTTAAAAAAAGCAAAGGCACAAATTTACAAGCCATCTTATTTAGAATCTGGTGAAGAAGTGAAAGCAAGAACCGAGAATATAGTGTATGATGATTATTTAAGTACATCTAGTGTTAAGGATTTGAAGTTAGGTACTTTTAAGCCGACTAGAGAAGTATATACGATTGTTACACCAAACTACGTGTCACCAGTGGGAGCTGAAAGATATGATTTCGATGAACCTATCCCAGAAAAAGATAGAGAAAGGGAACATCTAAAATATTTTGGCAATCCACCCGCGAGGATCAATAAAAAAATGTTAATATAATTTCTTGTTTTATTTAGTTTTATGATTTTTTGAGCCGTAATTCACAAATTTGTTGTGTGGACTATATGAAGATTTACTTCTTCTTTTTTGGAATTCTCTCTCAATACCTATATATAATTCCTAACGATCCTTTACGCCAAATTTCCGGGTTCTATGCTGTGTAGTTTCTGCTATGCTTTTTTTATTAGTAAGTAAGCAATTGACAAAAAATATATGGTAATGTTTCAAAGGTTACTATTACTGTTCTCAATTTTCCGCTCTGATAAGACAAAACGCGGTGTTAAGTTCCACCATTCAACACACTATGCCTTGAATTTCAGCGAAGCGAAAAAACTTATGTAGTCACTAGATTCTCTGATTAATATGGTATGAATATCAAAATAAGTAATTAATTAAGCGGCATTGAGTTTCATCACTCAACACGCAATGCCTCGAGATTTCGGCGGAAAGTGAGGAACGGAAGTATTCTAATGGGAATGGTGCGTCTTAACACGAGGTTCCGAGGTTCCCTCTATCTAAAAAAAAAATGAAATAAGGTCTATTAAAAAAGTTATGAGTCTAAAAAGAAATTAAATAACGTGGTAGTGTTTTTAGTGTAATGTTAAATGACGATGAAATAAAATTAAATAAATCCAATTTTGATCACTTTATTACTAGCACCTTAAAATATCATACAATATATAATAATATTTGTCTAAAACATAGTAAATCCCTTTATAAATGTATGTGCGGCTTTCTAATTTAGGTAGATTTGGTCTTGTTGATGCTTCTTGCCACTCTCATTCTTGACTCTGGGTAGAAATCTGTATGAAATAAATTATATTATTTAAAAAAAATCGAGGCAAAGCGCGGCGTTGACTTCTGCCACTGATGCAAGGCCTCCAGAAACCGGCGGAATGTGAGGGATGGAAATGTTCTAATGGGAACGGAATGTCCTACACTAGGTTCTAAAGTTCGCATTGTCTACCCTGCTATTTGTGGTATATAGCGCGAAGTCCCAAAAAAAAAAGAACTTGAGGTGTATCACGGCGCACAAGCGTGTGACTATAAACGCGATAGGTTGTGGGTGGGTTGTGGTTCTGGAAACCAAGTAAGACGCGATGTTGGGTTACGCCATACGACACGCAATGTCTTCAGAATTCGGTGGGTTTCCTCAGAGTATTTAGAGATATATTCTGGGTAGGCTTCTAACAGATATGTTTATGTAAAGATTTTTTTTGTATATTTCAGGGTAAATTTATTATTCTAATTTCTGAAGTGGGCACTACACATTCCTGCGTCCGTGAGCAGTGGGAACTTATGTCAAGAGGCTCCGTCCTTCACGCATCGCAGTGGATTGTGGTTTTTCTTTATACTCGTGGGAGAAAAAGAAGATAATTAATTCATTGATTGGATTGTACCCACAACTGTTACATTTACAGTTAGATCGAGCCCTTTAAGATTCTGCGACCTCATTTAAACATCATTATTTAAGTTTAAATGAAAATCAATTAGACCTGGCCATTAAAAGTCATACCATAAATTAACTCTCTGCCAAGTCTAGGAGTTAAATTGAAGTTCCTGCCGAGTCTTGGGGAGAAGTAGTTGGACCTCGGATCAGCCATTACTGGATCAGGCCTGTAATAAAATAGCCGCACAAAATTTTATTTCTCGAGTTCGGGCGAAAAGAGAACGGAGTGTCTTAGGTTCTTTTTGCCTATTCGACTATGTGCGGGATTCGCCAAAGGCGTGTTCCTCAAAAATTTAATGATTATATGTGAAAGAAAACGTGATATAATGAAAGTTGATAATATAAAAGTTTGCGGGCGTATGCATTCATTTTGTATGAAATTAACTACAAATATAAGTTTGTAATCGTTTATTATTAAAATATATCCATAATTTTTTATTTTTGGTTTTTTTTTCTTTATTTCTACTGTAAGTTCTCAATTCTTGTCAAATTTCATAATTCCGTAATTAAATCCACGGTAAATATGGTGATTACGCAGCGAATTTCATACAAAACACTGCAAAAAAGAAACATAAGCGGTTGTACCAGACTTATCGCAGCCAGGATATTTGATATAAATTTCAACTTGATATTTCTAACTATCTTGAGAAAACTCTTGACATACATACAGACAAACGGACATCGATCAGCCTATGAGGGTTTCATTTTTTCTTTAGAGGTACGGAACCCTAAAAACATAATTTCCATACCTCTCTTCATCAGCAGGAGTGGCGGACATCCTATCAGACAACCTTCTTCCCAAACGTGGGGTAAAATCAATGTTTTCGTATTTTTTCTCCTGTTCCAGGGCACGGCCCAATTTTGGTGTGAAAATTACCTTTTTCATAACTGAAATAAAAAAAAATACACAACACATATAGCAGTGTCAACAGAAGGAGCATAGTGTTAAGACATTCCGGTCTCCACTGCGCTTTGTCTTGTTATCAGAAAAAATATTAATAATTCATCCCTCCGAGTGAGAATCGAACCCACGGCCGTCGTGGCCATAGTTACGCCGAAACACAGTGGCGCGGCAGCCACGACGCCCTCATTTGCATAGTAGGCGTATATCACATTAGAGTAAGGATTGTTGTAACACTAGATTCTTTTTGCTTGTAAACGGAATATAATAAAAAAAATATTATTTTAAACTATGTAAGTGTAAATTTGTAATGCCTACAAGTCAATCTGGCTAAACGCGCTAATCTCGGGAACTTCTGCTTGAAATTATAAAATATTTCTGTGTTGTATAGTCCATTTATCGAATTAAATCAGTTTTACCCTATATAAACAGGCGGAACTTAGTGTTAAGACACTCCATTCTCCACTTTCCGCCAAATTCTGAGGCACTACGTATTGAGTGGCGGAACTCAACGGCCCGTTTTGCCTCGAGAAGAAGAAATGGAAATATAAATATTTCATTTCTTCGAATGGGGATCGAACCCACAACCAGTCCCGTTTACAGTCACACTTTGCCTGCGCCACGACTGGCCTCAATCCATTTATCGTTGAATGCTATACAGGCATATATTGCATAATGTTAATAGATTCTATCTAGTTAAATTTAAATTACCTTTAGGTGCAGCATCGACTTGCATTTCGTAAGGCATTTGCTCATAATAATATTTCAATGCGTCCGCCGCTTCCAGCAATCTGAAGATGGAATCTCTGGAATTAAAAGAAATTTTTAAATGCTTACTTTTTACCACTAATCATAGGTGGGGTAGGAAGAGTAAATCTGGGAGCCAGTAAAGTTCCGTTCCCTTTAAAAGGATTTGCCTTAAAAACTAAAGGTTGTTCACTTGCCGCCGAATTCTAGAGACGTTGCGTGTAGAGTGGCGGAACACAACGCCGCGTATTGCCTTGTTTCCAGAGTGAGTAAATGAAAATATTAAAAATTTTATTCCCCTGAGTTTGAATCGAACCCACAGCCGTCGCCTTTACTGTCGCACGCTTGTGCCTCTACATCCCGACGGGCTCGTTCTATACTATTTAATGCTAAATAATTTATTCATTTTTATCTTTATAACTTTGTAAAACAAATGCTATATGTCATTAAAAAAGAAAATTTCTGATAAAAGTTTAAATATACCACTGCTTTACCATAAAAAATTCTTTTATTTATTCAAGTTTCAGTAGTGGTTTAGCTGCGGTCAGCGTGGTGCAGGGGCACAAATGTGTGACTGTAACGCGACTGGTTGTGGAATACCTCCAGAATTCGGCGGAGAATGGGGAACAGAGTGTTTTAACACTAGGGTGCGGGATACTGCGTGAAGATGTATATCTCGTACACAGCACAGGATAGGCAAGGGGAAACTAGTGTTATGACACTCCGTTTCCCACTTTCCGCTGATTTCTGAGCCACTGCGTGTTGAGTGGCGGAACTCAACGCCGTAATGATTGTATTGCAATGGTTGTGGGTTCAATTCCCATTCGGAAGTATGAATTAGTTGAATTATGTAAATTAAATTAAAAATGTAATTATATAAATTAAACCACGGATTCAAAGTTCCTCAAACAATAATCTAGGCAAATAGCTTTAATGAGAAAAAAAAAAATTAATATGTAAAATTTTGTAAGTAAATATAGCATCCATTTATAAATCATAAAATTTACTCGACAAAATTAATGTGAACACTCGATTAAACTTAAAACACTTTTAACATTTTTAAATTACGTTTTCAAATATTTTTTCTAATTTATATTTTTTCATATATTTTTGAAAACAAAAGGTTTACCTGTCATCTTCATTAACAAGTGCCAATGATCTCTTCCCAAGTCGGGGACCGAACCAGAGACCCCCTCGGTCGCTGTGCGCGCCTCTGTCTAGACCGTCATCCTAAAAATAGAAATATTTGAAATTGAAGAGGCCGGTCGTGGCGCAGTGGCACTAGGTGTGACTGTAAAACCGACTGGTTGTGGGTTCGATCCCCACTCGAGGAGATGAAATATTTACTTAAATTTATATTTCCATTTCTTCGCTCTGGTGTCGAGGTTAAGCGCGGCGTTGAGTTCTGCCACTCAACACGCAATGCCTCCAGAATTCGGCAGAAAGTGGGGAACGGAGTGTCTTAACACTAGGTTCCCTCTGCCTACCCTGCTGTGTGCGGGATACAGCGTGAAGCTGAATAGGAAATCCTTTATGAGTAAATTCAACTTTTTTTTTCGATCTTGAGGTTATTGCTGTTAGCG
The DNA here is from genome assembly GCA_013403705.1 of Heliconius hermathena. Classification (NCBI taxonomy): domain Eukaryota; kingdom Metazoa; phylum Arthropoda; class Insecta; order Lepidoptera; family Nymphalidae; genus Heliconius; species Heliconius hermathena. The sequence continues at coordinate 231,374 of JAAIXJ010000041.1, read as the reverse complement.
CTATTGGCTTTTACAGCGACACCGGGGGGGGGGAGGGAAGAGGGTACTCTGTCCCTGAAGAAAAGCAAGCACTATGGGCTGCCTGTGAAATAAATTCAACTTAAAGTTGTCATTATTTATACAAAATTTTCACTTTGTGTTGGTGTTTTGATAATCTTTCTGTAATATGATGACTGTGGGTTGGATTTCCAATAGGTTTATTGAATTATTATTTTCATTACCTCACTCTCTTTTTTTACATAAATAAAAAAAAAAACATTATCTGTTTCTTAATCCAACACCAAAGCCTTAAAATCTTCAACTCTCTTTCACTAAAAAAAATCAGCTTCACGCTGTATCCCGCACACAGCAGGGTAGGTAGAGGGAACCTAGTGTTAAGATACTACGTTCCCCACTTTCTGCCGAATTCTGAAGGCATTGCGTGTTGGGTGGCAGAACTCAACGCCGCGGTTAGCCTCGATACCAGAGCGAAGAAATGGAAATATAAATTTAAGTAAATATTTCATCTCCTCGAGTGCAGTGGATCGAACCCACAACCAGTCGGTTTTACAGTCACACTTTGTGCCGCTGCGCCACAACTGGCCTCTTTCACTATTAACTCGTTAATTGAAATGATTACTTTAAAACAGGAAACACGGGTCATTTGGGCCAGCGGCTCAGCTGTTAACGCTATGGTTTGGTTACCACTTGAACTATTGAGTTATTTTTATTTTCTCGCTCTGGTTGTTTGAAAACAACGCGGCGTTGAATTCCACGGGGTGTCTTAATATTAGGTTCCCTCTCCCTACCATATGATATGCGGGATACTATGTGAAGTTGATAATAAAACACATGACGATAAAAGCAAAACACACCAACCTTTGTATTATCGGAGGCAGCCAAAATATTAATAAAAGAAAAAATAATTAAGAAACAAAAGAACGTATCCGAGATAGAGAACATTTTTATTAATTGATTTTCGTGTTGAGTGATTGTAGTCCACTGGTGTCTATGGCTGTTAGCCTTGCTCTTTTATACTAAAGGTGATTGAAAATTTATGGTAATGAAAGGGGTAGACTGGGGTGTAAAGGGAAGATAAATTTGTTTCGAAGTACATTCCTTTTTTTTAGGTTATCCCCCAAATAGAGGAAACCTAATTTTAAGTAACTTTGCTTCTCACGACTTATTTATTTTACGAATAAAAAAAAACTAAAAGCTAACATATAGATAGTAAACAAAAACTAACTACACTTCAACCACAGATCACTGTGTGACAATAAAATACGCTGGCAACAAGCGTGATAATATGATCTAACGATTTCTTTAGTGGCAGTTGTTTTTTTTATTTACATATATAATAAATGTTAATCTTAGAAAAAAGTTTTAATACAAATTTAGTCCGCTTTTATCCAATATGTAATATAACCAATGAACACTGTATAAATACGAGTATATATACCACAAAATATTAGATCGCGTGTGACAAACAAATTTGAATGTTTATAAAAAGTACTTAGAATAAAGAGAATAATGTGAAATAACACTTGGAATATTAAAAAAACTGCTTTTTCCCCCATAGCAGGATAGCCAGAGGCACCATATCCGGCTAATTTATGAAATATTGCGTGTTGAGAAGTTCAACTAAACGCTATCGCGAACTCAACTCTACCAGAGAGGGGAAATGCCAATTAAAACATAAAAGCTAGCATAAATGGGATTTAAATCCAAGTATCCGTATCCAATCCGTAAACTATCCATGTTTTAACTGAGCCACAGTCGCACCTTATAGAATACAGTATCACACGAGTCCCCAACCTCCCCTATTGGCTTAAAGTGTTAGTTACAAATTGATATAAATGCGACAAATAAGACAAAGATTATCGGCGAACTTTTATTGCTTTCTATTTATATATCTACATACTAGTCATGTCACTTGGTGGTGACTATCTACAATTTTACCTTCAAGCTCACAAAAACAGTAAAAACCTAGTGTCGAGACACTCCATTTGCCATTTTTAGCTAATTTAAAGGATTGTGGTTAACATAGTATAGACAAATCGTGGCGTTTTGTTCTGCCAACCAGACTATAGAGTCTCTTATTTAACATTTTTATATATTTTTAACTCTCTACACCCACTGGTTAACCCATGCATATGGGCTGAGGAACGGGGTTTTTATAAACAAACAAATGCTTGAAACTACGAAAAAAAATATATATATGTAATAGACCTTTAGAGACATATATTATATAATAGAGTATTAATATTATAAAGCAGAAAAAATCTTCTGTTGAACGTGTTAATCTCAGTAACTGCTGCTGGTTAGAATTGATAAAATCTTTTTGTGTTGGATACTTGGATAGTCCAATAGATAGTCTCTTTCATGTTACATCAATTTAATCTTCGTCTTTACCGTACATAGCAGGGTAAGCATGGAGAACGTGCGAACTTAATGTTAAGACACTTAGTTCCCATTCATTGAGGCAATTCGTTTCTCACTTTTGGCTGAATTCTGGAGGCATTGGAGGTGTTGAGCGGTGGAACTCGACGCCGCAGTTTGTCTCCTTAACAGAGCGAGCAAATGAAAATATTAAATATTAAATTTTCTCGAATGGAACCCACAACCTGCTGTGGTTATAGCTTGAGCCCCTGTGCCCCGACTGGGCCTCCCTAGGCCCGTATCCCGCACGTAGTATGTGCAGGATACAGCGTGACGCTTGTCCGAAGTGAAGCGAATTGCCTAGAACAGAGCGCGATGACGGAACCCTGAGGAGACTGTACCAATGAAGCAAGTAAGTTTGTGTACAAACAAATATATAAACATTTAAATACACTACTATTATAAAAATAATAGTAATTCTGATTTAATGATAAAAAATGTTTTACTTTTTCATTACTTATATTGATCAAAAAGTATTAATAAATAATTTATTGAACAGTATATATTATATTTTTTATTCAATTCCGCTCGCTGCTCGCAGGATGTATATCCCTGCGTATCCTGCTATATGAGGGATACAACGTGAAACTAGAAAAACTTGTCTATTACTTAAATCCACATTCAATTCTGTTGCATACTTTAAAAGGTAAAAGTTTACATTGGTGGGGAAGCTAATTTTATTTTTAAATAAAATACAAAAATAATCTTTTTAAATGATACTCAACCGGATTCATTGTGTATATTTACATTTAGTATTATATTATGTAGTTTTGGAAACCTGACGTTTCCTACATTTTCCAGTACACCGTGGTCATTAGTCACGGATAGGGAACATAATTTTTTAAGCTTTTGTTAAAAATTAAGAATGTTCCATACTGAACGATTGTTTTTTCTATATAATGTAAATTAAAGTGTCTTCAGTGGTGGAACTCAATGCGATATTTCTATCAGGGTGGGTGAACGAAAATACTCCCTCAAGTGGGAATCGAAGCTACAACCGTCGCTTTTACAGTTGGATGCTATCCCATTGCAACACTATAGTTTTTTTAATATCTTCGTAATTTGAACTTACGACGACTATTTTAAAAACACAATGCTGAAAATGCGGCGTAGAGTTCCACCACTCAACACACTACGCCTTGGCTAAAAGTAGGGAAGGCCAGTGTCTTAATGGGAACGGAGTGGTCTAACACTAGGTATCCAAGCTCCATTTGTCTACTGTGCTATGTGCGGGATATAGCATGAAGTTAAAAATAATTAATATCGCAGTTGAAATCAAAAACGATAATTTAGTAAAAAAGGAAGTTGAAGACTAAGGATGTTATCCATTAATATCATTTTACACAATCTTCTTATAGTTCTGACTAAAGAAGGACGATACATACATACATGTATGATGTATGTTTGTTTGTATGTATAGTCCTTCTTATGTGTACAGTAGTAGGTTCGAACCTCACACAGGATTTTTTTTATTAAAATACTTATTAAATAATACATTTTTATTTCAGTAAGAATAGGAAACAGCGTCTGACTGCAAATGCAGCGGTCGTGGGTTCGATTCTCATTTAGGGAATGAATTGTTTTCATTTCCTTGCTTTGGTAAGAAGATAAAGTGCAGCGTGTACTTAACATGGAATGTCTAGAACATTGGGGAATGAGTGTCCTAACAGTGAGGTTAACATAAATTACAAGTATATATTATTTAATAGGTACTTATTCATATGACACGTTTCTCAATATGCATTGGGTTAGTCAATTGAGTGAGCGCGCGAATTGGTTGGATGGCGTCATGTAATACAGTACAAGACGTTATTAATATTTTTTACTTTAAATACCCTTATCAGATGTTTTCCGTCTCTCTGTCTGTCCCTTAATCTCAGGAGCGCTTGGAGATATAGAGTTAAAATTCAAACCATATACTCAGATCGGAGTCGTACCCCATGATTTCCTCATAAAAAATATATTTCTATATTTATTTAGAAAAAAGATATGGTTTTAATCGCAAAAAGGCGAATTTCGACACTATAAAGAAAATCAAAATTCATAGGGTACTTCCGGTTGATCTAGAATTATGAAATTTGGCAGCTAGCATCTACAGGTTATAAATTAACTAATTACTACTATTAACTTATTCCAATAATGAACTAGTTCAGGAAAATATCTGAAACTATACGTTTGTGGTTGATCCTAAAAAATAAAAGCCTGTGGTTGATCCTAAAAAAGACGCAGAGGTTTTTAAACCTCTGCGTCTGTCGGAATTCAACATCGTGCTTTGTCGTGTTACCTAAGCGAAAAAAATTACAATAATATAATCCTCGGGATTGGGAATTTAACCCACAACAGTTTCTGTCACATTTACGCCTCTATTAATGCTCCTGCGCCAAGACTGGCCTCAAGATTTTATTTTAATAAAAGTAAAAACAATATTTGTTCTTGGTTAACTATCGAATACCAATACATCCTCACGTATGTAGGTAGTAGGTAGAGGGATAATTCAAAGTAATTCATTGTGCATCCGACCGCACGTGAACGGATAACGCGCTTTAAATTATGTGTGAGTTACATTTTTTTTATTTATTTCTTTTTTTTTAGCTTCACGCTGTATACAGTACAGCTCCCTGCTGTACTGTACAGAGGGAATCTAGTGACAAACACTCCGTTCTCCCAGCACTGCCTAATTTTCGACTAATAGTGTGTTGAGTTCCGGAACTAAGCGCAACCCTTTGTCTTACCAGAGCGAAGAAATAAATAAAAATCGATTTCGTCATTTATAGTCAGATGCTGTCAACTGCACAGCTTACTGTGTTTTAATTTTTTTGAATGTAAAACGTTTTATGTACGCCGGCTGCACTCATGAAAGTTCATGACTCGTTGTCACGTTCCACATGAACCGAGCGTGCGAGCGAGAGCGCGGAGTAACCGATAGAGAGGCACGAACGGCCTAAGCGTTCGGCTTGCAACGCATTTTTACGTTCTGTTACAACCCTTATTCCCAGGCTCAATATGTTTATACTATCATATACTATTTCTTGTTATTTTCCATAGCATGGGAATAGCGGTTCAGCAAATTCCATCTTGTTTTTCTTTATTAAAAATATTAAGTTTTAATTTTTAAAGTCAGTTAGATCTTGGACGCGGTCGCGAATACACCTTACTTGGGAAATGCACAAAGCTCTTTAATTACCCAATGTAATTAAAGAGCTTTGTGTATCGCTAATAAAAGTTGTGGAAAGAGTAGTTTTATTTTTAAAATACTTCGTGGAAAGGCAGCATAACAGTTCGTTGTTACACGTAATTAAATGGCACTAATTCTTATTTGTAATTTATCGAAAAATGTACTCTCTGCCTGTTTTACATAAAATAATGATAATTTTTAGATAGTAATTCAATAGAATTCATAAAAGTATGCAATTTTTCCTGAATGTTTTCTTATGGCGTTATCGCGTAAGATTATTGTCTGTAAACCGAATTTATAGACCATTTGTTTTTTTTTTTAATTTTTTTTTGATTTTTTTTGTTATTTGAGAGTGAGAACGAGGGAATGTAGTAATAATATAACTATTAGTCTAAATGTAGCTGAGGTCTTAATTTTTATAATTAGGACATTGTCCCGTCTAACTGTGAACACGATGGTTGTGGGTTCGGACTCCACTCGGTAAATAGTTATATTTAAATAATTATCATTTTGCCATTCTGGTAGGCAAATCGTAGCATTGAATTTCGCCACCCAACATGTAACGTTTCTAAAATTGTGCAAAGGGACGGAACGTCTTAATACTAGGCTCCCTCTGCCTACCCTGCTGTGTACGGAATACAGGTGAAGCTGTTTTAATTTTTAATTATTTAATATTTGTTGTTTTTATTAATTCAGAGCAATCAAAATTCCTTATAGAAATTACGATAATGCAGTAAAAAAATCATATTATAAGATTACAGAATAAAGTAATAAAAAATCATATTAGAAGTTATTATAGCTGTCAGTCAATTCTGTTTATTAAATTTATAATCACGTAGTTCAAACGGGCGAATACGCGGGCGGTACTACAATACTACAATAAATATTATAATACTATTTACAAGTAATATCACTACCTCTACCTACCCTGCTGTGTGCGGGATACAGCGTGAAGCTGATTTGGTTTGATTTTTATTTTAAGTAATATCAAGTTTTGTTATAAAACACAAAGAAAACGATTGTTTTACCTTTATTCTTGAGGAAATGAAAAACTATTTTAATCTTTTACTATATATAGTGTATATATAGTGCATGTTTTTATTTCATAATTTATCTATACTCTATATTAAAATTAAAAAAATTGTTTGGTTCAACGCACTAATCTCAGGAATTTTTCGAATTATACTATAATTATTATATAGCTGTATTATTCTTACGCTTCGATGTAACGAATGACGTTCAGATTTTCATTGGGTATTTATCATCATTGATAAAAGCTAGTTTAGTGTATAATTTCTTGATAAGATTAATTTTACTTTATGAATAACTTACTCATAAACTACTGCGAAGATTTTTAATTAACAAACGTATTTTGTATTATTCCAGTGAAACTACTATTGTTCACGTTGCTGGTAGCAGTTGCCACTGCTTACCCTCTAAAAGAAGATGAAGACATAACAGCGATAGAAGAACTAAAAAAAAGGGAAATAGATGATTTAAAAAAAGTACTAGATGACGTCTCATATGTAAATAAATTTAAAAACATGATGGCAGATTACGTTAAATCCCAATACAACGAACTAACCGTCCACGATATGGAGAAAATCCAAGACTATTTAGAAGATTTTTGCCACAAATTTGCTAAAGATCTAAAAGATATCATAGAAAATGCTGAAAATGTGAAAGAAATTGATAAAGTTGATGATGGCTTACCGGATTCTACGTTTGAGGATGTCAAAAATTGTATTAAAAATGAATTGCCTAATATAAAGGAAGAAACTGCAAATCAAGTCACTTTTGCTTTAAGAAAAAATATTTATATGACGAGGCAGAAAATCGATCAAGTCATAAGAGAATCTCAAAAAGCTGCAATTGATAATTCATAATAATTATTTTTAAATTATTCATATTTGTTCTTTGAATTGTAGATTGAAAAAGTAAATATGTAGTGTTTATTTTAGAATCAATAAAAACGTGTTGTATTATTTTCCCTATAATTTATATAGAGAGTTATTCCAATAATTCAGACTAGAATAACAGAAATTATGAATGCATAGTGAGGCCTGTAAGCGCGCTTATTGTGGGTTTAATCTCCATTCGATGTAATGATTATTTTCGTTTCTCCGAGCTTCTAAACGCAGCAGACAAACCGCGGCGTTGAGTTTCGCTGCTTAACACGGAATGGCGGGAATTTTTGTATGTATTTCCAGGTTCCCTTCACTCTACCTACTCCGATATGTAGAAAAAGGCGTAAAGTAAATTACCTTTTTGCGGCGAGAAATAATAGGGTTGAAAATTATGTTTCTCATTTAGCTTATTTAATAGTGCATTGTTACGAGAACGTAAGGCTTCTGACCGTTTGTGGCTTATATATATATATATATATTATATATACATAGATTATTTTCTATAATAAAAACTAAGAAAAAAATATTGGTAGGTAACTTCAAGGACGCCATGACTCGTCGACCGTACTGTAAACTACACGATCGTGACCATTTCGTTATTTTCTTTTTGTTACATATTGTTTTTCCTATGATATCCGGAATCCATCATGGAGTCAAGCCTTTACCTGACCACACACGTACAATTATATTGTCAATAAAGTACGTATTGTCAATTATATTGTATGTGTATTGTTTCTAAAAATTTTGTTTTTGCCACGACAATATCTGGGGGAAGCAGGGTCAATAATATTGTCGTGTGCGTATTGGCGCGCTGCAATATTTTAGTTGAAAAAAAGACTTCAAAGGAGGCGAATGCTTCTGCTTTTTATTCAAGATGGACGATGAAAACAGTGTAAATAACGAAAATAATGTTGATATTACTTCTCCCACGGTAAAACAATATTTAATAGAATTTATAAAAAGATGGCAAATTTATCCAGAGCATCTATTGAAGCATATCATGATAAAGTAAAAAATATTATGCGCTAAAAAAAGCTTCTCGATATTTACAAAAAATCTAAGCAAATAGAGATAATATTCTCTCATCCTCATGTAATTATTTCAATCATTCTCTGTTAGTAACATTAGCTTCACGTCTATGCCGCACACAGTAAGGTGGGCTGAGGGAAGCTACTATTAAGACACTGTTCCCCGTGTTCCGCTGAATTCTGAAAGCATTGCGTGTTGAGCGGCGGAAATCAACATTGGGCTTTGCCTCGATACCAGAGCGAAGAAATGAAAATGTTAAATATATAATTTTCTCGAGCGGGAATCGAACCCACAACCAGTCGTTTTCGAGTCGTATCGTTTTGTGTTTACAGTCACACTTTGTGTTCCTGGGCCATGAATGGCCTCTTTTGTAGTTCATTAATAATATTTAAATTCTTAAACTCATTTTTGTAAGCTTTTTTATTGCCTTGCTTTGTAAGCTATATGCAATAACGAAAGCAAAGCTTATTTACGCAATGCAAGCTTATTTCATTCTATCTATTTTTGATTTAACACGTACGCATATAAAAAAATCTAGTGAGCGACGAACCCCGGGGCGTTACATTAACTTTTTTTTAATCCTATAGCAGGATAGACAGAGGGAACCTAGTGATGAGATTTGAGTTCACTTGACTGAGTTGCTCTCTTTTCGCCAAAATTTTTCGAAATTGTGTGTTGGTGGCGGAATTCATCGCCGTGTTTTGTCTTATTACCAAAGTGAGTAAATAAAAATATTAAATATTTTATTTCCCTGAGCGGGAATCGAAACCACAATCGTATTTACAATCGAACTTCTTTGTAATATAATAGTTGATTTTGTGATTATTTAAATATTCCAAGATTTATTAGTAGAATGGAAATACATACAAAATAAAATCTGACAAAATTTAAAAGGATTACAATAAAACACTGTATCAAAATGCAAAAATTTATTAACTAATAAAATATATTGAACTCATAATCGTATCGCGTCGAAGGTTTTTAGTAAAATTGGAATTGATTGCGAAGGACAGAAGGCATATCGCCAAAATTGTTGAAGCAAACGCAAATGCGGCTCTTGCCTGGAGAATTGGGGAAGAATCCTGGTCCAGGGATAAGTCCTGAAAAAGTATTTTTTTTGTTACAGGGATTTCAATTTTCGGGTGGATAACACGAACACGAAAAACTAAAACTTTGTGTTTTTTTAGCTTCACACTGTAACTCGCATATGGCAGGGAAGACGGAGGAAACCTAGTAAAACACGTCGTCGTTTCTCCGAAAATTCGAGACATGCAGGCGGAATTCAACGTCGCGCTTTGTCTTGTTACCAGAGCGAGCTTCTGATCACAATATTGTATGACGTTTCTTATATCAAGAATACAAGTAAAAGTACCAAAAATATAAGAACTGGCAAGAGACATTACAAAATACAAAAAATGTAAATACAGTATAACTTTAAAGTAACGACTAGGGATCGCAATCCGGGATTCAAAAATCCCGGGATATCGGACCAAATATAGGTCCTACAAATTTTTTAATTTTACGAAAAACCGGGATTTTCGATATTTTCGGTGTATAACAGAGAGCTGTGCTGACGTTTCGTGGTCTCATATATGCAGCTAAGGCTCTGTTAACCTTGTTACCGGCAGTAATATGCCTTTCCACATCCATCTCGTATCTTCCATCTCTACCGAACATACTTCCCAAGTATACCACTTCATTCACTTGTTCTAATATCTTACCATTCATACTGATCTTGCATTCCGTTCTTTCTTCATCTCTTTCAAAAATAAGAACCCTTGTCTTATTCACATTGAGGCTTAGATCATTATATTCATACCCTTCTTTCAGAGTGGTGACCAATGCCTGCAACTCGCATTCTGATGATTCAATAAGCACTACATCATCTGCGTGCTGTACGGCAATTCACATTGAGGTCACCTACTTTCACTCCCATATCACTTTGTTTCACTCCTTGGAGACAGCTATACGCTACAAATACAAATTAAACAACCAAGCTGACATGGCGCAACCTTGTTTAACACCCGATCGGATGTCAAACCAGGGCGACATGCCAGCTCCTACTCGCACGCAGGCTGAGTGATCTCTGTAAAGAGACTTTACAGCCTGCAGCAAGGGTCCGCTCACATTGTACCGGGGTAGTATCTCCCATAATTTCGCTCTTACAACTCTGTCAAACGCCTTTTCCAAGTCCACAAAAGCAAAGAAAGCTTTTTTAACGGCCAAAGATTTTTCCGTGATCATGCGGAGGGAAAAGATCTGATCCATACCTTCTCCCAGGTCTAAAGCCTCCTTGGGCCTCTCACAACAGCCGAGAGATCTCTCTTGCATTCTCCTCGCTAAAACTTTATCATAAACTTTACTACCTAAGCTAATCAAACTGATAGCCTCATGGATTGCGCAGTCTATCTGTGAACCTTTACCTTTACACAAAGGCCCGATAACCGCACTTCATCAATCGTCCTAGACCTCCCTCGATTTCCAGCATAAGTTGCACAAAACCCAGAACAAGTCTACGACGCGTGGCCCACCATATTTGATCATCTCGGCAGTAACTCCATCTGCTCCCGCTGACTTACCACATTTCAGACTTCGTATTGCACTCTCAACTTCTTTTACACTGATTTCGCCATCAGCTACATCAAGACTCAGCGTTTCGCTGCTACTTGAGACTGAGGCGTCATCACATTCATACATCTCCTTGTAAAATTCCGCCTATCGCTGCAAAACGTGTGGTTGTTCTGTTAGAATTTCACCGTCCTTAGAAAGCACCCCTTTCATTCTACCGGTTAGCGAGCAACCTCGAGAAACACTAACTTCTCGCAAGAAAAGCTTCGTGTTTTTCCTGAAGTTGTTCGTTAACCTTTCATCTCTTTCATTCTCTGCCTTTTCACGCTTCATCTTGATCAGTACTTTCGTCTGGTGCTTTTGCAGCTTATACTCTTTCTTTTTTATCTCTCTCATACTTTTATCTTTACCAGAGGCTTTATAATCCTGCCATGCCTTCTTCTTTCTTTCTACTGCATCTTGCACTTCATCATCCCACCATTCATCACGCTTTTTGCTAAAGCCCCTTTTACCTTTACCACATACCTCTATCGCTGCTTCCTTTATACAATCCCTAAGGTTCTGCCAGCATACTTCAATATTTCCATTTCCAGATTCACTGCTGTCTAGCTTTTTGGAAACTCTTTCTTGATATTCCTTTCTAGTCGATGGGTCTTGAAGCTTTCAGCTTCTTATGCGGTAATTCGACTCCAAGTCTGCATACCTAGTGTAGCTGCGCCAACCTGCCAACAGACCCCTTATTCTAGCAACGACTAGATAATGGTCTGTTCCCAGATCAGAACCACTAAACACTCGTGTGTCCACGACTTGGCTTCGAATACGCTGATTCACTACGAATAAATCAATCATATTTTTCCCTTCCGTTCGTTCCCATGTAAACATGTGAATTTGTTTGTGGTCAAATACAATGTTTGCCACAACCAAATTTTATTATTAAATTGTTTATTATAATTAAAAATTGTTTTATTTAGTAAATATAATTTAATTTACTACTTCCTTAAAAATACCCTTCTAACTTAACTCTAAAACTAAGAAAAAGCTTGCAAAATTACAAATTTTGTCAAATCTCGAAAATATCGAAAAAACCGGGATCCCGGGATTTTTCTGAAGTCGATATCGAAAATCCCGGTTTTGCTTGAATGGTCCGATATTGCGACCCCTAGTAACGATCCTCAGTATAACGATTTCCTCGATTTAACGTATTTTTCGAAATCCCTAAAACTAAAACTGCCCGTAAGAGCAAATAAATAATATACCTTTACACTACGAATACATTTGTTCAAAAAAATTGTATAGCGAATCCTTAATCTTTGCAAAATATAAAACGAAATTATTATTTAACTATATTTAATGAATTTAATTGGCTTATAACTTTTACATAACAAATCCTATCAGCAATGAAATGAAATTGAATGTTTGTTGTTGTTGTATTAAATTTCATATTAAATTTGTCTCGACAGGTTCAGACTTGTTAAATCTTTCGTAAGAGAGTTATTGTTGTTTGGCGTTCAGCAATGTAAACGTCGCTGGTTGGCACTATGTGTTAATGTTTGCAAAGGCTGATAAACGAAAACGCAAACATCCTAACCTCTGTATATCGGTATAGCGAACAAATTACTTGATATAATGAATTATTTTCTAATTCCCTTCAGTATCTTTAATCAAGTTTGAACTATATATATTTTTTATGTTGTTTCTTTAAATATGAAATACAAATTTCTTACCACTTCCAAATCCAGGTCTAGGCAAACCAACACCAGAAAATGGATAGCCCCATGCAGGTAAACTTTCTTGTTGTGGTTGATGAAGACCACTTGGTTGTGGTTGTTGCGATTGTTGTGGGCCACTTTGTTGTGGTTGTTGTGCTCCACTTTGTTGTGGCTGCTGAGTTTGTTGTGGGCCATTCAGTTGTGGCTGTTGTTGTTGTTGTGGGCCACTTTGTTGCGGCTGTTGAGTTTGTTGTTGTGGGCCACTTTGTTGTGGCTGTTGAGTTTGTTGTGGGCCATTCAGTTGTGGCTGTTGTAATTGTTGGCCACTTTGTTGTTGTTGTGGGCCACTTTGTTGTGGCTGCTGAGTTTGTTGTGGGCTATTCTGTAGTGGATGCTGTGGCAGTTGCGGACTGCTTTGTTGTTGTTGTGGCGGCTGAGTTTGTTGTGGGCCAATTTGTTGTGGCTGCTGAGTTTGTTGTGGCTGTTGTTGTTGTGGGCCACTTTGTTGTTGTTGTGGGCCAATCTGTGGTGGCTGCTGAGTTTGTTGTTGGCCACGTTGTTGTTGAGGGCCACTTTGTGGCTGCTGAGTTTGTTGTGGGCCATTTTGTTGTGGCTGCTGAGTTTGTTGTGGCTGTTGTTGTTGTGGGCCAATTTGTTGTGGCTGCTGAGTTTTTTGTGGCTGTTGTTGTTGGCCACTTTGTTGTTGTTGTGGGCTAATTTGTTGTGGCTGCTGAGTTTGTTGTGGGCCATTCAGTTTTGGCTGTTGTTGTTGTTGGCCACTTTGTTGTTGTTGTGGGCCACTTTGTGGCTGCTGAGTTTGTTGTGGCCCAATTTGTTGTGGCTGCTGAGTTTGTTGTGGCCCAATTTGTTGTGGCTGCTGTTTTTGTTGTGGGCTATTCTGTAGTGGATGCTGTGGCAGTAGTGGACTGCTTTGTTGTTGTTGTGGCTGCTGAGTTTGTTGTGGGCCATTCAGTTCTGTCTGTTGTTGCTGTTGGCCACTTGGTTGTTGTTGTGGGCCACTTTGTGGCTGCTGAGTTTGTTGTGGGCCAATTTGTTGTGGCTGCTGAGTTTGTTGTGGGCTATTCTGTAGTGGATGCTGTGGCAGTAGTGGACTGCTTTGTTGTTGTTGTGGCTGCTGCGTTTGTTGTGGGCCATTCAGTTCTGGCTGTTGTTGCTGTTGGCCACTTGGTTGTTGTTGTGGGCCACTTTGTGGCTGCTGAGTTTGTTGTGGGCCAATTTGTTGTGGCTGCTGACTTTGTTGTGGGCCATTCAGTTTTGGCTGTTGTTGTTGGCCACTTTGTTCTTGTTGTGGACCACTTTGTGGCTGCTGAGTTTGTTGTGGGCCAATTTGTTGTGGCTGTTGTTGTTGTGGCTGCTGAGTTCGTTGTGGGCCAATTTGTTGTGGCTGTTGTTGTTGTGGCTGCTGAGTTTGTTGTGGGCCAATTTGTTGTGGCTGTTGTTGTTGTGGCTGCTGAGTTTGTTGTGGGCCATTCAGTTTTGGCTGTTGTTGTTGTTGGCCACTTTGTTGTTGTTGTGGGCCACTTTGTGGCTGCTGAGTTTCTTGTGGGCCAATTTGTTGTGGCTGCTGAGTTTGTTGTGGGCTATTCTGTAGTGGATGCTGTGGCAGTAGTGGGCTGCTTTGTTGTTGTTGTGGCTGCTGAGTTTGTTGTGGGCCATTCAGTTGTGGCTGTTGTTGTTGGCCACTTGGGCCACTTTGTGGCTGCTGTGTTTGTTGTGGGCCATTCGGTTTTGGCTGTTGTTGTTGGCCACTTTGTTGTTGTTGTGGGCCACTTTGTTGTTGTTGTGGGCCACTTTGTTGTGGCTGCTGAGTTTGTTGTGGGCTATTCTGTCGTGGATGCTGTGGCAGTTGGGGACTGCTTTGTTGTTGTTGTGGCTGCTGAGTTTGTTGTGGGCCATTCAGTTCTGGCTGTTGTCGCTGTTGGTCACTTGGTTGTTGTGGTGGGCCACTTTGTGGCTGCTGAGTTTGTTGTGGGCCAATTTGTTGTGGCTGCTGACTTTGTTGTGGCTGTTGTTGTTGTGGACCAATTTGTTGTGGTTGCTGAGTTTGTTGTGGGCCATTCAGTTTTGGCTGTTGTTGTTGTTGGCCACTTTGTTGTTGTTGTGGGCCACTTTGTTGTGGCTGTTGTTGTGGGCCACTTTGTGGCTGCTGATTTTTTTGTGGGCCAATTTGTTGTGGTTGCTGAGTTTGTTGTGGGCTATTCTGTAGTGGATGCTGTGGCAGTAGTGGGCTGCTTTGTTGTTGTTGTGGCTGCTGAGTTTGTTGTGGGCCATTCAGTTTTGGCTGTTGTTGTTGGCCACTTGGGCCACTTTGCGGCTGCTGAGTTTGTTGTGGGCCATTCAGTTTTGGCTGTTGTTGTTGTTGGCCACTTTGTTGTTGTTGTGGGCCACTTTGTTGTGGCTGTTGAGTTTGTTGTGGGCTATTTTGTCGTGGATGCTGTGGCAGTTGGGGACTGCTTTGTTGTTGTTGTGGCTGCTGAGTTTGGTGTGGACCATTCAGTTCTGGCTGTTGTCGGTGTTGGCCACTTGGTTGTTGTTGTGGGCTACTTTGTGGCTGCTGAGTTTGTTGTGGCTGTTGTTGTTGTGGGCCAATTTGTTGTGGCTGCTGACTTTGTTGTGGGCCATTCAGTTCTGGCTGTTGTTGTTGTTGGCCACTTGGTTGTTGTTGTGGGCCACTTTGTGGCTGCTGAGTTTGTTGTGGGCCAATTTGTTGTGGCTGCTGAATTTGTTGTGGCTGTTGTTGTTGTGGCTGCTGAGTTTGTTGTGGGCCATTCAGTTTTGGCTGTTGTTGTTGTTGGCCACTTTGTTGTTGTTGTGGGCCACTTTGTGCCTGCTGAGTTTGTTGTGGGCCAATTTGTTGTGGCTGCGGAGTTTGTTGTGGCTGTTGTTGTTGTTGACCACTTTGTTGTTGTTGTGGGCCAATTTGTTGTGGCTGCTGACTTTGTTGTGGGCCATTCAGTTTTGGCTGTTGTTGTTGTAGGCCACTTGGTTGTTGTTGTGGGCCACTTCGTGGCTGCTGAGTTTGTTGTGGGCCAATTTGTTGTGGCTGCTGAGTTTGTTGTGGGCCATTCAGTTTTGGCTGTTGTTGTTGTTGGCCACTTTGTTGTTGTTGTGGGCCACTTTGTGGCTGCTGAGTTTGTTGTAGGCCAATTTGTTGTGGCTGCTGAATTTGTTGTGGCTGTGGTTGTTGTTGGCCACTTTGTTGTTGTTGTGGGCCAATTTGTTGTGGCTGCTGAGTTTCTTGTGGATGTTGTTGGCCACTTTGTTGTTGTTGTGGGCCACTTTGTTGTGGCTGCTGAGTTTGTTGTGGGCTATTCTGTAGTGGATGCTGTGGCAGTTGCGGACTGCTTGGTTGTTGTTGTTGTGGCTGCTGAGTTTGTTGTGGGCCAATTTGTTGTGGCTGCTGAGTTTGTTGTGGCCCACTCAGTTGTGGCTGTTGTTGTTGTTGTGGGCCAACTTGTTGTTGCTGCTGTGGACCATTGAGTGGTGGTTGCTGTGGTCCGCTTTGTTGTGGTAGCTGGCCTATTGGTGCATTTGAATTGCCGTATTGTCCCCAGTCGTACGAAGAGCTTTGCTGGTTACTATTTGCATAACTATTTGAACTTCCGAAGTCCCATGAACTGGATGACGGCGATTTGCCTGCAAGTGTTTTATTAAATTTAGTTTAATTTAGCAAGATTAATAATGCGCGTTTTGATTATAAAGGTCTTATTCAAGCTGGTATACTGGTATGTTACATAATTTTTAACTAAATTTGTAAATCGTCTATTAAGTACATTAGTAGGTAACTGGACATCGCTGACTATAAACGCGGCGGTTGTCGATTCGGGACTTAGTGATTGGGAATGATTTACTTTAATTTTTCAATGGGAATCATTTTTATTTATTTTTTTGAGTTAATTTCTCTCTCAACTCAACACGCAACGCCCCGAAGATTTGTCGGTACTTGGGGAAAGGAGTGTCTGTATACTTAGTATCCCTAAACTATCCTGCTACATGCGGGATATAATGTAAAGCTTCAAAAATATATTAAAAATATTTTTTTTCTACAAATTTAAATACCAGATGATGGCGGACCCCATGCACTTGGGCTTATGGAGTCATATTGTGATGGCCTGATTCCTCTCTGTGGGCCAACTGATGGTCTGCTGCTTGGATAGAACGGACTGTCGTTTGGACCTGTGAGTTTGATCCCCATTTGAGGGAATTAATTATTATTTCTTAATACAGTGATCTTGTTAAGTGGGGCCTGGATAAGTGAAAATCCTGTATTATTGAGAGTTGCAATAAGGTTACGGTTCTTTTTTTTTATTGAATTACCTCTGTTAATGGGACTTTTCGAACCTGGTTAAATGATGTTTGAACTCTAAGACCTTTTTGATGTTTACCTCTATGCGACGAATAGCGACTCTGTAGCTCAATTTCTTGTATAAGTGTGTCAAATTATTTAGATTGGAATATATCTTAATACATTTTAATACCTTTGCTTACAAACATTTGAATGTCTTTCGCACATGCTCAGGATTTGACCAAAAAATAAAGGAATAAAAGTATACAAAATGTCCAAACATAATAAATATATATAAAACGTTATCAGCATTTGAAAAATTACAGCTATCAGGGAGAATACAACTATAACTTCTATCGAGGGAGAATGACATACTAAAGTCAACCCAGTGTAGACTAGTTAAAAATAACGAGAAAATGCGGTCTCAGTGTATTGATGGAAAAGGAAAACTCAAACGAATACGAACAGCAGAGTATTCTGAAGTTAAAAGTGTATGTACATGGATAAAGTAGGTACGGAATAATAACATTCAAATAATCGGAACAATGATCATAGAGAACGCTCAAGAATTAGCAAGTAAGCTCCATAATGATAATAATAAGGGCACATGTCGACTTGTGTAAACGGGGGCCTCTGTAAATAAGTCAATTTTAAACATAATAAACATTATAATTGTAAACCTCCTTCATTGGAAAGATTAATGGAAACCCTCAATGATTGGTACACACGTCTTAGTCTTTTGAAATCTTATTGGTTTTTAAGACAAGGTTTAACGTTCTTAAATATGGTTATTTCACAGTATTTTAATTTCTTTGTCTGACGCCATGGCAAAACTTGGCGTTGAGTGCCAGCACTCAATAGGCGAATTAAAAGTTTTATTTGAACAGTATTAATTTGAATTTGTAAAAACAAATGAATGTACAATGCCTAAGTGAATTATATTGTTTTTTTATAATACAGTTGTTAGCATAAAATATATTATAATATTAAAATAACCATCTGACAGTAAAAACAACAGTTGTAGGTAAGATTACCACTAGTAAGAAAATATAGCATATCATTGAAATCCGTCACTCAAATGGACAGAAAGTAAGAATGGAGTGTCTCAACACCTGGTTCCCTCTGCCTACCCAGCTGTTGCATACGGGATTTGTAGTGAAGCTGAAAAAAATAAAAGATAAGTATTAGGATAGGCTCTGTTGTCACTTGTTAACTCAGAGTTCCTGCAAGTACGTACCTCCAGGAACTTTTGGTATTTTTGGTAGTCTTGGGATTCTCCAGTCTGATGGAAATCTTCCTCCTATAGGTTTAGGTCTCAAGTATAGATTATCATTATTATCATCATCATCATCAGCTTGTGGAGGAATGATAGGATATGCTGGATAGTTAACGCTTGGGGGAACATAAGCTGGTTGAGCGTAAGGAATGATTGGTTCTGGGTAAATCGGGGCTGGGATGTATGCAGGTGGTGGGTAGAAAGGTGGATAGGGCTTAGTATAAAATGGTGGTCGAGCTATTGATTTTGGTGGGTGGACAACTGCCGGTAGCGCTGCTGGTACTATACGGGGATAACCAGGGTTTTGATAACCTACAAAGAAAGAAAATAAAATTAGAAATCATATAAAATTTAAATGTAACTGGATTTGTACCCGCGTCATTTTTTTATGGTTTAAGCGTCCTGATCGCTACGCCATGCGTCATTATCAAGCTAACTCTATACGTTATTATCTATGTTTTTAACATCTATGTAGGGAGATTGTTACAAATTTCCACTGCCCAAAGATTAATTGCTTATAATAATCATTTGGCAAGAGAAGACTATTTAATATTGTTAACACTTCTTAAGAATTAATTTCTTTATTAAATGTTGATAATTTAGGAAGAAAAATAATCTTTAAGAAACGAAATTTAAATCAAGTGAAAACAAATCTTAATGTAGTTCTAGGATATACTAAAAAAAATGTTTCAGTATTATTAACTAGGTAAAATTTACTTACCAGAATTATAATTATATGCGTTGCTGGAACTAGCTGACTGCGCTCTTGAATTAGATGATGACCTCCAATAAGCGTTACCATCCTCATCGCTTATTTCACTGTCATATTCATTACTGTCAAAGGCTGATGATTCACCACTGCTGCTAGATCCTGACAAAGACTGTCCGTCATCTAGTAGAATAATAAAAGAAAATATTATATAATAGGTTATATTTTAATAAATAATTTGAGGATGTCGTGGCGCAGAGGTTTCATAACACAACGGCTGTGAGTCCGATTACCGCTCGGCGGAACAAAATATTTAATATTTAATATTTCCTCGCTCTGGTAGCGAGGCAAAGCATCCGCAGAATTCATGAGGATGCCATGTAGTCGGAAAACGAAGTGTTAATGGCAACTTAGTGGGAACGTAGGGACTTAACTCTAAGTTCCCAGGCTCCCTCTACTATCACTACTATGTACGGAATACAGCATGAAGCAAGTAAAAAAATATTTATATATATATATATATATATATATATATATAACATATATTTATTATGTATAATATATACATTTTAAATAAAATATTATTGTGACCATAGTTTATGAGCGAATATATTGATATTTTTATTAGATTATAGAGAGAAATTTAGTACCCGAGACCTGAATTAGAGTCTGCGTGGTGAATGGCTTTTTTGGCAGAACTTAACTCCGTACCTTGTATACCTGAGGGCAGAAATAAAAAGATTGTTTCGTACATTTTTCCGTGTGAGAAATGAATTTGCCACTATAGCCTTTACAGTCACAGGCAGCTTGACACATATCTCTAAAGGACTTAGGATGAATCTTGAACTAGAATATTAAATACGTTTACTCAAAAAATAAAGAGAAAGAGAATTTCTATTTTTTTTTTTTNTTTCACCCCATGAGGAGACATTGTTGAGGAAAGCCACTACTTAACGCAGATGTGTATAAGAGACAGGTTCGGCGTTTTCCCGAGAAAGACTTGCTCGGCCGGAGTAAACAGCGTCCACCGTGCTATCATCTGCATAGCAATGAATGCTAGAATCCTCTAACAATTAGAGGCCAGTCGTGGCGCAGGGGCACAAAGTGTGGCTGTAAAATCGACTGATTGGGGGTAGATTCCCACACGAGGAAATGAAATATTTAGTTACATTTATATTTTCATTTCTTCGCTTCGGTGTCGAGGCAAAGCGCGGCGTTGAGTTACGCTACTCAGCACGCAATGCCTCCAGAACTCGGCGGAAAGTCGCCAACGATGTGTCTTAACACTAGATTCCTCTGCCTACCCTGCTGTGTGCGGGATACAGCGTGAAGCTGATTTAATTTTTTAATGTTATTTATAGATAACTAGATTTATCTAGTTCTTTTTTTTATAAGGTGACTTAATTGAGAGTATTCATTGCCATGATGAATGTTCAGCCGTCGGATGCTTTCTTAATTGATGAAAAGATGTTTGATTACATGAAGGCTTATAAATTTTCTTGTCTATATTATTTAGTAATTACTGTGCTAGTAAATCCTATCCTAGTTCTATGAGAAATGTAAAACTTTGTGAAGATAAATGGATATTTGTTGCATTACGTGAAAAACCACTGAACGGGTTTAGATGAAACTTTAACGGCTTAAAGGGCTTAAACTTTAAGGGCTACAATACAATAATAATGTTAAGCGAGCAAAATCTCGGGTGGGTCACTAGCGTTAACTTGATATATTTACCGATGATAATATACTGTATTTTAATTATCTGTAGTATGCCATAGCAAGTATGCTATGGCAACATTGTTCTTTAATAGGCAGCCATATTTTAACTAAAATTGTATAAAAAGCGGTAGATATTTATTTGAGGTAATTGCCACATTGGGCTGGAGCAGTGAAGGCGAGTGTTAGTTAACTCTAAAGGGGCCCCTTAAGCCTACTCCTTTGGTCTCAAGTCCGGCACTGTTTCAAGCTCATCAGTATTTGTGTATTTTGTTATTTTAAAACTAGCGGCTCGCCCACGGCTTTGCCCGCTTAAAATAAATAATTACTGATTTAATAAGCACAATCGATTGACAACTATAATGACTTCTAATATGACTTTTTTTTACGACATTATCGTCAAAGAATTTTTGATTGTTTTAAATAAAAAAATACGACCATTGTTGATATTTGATATTTATAAAATATACATAAAGCTAATTATGTATTACACGTATATATTTTTGTAACTTTATGTTCTTTTTACCTATATAATATACGTCTCATCATAATTCTAAAACTCTGTTAAATGTGCTGATGTCAGTGAATAATTTAATTTAGGTTGTAGGATTCATAATATTCTTTGTAAAATAACTGTATTAATTGCATATTAACTCCTGTACAGTTTTTAAATTAGTTACATATATTATATGAACGAACCAACCAAAATATCTTTGTATTTACTTGATATTTCTTTCAAGATCGTTCTTTATCTCTGTGTTGAATTAAAATAAATTAAAATTAGCTTCACGCTGTATCCCGCACATAGCAGGGTAGGCAGAGGGAACCTAGTGTTAAGACACTCCGTTCCCCACTTTCTGCCGAATTCTGGAGGCATTGCGTGTTGAGTGGCAGAACTCAACGCCGCGCTTAACCTCGACACCAGAGCGAAGAAATGGAAATATAAATTTAAGTAAATATTTCATCTCCTCGAGTGGGGATCGAACCCACAACCAGTCGGTTTTGCAGTCACACCTCGTGCCGCTGCGCCACGACCGGCCGGTTGAATTAATTACGACTTAAACTTAACTGTTATGATTTATGAAGGTAATCTCCACTAACAATTCAACTTTGCTTACTTTATTGTATAAAATATTATATAATAGTGCTTCAAAAATATATATTTTTATCAACAATCATATAAACCAGACGTTTCGAATGTCATTCTTTAGCCAGGGTCATACCAGCGCGATTGCTATATAATATTCGCAGGCAAAGTAATGCCTTGAGTTCATTCAAATGACGATAACTTTTTTTTTAATGAACCGATTTTGATGAACTAAACTTTAGTACTCAAGTTGAGTTAAAACAAAGCAATTGGTGAAATTTTCAAGTAAATCGGTTCAGTACTTTCAGAGAAAAATGCGGACAGAAATATGTCGACAGACAGACAGACAGACAGACAGACAGACAGACAGACAGACAAGAAATTCTAAAAAAATCTTTTTGCTTTCTATTATTCTTTTTAAGTGTCCCTCTATCCATTTCAGTCAAAATTACTAAATGTACAGACAAAATATTTTTACTGTCTTATTATATATAGAGATGTAATTAAATAAAGTATTTTATACGAACTGCAGTTTTCTTCACATCATCCAATACAGAAGACAATACTAGTATTATTGTATATAAACGTACCAGAATTGTATCCATAGCTATTGCTGGCACTTGCAGCCTCCGCTTCTGAATCTTGAGCTGATCTCCAGTACGCATTACTGTTTCCGTCATACGATTGCCCGCTGTATTCCTGGTCGCTTGCAACTTGAGCGTTACTATTAGAACTTGCGTAGTAACCTTGGCCGTCCGAGTAACCAGGATCAGGTTGATCTTCATCTTCTGTAGAAAGGAGGAATTTGTTAAGAAATTTTGGCCAAATTCGTTATATTTTATAGGTCGGCTTATTGATTAGAGCACAATGCAAGTAGCTAAGCCTGGTATGGTACCTTATAATAATATAAATCTTTTATTGTTTTCTTATTTACTTTGGACAAATTGACTTATGTTAGATCAAAATGAGGGGGAATTCTAAATACAATCTATATCTAATATTATACAGCTGAACAGATTATTTGGTTGAACGCACTAAACTCAGCAACTATTGTTTCGAATTTACGAATATTTTTTATGTTAGATAGCCCATAAATCGAAAAAGTTACAAAGGCATTTACAATGAGTCATATACAGGATGGAAATGTGAGCGCTCCTTTTACGGGAACAGCATATAGGGTAAAATATTTTAAGCCTATACCTAAAGAAATTAATCAAGATACCTCAACAGTTTAGACGTAGGATTATTTTTTTCGTCGTGGCGCAGAGGTTTCATAACACAAAGGCTGTGAGTCCGATTACCGCTCGCCGGAATTAAATATTTAATATTTCCTCGCTCTGGTAGCGAGGCAAAGCAGCCGCAGAATTCATGAGGATGCCATATAGTCGGAAAACGAAGTGTTAATTTACTCTTTCTTTTTTATGGTTTAATCGTCCTGATCGCTACACCATACGTTATTATCAAGCTAACTATACATTAATATCGAGCTAAAATTTAATACAACTTATTTATGTTTTTAGATTGTTACAAATTTCCACTGCCCAAAGATTAATTGCTTATAATAATCATTTGGCAAGAGAAAATTATTTCATATTGTTACCACTTTTAAATGTTGACACTGAGAAAGAAAAATAATCTTTAGGAAACGAAATTTAAATCAAGTGAAGACAAATCTTAATGTAGTTCTAGGATATACTAAAAAATAGTTTCATTATTATTAAAAAAATATGAGGCCAGTCGTGGCGCAGCGGCACGAGGTGTGACTGCAAAACCGACTGGTTGTGGGTTCGATGCCCACTCGAGGAGATGAAATATTTACTTAAATTTATATTTCCATTTCTTCGCTCTGGTGTCGAGGTTAAGCGCGGCGTTGAGTTCTGCCACTCAACACGCAATGCCTCCAGAATTCGGCAGAAAGTGGGGAACGGAGTGTCTTAACACTAGGTTCTCTCTGCCTACCCTGCTGTGTGCGGGATACAGCGTGAAGCTGATTTATTATTATTAACTAGGTAATTTACTTACCAGATTTATAATTATATGCGTTGCTGGAGCTAGCTGACTGCGCTCTTGAATTAGATGATGACCTCCAATAAGCGTTACCATCCTCATCGCTTATTTCACCGTCATATTCATTACTGTCAAAGGCTGATGATTCACCACTGCTGCTAGATCCTGACAAAGACTGTCCGTCATCTAGTAGAATAATAAAAGAAAATATTACATAATAGGTTATATTTTAACAAAACAATTTGAGGATGTCGTGGCGCAGAGGTTTCATAACACAACGGCTGTGAGTCCGATTACCGCTCGGCGGAACAAAATATTTAATATTTAATATTTCCTCGCTCTGGTAGCGAGGCAAAGCATCCGCAGAATTCATGAGGATGCTATTTAGCCTTAAAACGAAGTGTTAATGGCGACTTAGTGGGAACGTAGGGTCTTAACTCTAAGTTCCCAGGCTCCTACTTTCACTACTATGTACGGAATATAGCATGAAGCAAGTAAAAAAATATTAATATATACAACTAGAGGCCAGTCGTGGCGCAGGGGCACAAAGTGTGACTGTAAAATTGACTGGTTGTGGGTTCGATTCCCACACGAGGAAATGAAATATTTACTTATATTTATTATATACTAGCGGCCTGCTCGCGGCTTTGCCCGCTTGAATTACATGATTATTCATTTAAGAAATAAATATATATATATATATATATATATATATATATATATATATATATATATATATATATATATATATATATATATATATATATATATATATATATATATATATATATATATATATATATATATATATATATATATATATATATATATATATATATATATATATATATATATATATATATATATATATATATATATATATATATATATATATATATATATATATATATATATATATATATATATATATATATATATATATATATATATATATATATATATATATATATATATATATATATATATATATATATATATATATATATATATATATATATATATATATATATATATATATATATATATATATATATATATATATATATATATATATATATATATATATATATATATATATATATATATATATATATATATATATATATATATATATATATATATATATATATATATATATATATATATATATATATATATATATATATATATATATATATATATATATATATATATATATATATATATATATATATATATATATATATATATATATATATATATATATATATATATATATATATATATATATATATATATATATATATATATATATATATATATATATATATATATATATATATATATATATATATATATATATATATATATATATATATATATATATATATATATATATATATATATATATNGTATTTAAGTTTCTTAAATTTATTGTGTACTTTTTACGTTATACGTGTTTACATAAACAGACAAACAGACAAACAGATAAACAGACAAACAGACAAAAATTCCAAAAATGTTGGAAATGGATTCTGTTAATTATCCTTTAACACCCTGGCTAATTTTTTTTTAAATATTTTCAATGTACAGAAACGACTTTTCTACAGATTTATTATAAGTATAGATTTTCATTTCTTCACTTTGGTGTCGAGGCAAAGCGCGCCGTTGAGTTACGCCACTCAGCACACAATGCCTCCAGAACTCGGCGGAAAGCTTGCAATGATGTGTCTTAACACTAGGTTCCTCTGTCTACCCTGCTGTATGCGGGATACAGCGTGAAGCTGATTTATTTTTTTAGTTTTATTTTTATATAACTAGATCTATCTAGTTCTTTTTTGTTATAAGGTGACTTAATTGAGAGTATTCGTTGCCATGATGTATGTTCAGCCGTCGGATGCTTTCTTAATTGATGAAAACATGTTTGATTACATGAAGGCTTGTAAATTTTCTTGTCTATATTATTTAGTATTTACTGTGCCTGTAAGTCCTGTCCTAGTTCTATGAGAAATGTAAAACTTTGTGAAGGTGAATGGATATTTGTTGCATTACATGAAAAATCACTGAACGGGTTTAGATGAAACTTTAACGGCTTAAACGGCTATAATTTATGTAAAGATTTTGTATAATTTGGCTACAATACAATAATCATTTTATGCGAGCAAAATCTTGGGTGGATCACTAGTATATTGTATATAAACATACCAGAATTGTATTCATAGCTATTGCTGGCACTTGCAGCCTCCGCTTCTGAACCTTGAGTTGATCTCCAGTACGCATTATTGTTTCCGTCATACGATTGCCCGCTGTATTCCTCGTTGCTTGCAACTTGAGCGTTATTATTAGAACTTGCGTAGTAACCTTGGCCGTCCGAGTAACCAGGATCAGGTTGGTCTTCATCTTCTGTAGAAAGGAGGAATTTGTTAAGAAATTTTGGCCAAAATCATCATATTTTATGGGCTGGCTTATAGAGTTTCGTGTCGTCTACATTAGAGCACAACGCAAGTAGTTAAGCCTGATATGGTACCTTATAATATGATAAGTCTATTATTGTTTTCTTATTTACTTTGGGCAAACTAACTTATGTTAGATTAAAATGAGGAGGAATTCTAAACACAATCTATACTAATATTGTACAGTTGAACAGATTGTTTGGTTGAATGCACTAAACTCAGGATCTATTGTTTCGAATTGACAAATATTTTTTTTATGTTTGATAGCCCATAAATCGAAAAAGTCACAAAGGCATTTATAATGTGTCCTATATAATAGTTAGTTCCATTTGACGAAGCGGGTGAAGCTAGTTTTAAAGTATTCAGGAAAGCTACGTTGCACCATATTGTCTAACTTACCAATCGGAACCAATTTGAGTGTTATGATTGGTTTACCATACTTGTCCAACTCCGATTCCGTGTAGAACTTGTATTCGTTATCGTCATCTGCAACGGTTTGCCGTTTTTAATTGTCTTGGCTCACTAAATACATGTATATTTTTGTTCTTATGTGTGTATTACAAACAGAGAGCTAGGACGAGTATGAGAATAATTTTGTAAGTCTAAATTTTGTAGACCAAAAGACCCTGGAACCAGCATCTGGTAATAGTTGCCTCTAACACCAGTTGGGAGCTCAAATTGCATCAAGTGAAATTTTGAAATAGAAAGAAATACACACACACACACACATATTATATACTACGTTGAGTTCCGCCACTCAACATGCAATGCGTCCAGAATTTGGCGGAAAGCCGGGAACAGAGTGTCTTAACAGTAGATTCCATCAGCCTGCCCTGCTGTATGCGTGATACAGCATGAAGCATACAGAATTGTATACTGGATTTAATACTAGTATCGTCTACTGCTAGAGTTCTAACGCATGGGCAACTGGGAGCAGAAGCTTTTTCTTATATACCTGTCATATAAGATTCGCCCGCCAAAACATAAATCAACAGTCGTGATGCGTAGAAGTGAAGTGAACTTCAACAACGAAATTTTTTTGCAGGATCTGAACCGGCCACTTTGGGATACTGTTCTAAACGCACCGACAACTGACGAAAAAGTTAGTATATTTAACTCATTGCTAATTGACCTTTTCGATGTACATGCTCCTTTACGACCTGTCAAGCTAAAACATTTCCAGCTCCTTGGCTAACGGATGATATTAAAATTCTTATGTCGAAAAAGAATAGGCCAAAAACCAAATTTAAAATAAATCCTACGGATGCTAACCGCTCCAAATATAAAATACTACGGAATCGATGTAACAAAGTCTGTAGAGATGCCCAACGAAAACACATACACGAATCAGTCACTAATAATAGTCTTGCTAAAGTATGGAAGTTTCTCGATACTATGGGTATTGAGCGACAGCGTAAAACTACACTCATAAACGACAGAATGGATCTTGATCAACTTAATAAGCATTTTACTACTTTGAACCTCCTAAGCCAGAGCATTAAATCCAGTACTCTTTTGTCACTCTTCTCACAACCTTTCCCGTCTTTTACTCCTTTTAATTTCCATTCAGTTACTGTCACTGATATTAGACGGCATATTCTTGCCATAAAGTCGGACGCAATTGGCGCTGATGTGGTGAGCCGTAAAATGATTCTTATGACATTGAACGTTGTGCTTCCCATACTTTGTCATATTTTTAACAGTTCCCTTTCTACCAATTCCTCCCCTAGGTCTTGGAGATTTGCTTATGTTATCCCTATACCTAAAATTACCAATCCTACATCTTTCACACACTATAGGCCTATTTCTATTCTTCATTTTCTGTCCAAAATTCTCAAGAGAACTGTACATCAACAACTTTCGCTGTACCTAGCGAAAAACAAAATATATTATCATCTTTTCAATCTGGTTACTGGCCGGGACACAGCACTGTTACACCACTTAATAAAGTATGCGGTGATATAAGAAGTGGGGTAGACAATCAAGATATTACCATACTAGCCTTATTAGATTTCTCCAATGCTTTTAACACAATTGATGTCGACATACTTTTAGCTTTACTTAAATCTATTAATATATCACCAAACGCTATTGAATAGTTTCCTCATACAATCGACTCAGTGCTGGGGTACCTCAGGATGGTGTACTTTTTTCGTTACTTTTTTTCCATATTTATAAACATCTTAACTCCATTGCTGACATTATCCTTTCATCTTTACGCTGATGACTTGCAGATTTATACGACAACGGTGGTTGATGATATTGCTAATGCCATACGAGATGTTAATTTTAACTTAAGCATTATTAGTACCTGGAGCAAATCATGTGGTCTGTCGATAAATCCTAGCAAGTCTCAGTTGTGCATCCTCGGTAACACAAAGCATCTCTCCAAAATCGACTACTCCCTACTTCCTTCCGTAATGCTTGATGATTACAAGATGGAGTCTGGTATTTGTGTGAGGAATCTGGGTATTAGGATGGATAGTTCTTTGACATGGGTTCCTCATATAGCGGAGTTAAGTCGAAAAACTTTTGCTGCTATTGGGAAGGTAAAGAGATGGAAAAATTTATTGCCGCTTAAAACCAAAATATTGTTAGCTCAATCTCTCCTTTTTCCCATTCTGGATTATGCAGATTCCTGTTACCTAGATTTGTTACAGCAATTACTAAACAAGCTCGAACGTCTCCAAAATGTACTCAATATCGAGTTCAACTTAAATGGTTGACCATCAAGCATCGATGATCATGTACTTATCCTTTTATACTTTATCTTGATCTGCCTTTAATTCCTTCATACCTCAAACAAGGATTTACTTTCCTGGGCTCCCATTCTCAGTCTTTCAATCTCCGTTCAAGATATGACAAGGTATTGGAGGTTCCATTATGTCGCACCAAGTGCTACAGTGAGTGAATCATTCTCCGTAAAAACGGTGAAATTATAGAACGAACTACCCCGGTTCATCAGGCAGTCGACATCAGTTAAAATCTTTAAGCGTTAATATCTTAAAGAAAATTACCTATCGCTATAGTCATTGTAAGTAAGTATAATTGTATCTCTATATAAATGTATATATGATATCTATGTATGTATTTATGTATGTATGTATGTATTTATGTATGAAGAGTGTATGTATTTATATATTTTTATGATATAATAAATAACAAAAATATCTTTATTCAAAGTTATCTGCCAACAATGTTCCCTTAATATTAGTTTTTATAAATAAAAAGTTGCCTGTAAAAGACCACTTATAGTGATAAGGCCGCCTTTGCACTGTACTAAAATTACAAATTTTATTGAATTTATGTATTATCTTTGTGCAATTAAGTGTTTTTGATTTGATTTGATTTGAAGCTGATAGGTAGATAAATAGATGGTAAAAAGATTCTCACCTGGTATGCCGTATTTCAATAATTGTGCTGCGTCTGAAAAAAATGTGACACATTATGAAATATATATTATTTGACAGAATATTTTATAATATTTTCATAATTGTGTATCAAATATAATTTTTCTAATTATTCTGTTCACAGTCAATAAATGTATGTTCCAAATGCAATTTGACCAAACTGCAATTAATAATGCAGGGTGTAATTGTGGAGGAATATTTTTGTTGCAGCTTCACGCTTTACCCCGCATTACAAGCCACAGAGGGCCTAGTACAGTGTTTCCCAACGTGGCGCCAACGCCCCACTGGGGGGCAATTTGATTTTCTTCAAGTAGAGCACGGGCCCATCGCAACGTACATAGTGTTTCACATCATTCAGTTGGTGTTAATTTGAAATAAGTGTCCGTCAAATCTGTTGTAATAATTCGTTGATTTAATATTCATATATATTGTATAGATATAATTTATAAGTATTTGATTTCATTTTTATAATAGGGGGCATTAAAAATTTTAGAAAGGTTAAGATGGGGCATGGCACAAAAAAGATTGGGAAACACTGGCCTAGTATCAATAAGTTGCCATAAATTCCACATTCAAATTGAATGTGCATTTTTCATTTACTTTTCGATCCTGCTCGTGTGGGGGGCGTGAACACAATCATTAATTTTGATCTACCTAAAACTATCACATTTACTACATGATTGCCTTGAAGCATATATTAAAGATATATACATATATTCATATTTATATAATAATACAGGGGCACAAGCTAGCGACTTTAAACGCGAAAAGTCGTGGGTTGCATTGACTGGAATATAATATAAAGCTATAGATTTGTCATATTCGTGTATAAAAAAATACTTGCTTTTAGGAGCGGCTTGTGCGCTTAAAGCCTGAAATGTAATAACAAATTCAATTTAATTCAATTCAATTCAAAATCAATTCATTGATGTTTTAGTAAGTAGTTTTGTTTCCAAAATTTTATGTATTTTACTAATTATTTTAAAAATTCTCAATAACATGTTTGATAATGAGATGTTTTTGAATAATTTGATTTTTTTCTCTGTTGTGAGTTCGATTTCCCCTCGAGGAAATGGAATACTTACAACCTTAAATTTCCTCGCTTCGGTACCGAGGGAAAGTTCCGCCACTCAACACTTATACTCCAGAATTCAGAAGTGGGTAACGAAAGTGTCTTAATGGGGACGAAATGTTTTAACACTAGCTTACCAGGTTCCAGGCTCCAGGCTATGTGCAGGATAAAGTAAAAGAAATTAATAAAATAAATATGAAAAATTAATAATATGATATTCAAAATCAATCAAACTATTAATTAAAACTCACGCCCAAAACACAAAGTAGTAGCACTAGTGCCGGATTCATTTTTCAGGTCTTCGGAGAATATCCTTAAAAGACCAGTGAATCTTGACTATGCCTGACCGAGACTCGAACCCACTATATATACCGCTACGAATGTTCGCGCAAACAACATTAATATTATAAAGTAAATATATTTAATAGGTAATAAATTATCGATTACAGCTGAACAAATGCCTTACATATTGTCTAAATTCAAAGAAAATAGACGTAAACAATGACAAACTGAGAGAGCCTTCATAATTATACTATTATATTAATTACTTCGTATTTTGCTTCTTTGTTCCTGATTTTCCGTATGCTAGCAAAAGATTCAGACAAGTCCGAAAATATCAGATAAATAAATATATTTTTTTATATTTTACTTTTTTTCTATTATTACACTTCCGTTCCCTTCTTACCGCCGAATTCTTGTAATTAGGAAATGATAGTAATAAATATTTCATTCCGCCGCGCAATAATCGAACCTACAACCGTCAAGCTTACAGTAGCACACTTGTGTCCTGACACCTGCTTGCGACAGAGAACCTACTGCACACCTCTGGGTCCATTCTGTTTACTCTGTAAATGCGGGATACTTTCTGTTCTCCAGTTTCCCTCGACGAATTCTTCATTGAAATATCACATCTATATCTATTCTCTTCGTAAACCTGTATACTAATGCGGGTCGAAAGAAAAGAAAGTACATATAAATCAGCTTCACGCTGTATCCCGTACACAGCAGTGTACCTAGTGTTAAGACACTATGTTTCCCACTTTCTGGCGAATTCTGGAGGCATTACGTGTTGAGTGGCAGAACTCAACGCCGCGCTTTGCCTCGATACTAGAGCGAAGAAATGGAAATAAAAATTTAAGTAAATATATCATCTCCTCGAGTGGGGATCGAACCCACAACTAGTCGGTTTTACAGTCATACTTTGTTTCCCTGCGCCACGACTGGCCTCAAAGACATATAAACATATGTATTAATTATGTTTTATTTTAAATGCTAGTTGGCGTCACGCGACACGTTATTAGGTCAATATAAGTAAATAACATCCTATTATTAAAAGGAATTAGTACGCCGTATCCCGCATATAGCTGGGTAGGTAGAGGGAACTGAGTGTTAAGATACTCCGTACACACTGAACAATTCTGGAGACAGCAGCTGTCTCCTCTGTGATGCTGTGTGCTGTGATGCACGGGGTCGTGGGTGGTGGTGATCACATACGATCAGGTAACCCGATATTTACCATAAAAAAGATATTGCATGTTGGTGGTCAGTGGTGGTACTTAACGTCGCTACATCTTTCGT
Source organism: Heliconius hermathena (assembly GCA_013403705.1). Classification (NCBI taxonomy): domain Eukaryota; kingdom Metazoa; phylum Arthropoda; class Insecta; order Lepidoptera; family Nymphalidae; genus Heliconius; species Heliconius hermathena. The sequence continues at coordinate 198,954 of JAAIXJ010000041.1, read as the reverse complement.
TTGAAATGAAAATACTTCATTTTCCAGAGCGGGAATTGAACCCACAACCAATGCTTTGCGTCCAAGCCATTTCACTGCGCTACGCCGGTTTCTACTATTGGTAATTGATTATGTTATTTATCTTTACTTTTCTCGTGCGTCATAAGGAATAGGCTGTGAAATAAATCGAGTAGAAAAAGTAAATATGTTGTCTTTTTAAACTGCTTTTGTTATATTATTAGGTAGAGTTATAACTAAGTAATAAAATAAAAAAAATAAATTAGCTTCACGCTGTATCCCGCACACAGCAGGGTAGGCAGAGGGAACCTAGTGTTAAGATACTCCGTTCCCCACTTTCTGCCGAATTCTGGAGGCATTGCGTGTTGAGTGGCAGAACTCAACGCCGCGCTTAAACTCGACACCAGACCGAAGAAATGGAAATATAAATTTAAGTAAATATTTCATCTCTTCGAGTGGGGATCGAACCCACAACCAGGCGGCTTTGCAGTCACACCTCGTGCCGCTGCGCCACGACCGGCCTCAATAATTATAAGTAAGTAACAAAAGTAATAAAATCTAAGAACCTAAATTTGAACTACCTAAAATAATAGTATCCTCATGAAAAAGAAGGCACATACGGTAATATGGTATCAACGAGCTGGAGTGATGATGGTGCCTTAATATTGGATCTCTTCAGAGTTCACTAATAAACCATCCGAGTTTAATCTCATGCGATTTACAGCTCCGAGCGCTTCCTATGTATAGTAATACTTGTCCTTTGGTGTAAAAAAGCGTGTTTTAGATTTTTATTAACTATATATTATTGTCCAAATGAAGACGTTACGTTTTCGTTAGTAAGTAGTCGAAAAGAAGTAGTCTACATCAGTAGTCGAAAAGCCTAATATAGCCTATAGTCTTGATCGATAAATGAATTATATATTTTATTGTTTTATATATTACAATACATAAACAATTTGTTCTAACCAGTAGTTCCTGTTTAGTACGTTCAACTAAAGAAACTTTTCATTTATAATTTATATAATATGCTACATTACATATTAGACAGAAAGACATTATATGGCAGGTTAGAGAGCCGGAGAATCTAATGTTAAAACATTCCGTTTCTGTTAAGTCACTTCCGTTCCCCATATTCCGCCTAATAGTTGAGGCATTGTGTGTTCAATGGCGGAACTCAACGCCGTTACCAGAGCTACGAAATGAAAATATTAAATATTTCATTTCTCCGAGTAGGAATCAAACCCACAACTTATCGTGTTTACAGTCGCACGCTTGTGCCCATGTGTCACGAATGATCTCTGTTTTATTCTCATCCAATTATTGCGTAAGAATAATATTTGGATTCATTTGCATTATAATATATATATTTTTTAATATCTATAAAAACATTGTACAGCTGTTGTTATATAATACGTCTGTGGTGTTAATAAAAAGTTTTGTTGCCATTTTTTTCTTATCTTAACGCACCTTGTATTTTTCCTATTTTTGTACGAAAAATGGATTAAATCTAATATCTATCATCTATCAATAATTTGAATACTTTTTAGGGTTCCATACCTCAAGCGGAAAAACCGGAATCCTTATAGAACTACTTTGTTTTCCTTCTGCGCACCTGTAAAGACTATTTATCTCGGGATTCTCTCGAGATCATGTGAAGGTATCATGCTGAAAAAATCAAGCTTATAAGTCATCGCAATGAAGACTAGAAATACTTTCTTACACATTTTATGCAGTTTACATTTGCAACCAATTTTATAACAAAAATTCGTTAAAAATCCTGGCTGAGGCAACATGTATCGAAGGAACGGAGTTTCTTAACACAAGATTCCCTCTGTCTGCCCCTTTATATACAGGGAACAGAGTGAGCATAATAAAACACCTACGTCCGTATATAAATCTATAAATCGACATTATTGTATCTATAGAATATGGATATGAACTTATTTATATATTTATGTATGTATGTATATATCTATTTAAATAGTGTATATCTTTAAAACTTATGTTTATATAAAAAATGAAGCCAGTCAATACTGAATATTTTCAGCTTACCCTGCTGTGTGCGGGATACAGCAGATACAGAAGGTGATTTATTTATTTATTTATTACTTTTTCTCTAATCCATTTACGATTACAGCTGCCAGTGTATGGAGTTCTTTACCTATCAATATCAAACGTGCCAAAAGTTTATTCAGAGAGTGCCTTGACTCAATTCAGAGAGTGCCTTGACTTATATTTCTATGTCTGATATTTTGTTGATTGATATTGTTATTTGTTCTTGGGCATATGGGTACGTGACCCCGGTTCTTCGAGCCACCACTTGTTATACCTCCTCTAGTCCATAAAAATTTTTCATATTCTCCTCTTCAACCATTTCTTACCCCTTTTTTGTCCTATTCCTTTTCCCTCGGTTTTTCCCCACAAAGGGGTTTTGGAGGTCAGATGACAATCGCTCCATATAAAAACCTCCATCTGCCGCTAGTATGGAACGGACCAACAAGAGACTGGGCACGGCTAGGGCATCGCCGCTAAACGACGCGCGGGCACATCGCCCTACACCTGCGATAATTGGGCAAGTACGGGCATGGCTAAAAACGCAAGTACTCAAACGGAAACTCCGCACTCCGGCAGGAGTTTACTTTATTATTTATGCACTACCAGATATCTTGTAGTATTGAAAGTTTATGTTAGTTAAGGTTACCTGTAAGATATCACTAATAGTGATAAGATCGCCTTTGCATACTACCTTTTCGCTCTCAAAACTTTGATGGAGGCATACAGTGAAAAAAAGAGAGCTCTGCGTGTGGCCTTTTTAGATCTGCAGAAACCCTTTGACTATCGTGATGCAGGACATGAGAGCCAATGGTCTAACAAACGAGGATGCTAAAGACCGTGCAAAGTGGAGTAGGTTGAATAGGAAGGCAGATCCTGGCTAAAGCCGGGATTAATGCCATGGCACTTCCTGAAGAAGAAGAAGACGAAGATCATACGTGCCAAAAGTCTAATAAAGTGTTTAATTATATAATATTGTTTCATTGCTAAATTGATTTATATTTTTTTTAGAAAAAAAACAAACAAAGACTCTCGTCAATGCTTACACTCATTTCTTTTGTGTTTAAACAATAACTGTTATATGTATACATTTGCTCAGATGTAATTGATAATTTATCACGCACTTGAAAATATTTATTTTATATTATTAATAGTGTTTATGTAACACACTGGTTCCCAAACAGTAGTCCGCGAACTACCAGTGGTCCGCAGAAGCCTAAATATGGTCCGCGAACGATTTAAATTTTATTACTGGGGATGGTGAGGCGAAGTTTCTGTTTGATTAAAACAATAAATTTTTATTATACCTACATGCATAGTGGTCTCTGCTACCAAGAGTAATATAAAAGTGGTCCTTGATCAAGAAAAGGTTAGGAGCTCCTGATGTAACATATATTACGTCTGTATAACAGGTTCGAGTCCCGGTGAATCATAGGTTAACTAGCCACCTAAGCGCGGATTTGCACGCTTTAAGTTATTTATATTATATTATAGCTAAATTATACTAAATGTTTTCATAAATTGTATGCTATGTGTTTTTTAGATGTATAAGCCATATTACTGTAAAAATCCGATCATTAGTTTTGCGTGAAAGTGTAACTTAATTTTCAATAAAATCAATCTTCATAAACTTTAATAACATTAATAAAATTGAAAATAAATATTAATTTGAGATCAGTCGTGGGCCTCGCGTGACTGTAAACGCGACTGATTGGGGGTTCGATCCCCGCTCGAGGAAATTAAGCGCGGCGTTCAGTTCCGCCTGTCAATACGCTATGGATGCAATCGTACTGCCTCGAGAATTCGGAAAGTGATTCGGGAAAGATTCTCCTTGCCTACCCTGCTATATGCAGAATACTTTGTCTACCAGAGTGGGTAAAAGGAAACAATTTAAATGTAAGCGTTCCCGAGTGAGAATTGAACTAACAATCATTGCGTTTAACGACGTCTAACGATTTCCCAGCTAATAAATACTAGAATCCGCCACTTCCTGTCCATGGCGGGTGGAGCTGAGCGAAGGTATGTTGCGCAAAATTTTGCAAAATTTTTACGAAAATATCTGTTTCGTCCAAGCGCGCTGGGTTAGATTAGTCAAAGTTCAAACTATGCGCGTGAATTTCAAAACGTTCCACAGACACGAAACGTTCTCTATCAAACTAACTACCAAACTACTTCGCTGGTATCACCGTGTCGTCCACAACGTTCCAAATTTCAGAGCTGTAGATTAACGGTCTAGGAGGAATAGCACTGCAACGAAACACTCTTTTGACCAATAAGAGATTCGCTTTGCTCAGCTCAATTAGAGTAAGCTCATTAGAGTATCTCTGGAAGATTGGCTGATCCTTGAGATCCCTTCTCTTTTCTTCGCCTGTCTTGCTAGATAGGGTGAAGCTGTTCTATTTTTAATCCAGAAAAAGAGGAGTGTTATAAGTTTGACCTCTTTGTCTGTCCGTTATTCTACAATTTTTTTATATATTAAAGTCCGCTGAGCTGAAATTTGGATTACGACTATAGTTTTGATGACATATAATCAATATTGTTAAATTATTATACATATAATCAATCCATCTAATAAGGTTATCAGATGAAAGGACTTGATTTGTAAAATTCAATACAACATAAAACATCTAGAAAAAATATTTTTAAATAGATTATACATATTTTTTCTTCATCTTACTTAGAGATTTAGTAACGTCTGAAAGGATACCTAGATTCCTTAACCATAACTATGAAATATTTAAAATACTAGTATTCGAACCTACAACTGTCGTCGCCTCAAATTTCGCGAGTTAACTACGCCATGACGTCAATTTAAAAAAAATACTGCATTATAATTGTACAAGTGTTCAATTTAATTTATGTACGAGAACGTTCAAACAACAAGACATTATTTATACCATATACGCGCGTGAACTGAACAAATAATGGTTTTAGTATAAAAATATGTACTTATTTAAAGGTAGCATTGAAAACAAGCGCGAGTCGGGTTCGTCTACCGAGGGTTCCGTACAAAGATTGGAGGTCTCGGGCTTTTTCTGCTTATTCAAGCTTAGCTTAGCTCTTTCATCTAATACCTCACTTAACTAACAGCTTTACTACCAAATTTTGCATCACTGTCTATTATCTTTTAGGATTTAACCACAAATGTAAAGATTTCAGTTTTTTTTCCTGAACTAATACTATCTGTAGATGCTAGCTGCCAAATTTCATAATTCTAGATCAACCGGATCCGTTAAATTTAAATAAATGTAGAAAAACTATTTTTTCATTAAATTATGGGACCGTAGATTTGAGTATATCCTTTGAATTTCAACTCGATATCTTCAAGCGTTCTTGAGATAAAGGCTCGTGACAGAGAGACAGACGGATAAAAAGTGATCTTATAAGGATTTCTTTTTTCCTTAAATGATATGGAACCCTAAAAAGCCGGTTAAGTACGAGTGCGAATAAATCTAACGAACTAGATATATTGATAGAGTTCCAGTCTATGATATATAGATTGGAACTCTATCAATTGGACTATCTCTCCATTCCCCACTTTCCGCCGAATTCTGGAGGCATTGTGTTAAGTGTGTTAAGTGGCGGAACTCAACACCGCGCTTTGCCTCGATTCCAGAGCGAAGAAATGAAAATATAAATTTAAGTAAATATTACGTTTCCTCGAGTGCTACAGTCACACCTTGTGTCCCTGCGCCACGACTGGTCTCAAGCTTATTATATATAAGCTTATTATACCACACAATATAATACATAATAATAATTTTATTGTTCGCTAAAAATACAATTTTAAAAATGAATTTATATAAATTAGTGTGTATCTGCTGCGTTTTGAACATATTTTATTATTTTTAAACAGTTTCTTAAAACTTTATATTTTAATAAAATCTTACTTATCTATTATCTTTAACTATACAGTCGATTCAAAGTTCGGATAATGGAGAATCCGTATAGTTGAGTTGTGGGTTCAATCCGTACTTCAAATATTTTTCTTAAGTTTCAGATATGCTTACTTCAGATATTGCTTAGAGTAATCACGCTTCTAACCAGAGTGACTAAATAAAAATTATTATTTTTTTCCAATGGTGGTCATGCGGTGTGCAATTGCGATACTACCTACGTCAAGATCATCAAAATTATGTAAATAAATTTTGCCCCAAATGGAGTTTGAAACCACAATTGTGGTATTATGTAATGCTCTAACCAATATGCAAACGGGCCCACTTTTATAATTACGTAGGTATAAAACATACTACATAAAAGGAAAAGAAAAATCAAATTTTAGTTTAAACACTTTATTGACAAACCCTTACACTCAAAAGAACCAACATTGTTCGGAATTGTTGTAACGTCTCTGATAGACGACAAATGGGCCTGTCCCGCGATTTTTAGTCAACGCTTCAAAGAAAATTTTATCATTATCATTAAGTACTAATGATTCTTTAGAATCAATATAAGTTTGATAATTAAAAAACTCTTTTCTAACATCATTGTAATTAATAAACTCTAAAACATCTGGAACGTTGTCTTTGTTAATATTTGAATTGACATCAACATCGCCAATTAGCCTCTTTTCTTCGCCTTTTTTAGATTTTGAGATTTCTTTGTTATTATTTATTTTATCATTTTCATCAGATAATTGACCGCTAGGTTCATCACTTTTATTGTTAGTTATTATTTCTTCACTTTTTGGAACACTTAATTTATTATCGTCATTATTTAAATCATCGGATTTAATGATTGCCTCATTTTCTTTTTGTAGTATAACTTGAGCGCTTTCATCATCTTTTTCAATAGGGGATGTAATATTATTGTGTTCATAATCTGCATTGTATCTATTTTGGCCTTTCGTACAATCATTGACTGTGATTTGAACGACCGTATTTTTCTCGCTCTCTTCAGTAAAATGTCGATCTATAGATATCTCGAGTAATCTTAAGTCGATATCATCATAGTTAGCACTTATGCTAATAATATTTTTGGTTATTTGTTCAATTACGCTGTCAATTTGCTTTTGTATGTCTGGATTTATTATGAGACAGTTTTCATCATTAGTTGATTTTGTCTCTGAAAATGAAATAGTATAATTTTTTTTCAACACAGAATATCTCTAAATATTTATCAGATAAAAGTCAAAATCAAGAGGACTTATAATTCAGCTCCTCGCTGTATCCCGCACCCGGCAGGATAGGCAGAGAGAACGTAGTGTTGAGACACTCCGTTCCCCACTTTCTGCCGAATTCTGGAGGCATTGCGTGTTGAGTGAGAGAACTCAATGCCGCACTTTGTCTCGACACCAGAGCGACGAAATGAAAATATAAATTTAAGTAAACATGGAGATGAACTCCTCGAGTGGGAATCGAACCCACAACCAGTCGGTTTTACAGTCACACTTTGTGCCCCTGCGCCACAACTGGACTTATAATTATATAATATAAATATATAATTTAAAAAAAATACCTGTTTGTGCAGGATTCCCTTCCACGAGAATAATCTGTAAGGTAAATGATTAAAGTAAATTGTTTTATTAGTAACATTTTCTAAGCCGAATTTAATTGAATTGAATTAAATTAAATTTTCTATTAAAAAATATCGGGGACGTCGTAGCGCCAATAGTGTCTAATTGGAAACGCAACGATTATAGATTCGATTCCCACTAAGGACAATGAAGTAAACCAGAGCAAGGATCAGTCCTTCTAATGAGTATCGCACAAACAATCACCGTGTTTACAGTCAGACGCAGTGCCGCTGCGCTACGACGGCCACAACTGTATAATACATAATTTTTTATTTATCTTCTTCTTCGTGCATATGTCGTGGGGTTAGACAAACAGGAGCGGATCCAGCTTTCAAAAGATCGTGGTCACAAGAAAATTGGTCAAGGTTTTAAAGGTTCTACAAGAGTTTTTTTTTTTTTAAATATAGGATAGATATTATCCTGCGTCCAAAATTTTAATTGTTGCCTAGAAAGTAATCAAGCATGATAATATATATATTTTTCTTATTTAAATAAAATATCGCTTATCGACCTCAGACCCCGAATGTAGGACATTAATAGTCTTTAAGGGTTGTCGGTGAGTAGCGGTAGATTCGCCCGCAGAGATTTCATTTTCTATTAAGGATTAGTCGTCGTCTGTCCGTGTTGGTGTAGTCTTTAAATCCGTTTCCGTAGGAATTTCGACAGTCTTCGCTTGGTACTTACCAACATTCCCTAACATATGTACATGCAAAATTTCAACTTTATAAGATACTTTTAAAAGGAAAAACGTACACTTAACGCAAATAACACACATTTTCCCAAAGTCGACATCGTAACGGTCTTGCACCGTAATAATTATATGAACGACTGATTATATTAATTTATTTTTGCTCTTCGCTCACTAGCGAACTGGTGGTCAATATTGATTTAGTTTTAACTAGGTTTTACACATGGTTTTGTGTATATTCATATTTTTCTATTATTTTATTATTTTTTTTTAGCTTCACGCTATATCTTGCATATCTTGCCTAGTATATAGCCTAGTGTTAGAAGGCTCTATTGCTATAAGACGAATGCTACACTCAAGATAAACCTACGTGATTTTTGTTAACTACAACCACCTTGTTGTCCGTCTGTCCATCTGTCAAGAGCATTTATCTTGAAATCACGTGGATGTATCGGTTTGAATTTTTTATCAAATATTCAGGTCCACGATTACTTATAGCACAGAAAAAATGAAGTTTCTAATAAGTCAACTAATTTAAAAGATACGAGCGTTTATGCCCCGGTTTTGCTGCATTTTTGGAAGGATGGGATTCGCACCTAGGGTTGCGAGCGGACGGGCTGGGAACTATTTTATAATATATATATTTAATTTTGTCTGTTATGTGGGCTATTGTGGTGCAGTAGGACAGTAGATTGTAAAAACGCAATAGTTGCGGGTTTGACACCTACTAAATATGAATAAACTATGTAACAGTCTCTGGAAAGGCAAATAGCGACGTTGAGTTCTGCCACTCTATAACTACTGCGGAGAATGGAGTGTTCCAACATTAGATTCCCTCTGTCTACTTAATATGCGGAATATAGCGAAGTAGCTTTGACAAATAAAAACGCTACGAAACGAGGAAATTAAAAATAATAATTTGTTTTCTCAAGTGGAAATAAAACTCACAACCGCCGTGCTTAAATTCAGACGCTGTGCTATTGCGCCATGAAGACCCCAAAAATATATATTATAGATAATATTATACAACGCTGAGGTAAAGTGGAGGAGCTCCTTCAACTGACCACGTCTCAAATTGAGTCGAAAAGTACAAGATTGAAGGGGGTCAACCCGTCTACTTTGCTTTACGGGCAAAAGTATGAAGTTATTGAGTATACAGAATGACAAAGCAAACGAGCGTACTTATCACCTGATGGTAAGTGATCACCGCCGCCCACGACGCCACGACAGAGGAGCTACAGGTGAGTTGTCAGCCTTTGAGGTGGTGATAGATGCGCCGTTTGAAGGTACTCATGCCGTATCGATGTAGTATTAAAAAAATCTGAGTTATGAAATTTGGAACCGACCCCAACTTTTCTCAAAAATATTAATTGCGTGGCGATAGCAGGTAGGTAACTTGGGAACCTATTGTTAAGTCACTCCGTTCCCCATTTTCCGCCGATTTTTTTTTTATATTACGTGTTCAGTGGCGGAACTCAACGTCGAGTGGAAATTGAACTCACAACCGTTGCACTTGCACGCTTGTGTCTCTTTGCCACGACTGTTTTTCTTTCTTTACATATAAAATCTGTCCTTATTGACAAGTTGACAATGTAACTTTTAATTATATGTACATGCTTGTATGTAAAGCAATTAAAATAAAGCCAATAGGCATTACTGACTATTTACACAATTGGATATTTCTACAATTAAATTTTCTGTATTAAATTTGATTCTATATTGATTTGCATCAAAGTACATTAACAATAGTATTATGTAGTTCCGCAAAAATATTCACAATTAAATATTTAAAGAACAGTGATAGACATGATATTAATACAAGAAATAAAAACAAGCTCCCAGTTTTCGTTTTCAAATAGTTCTACCACCAAATGTGATGTTACGTTGCGGCAAAAATGAGGAACATGTTCCAGCTGATCCATCTCCAGCTTGTTCCAGCAGTTCCAACTTCGAAACATATTCCAATTTTCGTTACGGTTCTATTCTATTCTTTTTAGGGTTCCGAACCTCAAAAAGTAGAAAAGGATCTCTGTAGGGTACTTTCCTCTAAGTTTTGATTTTTAATTTGATTTTATATTTAACTTTTTTTAACGTCGTTGAAATTAAATAAGTATTGCGAACAGAACAGCTTAAAATCAAAAACTCAATGTCGGAATTAATGGAACGGCTTAGGAACAGAGAATTCGTGTTCCGGAACAACAAGGTTCGTCTAGTCGCAATTGTTCCGGAACAGTCTTCTAGTATATTGTGTTCTGGGAACACGTTCCGACCGGAACAAAAAATCATTGCACTTGTGCCCTCGGGCCAAGTTTATTAAAAAAACTTCACTATTCTAAGTGTAGAATAAGACGTAAAAATAATTTAATCGGATATTTCAAGCGAGCGAAGTAATTAGGTTGGTAATAAACTTTTACAAAAAAACAAAAATAACACGCGAAGGTGGATTCATTCAAGGGCTTCAAGTTACTTACAACCTTTGATACAAAGATTGTTTTATAGAAAAAGAAAAAAAATATTTAACAATAATTTTGGGGTCAGTTGTGTCGCAGAAGGCGTGTGACTGTAAAAACGACGACAAAATTATATATTTAATATTTTCATTTCTTGGGTCTGGTATCGAGGCTAAGCGCCGCGTTGAGCCACCGCAAACACCTCAAAAAAATTACCTAAACTCAAAGCCTCCGAAAGATTGGCGGAAAGTGGGGAGCAGAGTGTCTTAGCACTAGGTTCCCTCTGCCTACCCTGTTCCATGCGGGATATACCGTGACGCTAACCTGAGCTATTGAAGTAACTGGTAAAGTATGTATTACAGTATTGGATTTCTTTTAGCTTTACGCCTTATCCTGTACCTAGTAGGGAAGAAAAGAGACAAACAGAAAGTGTCAAAACACTCCTTTCTCCGAATTCCGAGCGGATTCAATGAAAATAGTTTATTTCTCTGACTGCTTACAATCAAATGCCACCTTCTATTTAAAAAAAATACTGAGCCGATTTTGAAATAACTTGGGCTCCCTAAATTGAAATGTTTTTACATTTAAGTAATGACTTAAAAAAAATCATGATATAGCTTTTAGTTCCTGAGAACGTTGTGGATGAACATATTTACACTTACTAAACTTAGCCCAGGTGCCTGGAAGCGTAAATAGATCATCATACACAAGTATTATCCAATTCCGACTTGTTTCCAACGATATTTATATGTACAGTCAATCTGACAACTTTCTTTTTTTTTTTGAAGTTGGTTAAAAATGTTTGAATAGAGCCGAGCCTGTTGTAACATATACTAGTATTTTAACTCGTTCTGGATCAATGTACCTTATAAGGAGTACACTTGCAATCGACAAGGTGACTCATTCATTAAATGGATGAAACGTACTGGTTTGATTTTCTCTATAATAAAAGAGAATATGACCTTCTCTATAAGAAAATATGTTCATTTTTTTTTAAATTAACACCTGTTTTCTAGTTGAGTTTAAAGGGGATTTTAATTATTATTTATTTAGTACAATTATAACTACTATAAGAAAATTAAGTATTTTTTTAAAAGCATAAAAAATTTGAACAGACGGAAATTTGGGCGGTTTCTTGTTAAGTAGACAATATAGGTACACCTAGTTACGACAGTGCTACACACAATATTCTATCAGATTTCACTCTGATATATTTTAATATTAAAATTATTAAAATTACTCATGGCCAGTCGTGGCGCAGATGCACAAGCGTGCGACAGTAAGCGCGACAGGTTGTGGGTACGATTCTTTCTTGAGGAAATGAAATATTTAATGTTTTCATTTCTTCACTCTAGTGTCCAGGCAAGGCGCGGCGTTGACTTCCGCCACGTAGTCGCACCCCAATTCGGAGGCACTCTACCTACCCTGCTCTGAGCGGGATACAGGGTGAAGGTAAAAAAAAACTTTAGAAGAACACTAAAATTAATTCAATAGTTCTCTTGAAATTTCTCAGAAGCTTTTTATTGTTGATAAAATCGACCGTTCGGCAGGAATGACGACACTACATAAATTTATCAGATTTCTAGAATTGAGTCAACTTGTACTGTAGTTTTTGTAGTACAAAATTATGGCCAAAGCAGGTTTGGAACCCGCGTCCTTTTGAGTATCACGACTAAATTCTCATTATTGAGCTAAATATTTAAATATCATATTATTTTTAATATAAAATGGAAACTTTTGGTGCATTGTGTCGCAATAGTAGTAGCTTTTATTATTATTTTCGCTTCACAATGTATCCCGCATAGAGCAAGACAGGCAGAAAGAAAGTAGAGTTAAGACACTTAAATAAAGTGTAAATCATTTCTCACCTCGAGTAACAATCGATTAAATAAAATAGACAAGATAAATAAATTTCTTTATTAACATTACAAAACATACCTGACTACACTTTTAGAGTGATAAGAGGGATATTTTGTTTGTTTTTTGTCCAAAGAAATGATTTTGCAATTCAATAGAATAAAGTAGCTGGTTGAGGTCAGTCGTGGGGCAATGGGGGACTTAAGAGCGATAGGTTGTGAGTTGAATTCCCACTCGAAGAAATGAAATATTTAATATTTTCATTTCTTCCCTCTAGTATCGAGGCAAAAGCGCGGCGTTAAGTTCCGTCACTCAACTCAATGCCTCTAGAATTCAGCGGAAAGTGGGGATTGGACTACACTACACTAGAAATCTGGGTCATTATGGTGCAGTCTCTAGATTTAAATGCAATAGTTGCGTATTCGATTTCCACTCGGGGATATGAATCATTCTTATTTCTCCTCTCTAGTTAAGTTAAAGTGCGGCGTTGAATACTCAACACACAATCTCGACTTCGAAGCAGACTGTCTTAGTATTAGGTATTGCCTGCCCTGCTATAAACGGGATAAAGCTAAAAAGGAAGAAGAAAACCTGTACAAAATTCCCAGTTAACTTTACTGGAATGTTATAACAACGATGACGTCACACTGACGTCATGCTTTCTTATAAGCTATGAGAACTTTCAAACGTATTACTCACATCCTTTTCCCTTTTTTCGTCTATATACGCATTTCCCGTTGTTACTCGTTTTATTGGGTTGCAACTTTACACTTTATACCGCCTATATGCCGGATAGACAGAGGGAGCCTGATGTTAAGACACTTCATTACAATCAGACGCTGTGCCGTTGCGGCACGACGGCCTCAATCCATTTAACTTAACAAATATATTTTCGATATATCTTTCATCGGCCCATTAGCTCAGTTGGTTAGAGCGTCGTGCTAATAACGCGAAGGTCGCGGGTTCGATCCCCTCATGGGCCACGACACAATATTTTTATTTCAATGTACATTTTTAATTTTGTATATTGTATAATATGTTTTTTTTAGTTAAATTTCTGTACAACACGAAGTAAACTAAATCAAATGATAAATAAGACTCAAGCCCGGGCTCTAAAATTTACAGGGACTCCGAATGGCCTATAACGATTTTTTACAGTCTATATCATGTCACATTAATTAAATTATTTACTAATAGCGACCGGCTCGCGGCTTCGCCCGCTTGAATCACACAGTTATTTATTTAGTTACTAATCTGACTGTCGTGTTCTTATAACAATATAATTTTAAAAACAGTATCTATACGTTGAATACTAAAAAATATAATAACTACATTTAAATCGGCTTAGCCGTTCGTTGTTCTGAGTTCTATTTTACTGATAGATACCCTCAATAATAGATTTTCTTAATATACGTACCATGTACAGACAGCGACTAATTACAATTTCATTATATGTATAGATTTTATTTTTTTCATTTTGGAAACAAGACAAAGCTCAGCGTTAAATTCGGCCACTCAAGTGTCCATGGGGAATGGAGTTTTTTAACACTGGGTTTCCATTGTCTACTGTTCATACAGTGTGAAGAAAAAAAGTCTTAATTTCTTAATAGTTAATCGACTGTAAGTTAGAGTTAGAGTTTTAGAGAGTTAGACAAAGTTAGAGTTTTACAGGGGAAGCCCCTTCAAATACCTATCAATATTCTCTTAAACAGTCAAAAGTATAAGCAAAATTTATTCAAGGTTGAACATTCTCATTAGTATGCAGCTAGTTATATATGTCTTTACAACATTTTGTAGTACTACTAAATATATACAATATATAAATATATGGATTAAAAATTATAAATGGCAGCTAAACTAATTAGATATTTATTTATTTATTTATTTATTGATCCACCAACATTTGTTTACATCAATACATACAAAAAAGATACATAATATATGGAATTAAAAACTAGGTGTAACAAATACTTACAGGTAGATACATCTTGCTATATTAGAGCGAAAATAAACTCCTACGCACAGGCACAAAACAAGTGAAAAGAAATTTAAAGAATATTAGAATTAATAAATTTTTTGGATGATTGGAATTCGGTGTTCAATATTAATCGAATTTTGCTAGTCGAGTCGGCATTAATGTCAAATAGGTCACTGTACTCATTAACCAACTTGCAAAGTCTGGGAACAGGAGAGATATAGAATATTCGGAACTCAATACTCTTATGAAAGTCATGAGAGAGGGCATGTATGAAGACGTAGACAGTGGACGAGGCGAAAGAGGCTACCCCGTTAGGCAAACAGCGTGAAAGTAAAGAAAAACAAGTTTACATTTGTTTAAGTATTAACTTTACATCCCATATTATGTCCTGGAATGATCTATGTATACAACTTAGTATTATATTATATATTCAGTTTTAAAAAGACGTTTGTGTGTTAAAGGTTCACCTTATTCATGATTTCATAAATGATAATTCGCGTCGGGAATGAATCGCCAGTCTACTTCAAAGGTATCATTCAAAGGTATCAGTGTTGTAAATAATTGATTTATAAAAATTAAATAAAAATGTCCCGCTGAGTTTTTATTTACGTTAAAAAAAATTTAACTTCTTATCTATACATATAATAAAACTGCATATGATCGTTGTTTGTATGTACATGGAAGATATGTGTAATAGTTTATAATAAGTTTTTTTTTTCTATGAAATACCTATAAATTTTTACTTTTCAGATTTTTTTCCTTTATTAAATTTATTATTATATTATATAAGTTCTTATTTCATGCCAAATTTCTTAACTGTACGTCCACGGGAAGTATCCTATTGGTTTTGATCGAATTTCATACGATTGCAGGGGCGCCCCCTGCAATTGCCCTTATAGTCGTCAACTCCTCACAGGCAGCCACATAGTGCTTGCATTTCTACAGGGACAGAGTACTCTTTTTCCTCCCCCCGGTGTCGCTGTAAAAGGCAATAGAGCTAACAGCAATAACCTCAAAATCGAAAAAAAATGCATAAATGCTCGTATACTTTGTTTCCATTAACTTTCAATCTTGATTTATTCTATGCTTCAAGGGTCCATATAACTTAAAATTTACCGTTAATTTCAGTTTGATACCGCCACGCGGTATTGAAATAAATGATCTTAACAAACAGACAGACGGGCAAAAAAATAATCCAATAAGGGTTCCGTATTTACCTAATGACATATGGAACAATAAAAATCGAAGTAATTTGCATAGTAGTAGAACGTTTGGCTTAGATGTCAGAGCGCTTGGACGGGTTCCAAGAGGCACGGGTTCAAACCTTCGCTACGCTACTCTTTAAATTTTTAAACGTTTTCTAAAAAATATTTGTCTTTCCCATATATGGAATAAATAAATAAAGAAATTAGTTATCACAGTCCATTGTGGGATTTCATTTAATACCCACACTTATAGGTACGTACAGAATACCTAGTACTTCTCTACAACAACTTATAAAACAAGCTATGGCCTTGCAACATCGTAATGCCTTGCATATTAATACGCTTGAATATTTTATCTTTCATTATACCTAGAGGCCGTTGTGGCGCTGTGGGACAGCCAGTGACTGTAAATGTAAACACGACGGTTGTGGATTCCATTCCCATTCGGGGGAATGATTTATTTAATATTTTCATTTTCTAACTCTGGTAACAAGGTAAAGCAGGGCAGTGCTTAAATGTAATCATTCCCCCGAATGGGTACTGAACCTACAACCGTTGGGTTCACAGTCAGGGACTGTACCACAATTGGCCTTCAATCTTTTAACATAAAAAAAAGTGACAAGCAGCTATAGTAAGTGGATACAAGCACACGCATACGCATCGACATACCGGAGCTTCCATTGGCCTTTTTTATTTTATTAAGCAAGATAACAAAGAAATTTATTCGTGGGAAAATATTACGCGATTGAGACAGTCATGGCGCAGCGGTACAACGTCTGACTGTAAACGCAACGGTTGTCAGTTCGATTTCCACTCGAAGGAATGATTTGTTATCAATTCCTCTCTCTAGTAGGAAGATAAAACGCGGTATTGAGTTCCGCTACTGAAACTTAACACGCAAAGTTTTGGAAATTGAGCGGTTACGGAAAACCGAATGTCCTAACATTAGATTCCTTCTGCCTACCAAGCTGTAAAAAATATTATACTACACTAGCGGGCTCGTGCAGCTTCGCCCGCTTATTTGCACCCTTAGGGTTGAATTCCAAAAAAACCACGAAACACGTGTTCAATAAAATATATTTAACAGTCTGAATTAAAATTTTTCTAGAAATCGGTGTCGATTTAAAGATTTTTCCATATAAACTTTTAACCCCTTATTTGAACCCTTAGGGGGTGAATTATAAAAAATCATGAAACACGTGTTCAATGAAATATTTTTAAGAGTCTGAATTTCAAATTTTACAAAAATCGGAGCCGATTTCAAATAAATTCCATACAAACTTTCAACCTCTATTTCACCCCTTTAGGGTTAAAATTTTTCAAAATCCCTTCTTAGTGGATGTCCAGATTATGAAAATAAACATCTGTCCAAACTTCACATTTCTACGCACAGCGGTTACGGCTGTGCGTGCGTCTTACCTCAGTCAGTCAGGTACATGTCCTTTTATATATATTTATACTACATTATAGGGTAAGTTCGCCCTTTCGCGTCCATCGCCCAATTCGCGTCCATTTTACGGACCTCCCTTTAAAAATGCTCGAAAATAAGCATACTAACACACTAATGAAATGAAAAGTCATTACTGTCAATACCTCAACGTATAAGAGGCACGCACATATTGACAAAAGTTACGTGTGCCTACTAATCCTGTTTAAAAAAAATAAATAAAATCGGTTGTTCAACAAAAGAGTGCGGACGCGCGGGATTTTGATAAAAAATTAGTGTGTAGCGGTGCGTTTGACGGTAAGTCTTTTATTGTTTTATGTGAATTTTAGCATACATAACTGTTTCTAGACATTAATAATGTAAAAAACGAATAATATTAATTATGAATTTGCTTTTTTTTTATAGTTAACAGTTAAAATAAGGTGGACGCGAATTACTACACTGAATTTATAAAACTAGCACTTTGCGTCCACAATGGACGCGAACTCGTCCATTTATGTTTTAGTTAGTTGTTTATTTTTATGTGTTTAAAATATAACAGAGAAATTGGGTTTTTGTTCATTTTAAAATTANATATATATATATATATATATATATATCTCTATATATATATATATATATATATATATATATATATATATATATATATATCAGCAGTTGTTGGAGATTTAACACAAAAGAAAACCTCCGATCCATTTTAAAACCACCTGATGCTGCCTGTGATTTCTATTATTTATCAAGGTTAATCTTTAAAAAAAATAAAAATACAGGTAAAATTAACACAAGTAATTATTGTTGATTATTAAAGGATTTAAGTAGGTAAATTATAATATTTAAAGAATTCTTAATGTTTCGTTATTTTTTGGATTTTTTATTTTAAATTCTATGAATGTTGAGAAGAATAAATAAATATTTTTATTTTCTTTAAAGTGCGTTTAATGATAATAATGTTGATTTTTAAATAATTATATTCTTAAATAAAGAAATTGTTGAAATCCAATCTTCCTTTACATTTCCTTCAAAATATCACCCCTACATTCCTTCTCCAAGCTAGTGGACGCCAAATGGTCCACGGGAGGACGCAAAGTAGGTAAAAAGCCTAATTCTGAAGTTTGTCTACTTAAAAAAAAACACAAGACGTTTCAAACAAAACTGAAAGTTAATCTTAAAATGGATTATATAGTGAACACATTACATAAATTTTACATTGAAAGTAGTGCTGCGACATTTTTATTTTCTCCTTCAAACTTCCCAACTGCACTAAATGGACGCGAACAGGCGAAATGACCCTAAACCATGAAATCGGCAAAAAGATGCATTTATAGAAATTAAGGAAGTACATATTTTTAACCTACCTAGGTAAAAAAATGCATAAAATTTTAAAATTTATAAAATTTAAAAAGGCCTAAATAAAAAGATGAAGAAGTTTATAATCTTAAACAATTACTATTTCACAGAATGTGAACCCGCGATTTCCCCGATCGATGTACGTACTGCTTTCCTCAACCATTACTCTTCTACAGATATAATATAGTTATAGCTTTCATAGTCACATTTGGTTTTTACAGCTTACTGGTTTAATTAATATATATATCTTCACTCCTGCTTCCTGTAATAATAAAAACATTTTACTTTATGATGGACAAATATATTTTTTATATTATAATATATTATAACATTTATAATATTGCATTACTTATATATTTTTTTATCTTCACGCTGTATCCCGCACATAGCAGGGAAGGCACATAGTAGTACCTTGGAACCTAGTGTAAAGACACTTCCGTTCCCCACTTTCCGCCATTTTTTTTAAGTACGCCTTAAAAAAATGGCGGACACGCAATATGCAGCGCGTCGGTGAGTATCAAAACTCAACGCCGTGCTTTGCCTTGTTACTATACCGAAGAAATAAAAATATTTATTATATTATATTTAATATTAAGCACAAAGTGTTACTGTAAAATCGATTGGTTGTGGGTTTGATCCCCACTCGAAAATATGAAATATTTATTTACATTTATATTTTCATTTCTTCGCTCTGGTGTTGAGGCAAAGTGCGGCGTCGAGTTCCGACACTCAACACGTAATGCCTCCAGAACTCGGCCGCAAGTGCGGAACAGAGTGACTTAACACTAGGTTGCCTCTGCCTACCCTGCTGTGTGTAATGAACTTGTAACATTGTTATTTTAACCATCGTTTTTTTATAGACTTTCATAACTTTTTTATTAGCTTCACGCTGTATTTCGCATTTAGTAGAGCTAAGCCACTCCATTCCCCACGCACCCATTTTTAAAATGTGTGTTGAAACTTAACGCCGCGTTTTGTCTTGTTATCAGAGGAAAGAAATAAAAATAAATAATTACCCCAAGTGGGAATAAATCCCATAACCGCCGCCCGCCCTTTATAGTCACTATATGAGTAAATACATTATTAATAATTTATTCACCATTGTCTTAACAAGACTGTATGAATTTTGTGGTTTTTACGATGACATTGGTAGTATTTGGCAATCTACTTGATAATTATATCGATGACATGATCGTGGCATACTTCGTGAGTTATAATACGCACGCGCACATGTCTAGGTATACCTGGGTTTCTTTCTAGATTTTTTTACCTTCACATTGTATCCCGCAAATAGCACAGTAGGCATAGGGAGCATGGGTACCAGACACTCCGTTCATATTAAAACATTTCCGTTCCCCTACGTTCAAATTTTTATACGTTTTGTTAATAAGTATTATTTTAATATACTCTGGTAACCTGACAAAGCGCGTCTCACTTCCGCCACTCAACACGTAATATCTCGAAAAGTGAGAGGTACATGTGGAACGGAGTGTCTTAACACTAGTTTCCCTCTGCCTTCTCTGCTATACCTTTAAAAAAATAAAAGAAAAGATATATGTTCATGTAGATACATAGGTGTAAAAAAATATCTTATATTTAATAGACATTTTTTATAACTTACAATATCAAGTGAAACTTGAACTGTACTACAGTACTACCTATAGAATCTAGATCACGAACTTAAGTTAGTAGATAGATCAATTACAAAAAACTAAAAGCATACGTATGTCAATCTGTACACCTTATATAATATTTTATAGTCTGTAACTATTGTACCAGTACCTTTTTTGTTTTTACAATTTAAAAATTTAAATATTTAGATATGTATAGGTACCATTGCATAAAAAGGGAAAACATTTGGAAAAAATCATCTATGATAACGTGGAAAAGTACATAGAATTACCTATATATTATTGTTAAAGAGACAGAATCAATCGAGATTTGTATCCACTCTATTAAATCAAAAATGGTGTCAACGAAAAACAGGAAAAAGACTATTTTTACATATTTGCTTTAATTTTGAAACGCACTAACCAGTGAAGTCAATAAAAATTGTGCAAACCAATTAGAATAACAAGTTAGAATGAACCCGCTACTTTGTAATTAAATACAGTTATTAATGTTTTCTAAATAACTAGAACGAATTAAACATAAATCTTACGCTGTACTTGATTGTCAACAAATTGCCATTTATTAATTGGTTGATACCAAAATTTTATTTACTGCCCAAATAGAAACCTCACTTATAACAAGTAAGTAATGCCACATTTGATTCGACCAAACCAACATAAACATTTTTGTAGTGATATAATACAATGAAAATGATAAATATTTAAAATAAAAACATTCCTTTGATTAAAATTTATTTTCAATATTTATTGAAAATAATAATTGATTGCCTTGTATTTACAAGGCAATCAATTATTTACAATTATATATTTCAACTATTCAAGGATAGCTTTAAAGAAATTATCATCTTAGATATCTTCAAGTGTCAATTAAGTGTAAAGCAACAAACTTAAGCTACAAAATCAACAAAAAACCAAACGGGTCCGCCCATTAAATACCACGTTATAGACGCACATAAAAAAATAAACATCTCTCATTTTACTGAGAAATATTTTTTTATAATGGCAATATTTTTGTATCATGAAATAGCAAGTGGCAACGTTGGATATACCGTTTATAGCAACAGATTTGTATTGCTTAGTTCACTGTGTTAATATATTTTACACATCACTTTTATTTAAAGTTGTTTTTTTACATAAAGCTTATGTTATTCATTAATATACCCAATTTCACTTTGAAAATCAGCTTCAAGCTGCATCCCGCGCACAGCCGGGTGAGCAAACCTAGTTTTAAGACACGCCGAATTCTGAAGGATTCTGTGTAGAGTAGCGAAACTCGACATCGGAAAGAATAAATTAAAATATACATTTAAATAAATATTTCATTTCCTCGAGTGGGGATCGGGCCCACAACCAGTCGCGTTAACAGTTACAT
This sequence comes from Heliconius hermathena, assembly GCA_013403705.1. Lineage (NCBI taxonomy): Eukaryota > Metazoa > Arthropoda > Insecta > Lepidoptera > Nymphalidae > Heliconius > Heliconius hermathena. The sequence continues at coordinate 177,415 of JAAIXJ010000041.1, read as the reverse complement.
ACCTGTGCCTCTGCGCTACGACTGGCCTCTTGAAAAAATGTATATAATTACAAAATGAATACAACAATTACTCTAATTAAAATATTAATCAATAAAAAAAATCAAATGATATGAACAATAATTTAAAAATAATAAAAATTCCATTCATTTAATCGCAAGATATAAACAGCTATTTTTATACTACAATCTATTTATATTTTTAATCTGTGTGCCAAACGAAACGTAAGGAGGGAAGAGAACGGTACGGTCTCTCGTTCGACTCGTGCGCATTTTATTCGATACAAAAATATAAACAGTTATAAGAATTGTGTAAAATAAAATAAAAGAGTGCTAATGTATTGGATTGCAGTGTTTATTGAATTAAAATTTATATAAGAGACATTTTCGCTTGGTTGCTGATACTACGTCAGTGGTATGACCTGAAATGATTATTAATCATTTTCCTCCTTTATTTTTATACTTGTCTTATTTTGTTTGTTAATAAATTTTGTAGACGTGTTTAATGATATATTTATAGATTTAAGGAATAAGTATAGTTTAACTTATAAATACGAGTAAGTAGTTGAAGGGAAGTTGGAGAAATGTACATATATTATGGAGAAAGTTTAATTATTATGTGAAGGATACTAATATTCGTTTTGCAATTTTTAGTAATAATATATTTATTTTATAGAATATATAATAAATAATATAAATAGTCCATATGAATATTGACTATTTATATTATTTATTATTTGTTGATGACCATGTTGGTCTTTCTTATTGACTAAAAAAAATAAAGCAACAGTGATTATTAGATGTAAATATTCAAAATTAATACTTAATCATTACATATTATGTCAAAATTATTAACATTTTTTATGACCAAGCAAATCTTATCATTAGTGTCTATGTATGTTTACAATTATATCACTAGAAAACTAATTTTATAATAATGATTAATTTCATCAAGTTACGTTTTTAAACAAGTCATGTTTATTTATAGATAAAGCAGTTCTTTATTATAAAGTAAATTTAAATAAAACTATTTTAACCGGATTAATCGCGTATATTTTGTATTTTTATACATTTTTGGAAACCCGACGTTTCGAACACTTTGCAGTAGTCCGTGGTCACGGGTAGACTGAGGTGGCANAAAATGTGTAATAATCGTGAAAATCAAAGAACTTATTAAAGTAAATTTATTTTGGCTTTACTCTGTATCCATAGCAGAGCATAGCAAGGCAAGCAGAGGAAACCTAGTGTTGAGACACTTCATTCTTCATACCTGCCTAGATTTTAAACATATATTGAGTGACAGAACTCAACACTCTACTTTGTCTTGTTATCAGAGAAAGAAAATTAAAACAAAAAGAAAGAAAATTAAAACAATTCATGCCCTAAATTAAATCCACATCTGTCTATTTTACAATCACATACTTGTCCTAGTGTACCACCAATATTTTTTAAATTAAAAAACCTATACATTAAATATATTTATTACAGTTGTGGAGCAGATGCACAAAGTCTATATACTCGATTGGTTGTGGATTTGAGGAAATGAAATATTTATTAAAAATTATATTTCCATTTCTTCGCTCTGGTGTTGAGGCAAAGTATGGTATTGAGTTCCGCCACTCAACACGCAATGCCTCAGAATTCAGCTGAAAATGGGGAATGGAGTTTCTTAACACAAGGTTCCCTCTGCCTACCCTGCTTTGTGAGGGATACAGCGTGAAGCTGATTTATTAATTTATATAAAATTTTAATGATATATCCGTGCTTTTAATTGATTTAGTTTTATTTTATAGTCACTTTTTTATATTTTTGAGATAAACTGAATTTAAAAGTTGCTGTCTGTACTGAATTTAATGAGAAAATGTATCAATAGTATAGAACCCAAAACAATGTTCTTTATGTGTTTTGTCTATCAGCGCATTTGTGCATGCTAGCCTCAAAAATGACATACCAGATATTACCACGTATTATATTTTGGCAACCTTCCCTTAACATTTAGTGTATTTCTATTGGTTCATAAATTTAAAAGCTATGTCAATTTGAAGTATTTAGTTCAATGAAATTGCTACATTTTATTGAATTGATAGAAAGTTTCTTTATTTTACAATATTAGATAAAAATTTAGAAAAGAAAATTTTAGAACATGAAAATAATTTTGATTAGAAAGTAGTTAATAGTGTATGTGGGCAAAATAATTTAATATAATTATTCATTTGGCAGAGGATTGAGTGCACAACATTCTTTGCAGACAGAGATGTCTCTCTACTGCACAACATCCTAAAAAAGTTTCAAATATTTTTATAGTATTATTCAGTTGAAAAATCTATTAATTATTAGTATTTGTTGTTTTTATTAAGCAAACTATGCATTCATTAATAAAACTTATTTGATTGACACATTGTGTGATGTCATCACTTAAATGTGACTTTATTTGGAAATAAAGATATTTGCAGGATATATTTTAAAATGTTATTCATAATATTATGATCTATAATAATTAAGTTGAAGTTAGCTTGTGTGGTTGTAAGCTCTGATCTCAGAAACTACTGGTGCAAATGAAAAAATATTTTTGTATTTGTTATTAAAGAAAGCTATATTATATCACATTAATCATTGTTATGGTTACCATTTCCCCCTGTAGCTGCTGTCAGAGCTACCTTGAGTACTTAAAATAAAAAAAGTTTGTTCTACAAAACACATGACTATTTCCATTTGACCATGCATGTATTTCCATTTGACTACTTCTATTTGATCATTAGTAAAGACACTGATAGCATCTAGTTATGTATAAATATTTGAAGGATTGAAAATGAAATTCTATATAACAGAAATTTCTTCTTATTCTCCATTTTCAAGACTATTATATCGAGATCTGGCCTGGTCATACGGAACATGAGCTTCCCTGCGTTTGTAGGAGTGGAACATTCCTACTAATGCAGGCTAATAAAAACAATTGAAATATGACCGCAATTGTGGTGGAATCAATAACTACCTAGTTCCAGGTCTTCACGTTGTATCCAGTATATAGCAAAGTGGGCATAGGGAACCTATTGTTAAGACACTCTGTCCGCCATGCATAGGTACTTAAATTTCCTAGACATTTCTCTATTAATCTATAAATCTTTGAATCGAACCTGCATCCGTCGCGTTTACAACCTGTGTGCCGTGCCGCTGCGCCACGACGGTATATAATATGAACAATATAATTTAAATTATATGTGCAGAACACATTATTTAGGTTAATTGTGATAGTTTATTGCCAAAACGACCTTTCTCTTTTACTTATGATACAGGTTTCAGATGTTGATATTTTTCGCCATGTTAATGTTAGTAATTTTCTGAAAAATATGAACATCTGAAATCCAAGTTATTGCAAGTAATCTTTTTGTAGCATCACCATGTATCCTGCAAGTAGCAAGGTAGGTAGAGGAAGCCTGAGATCCAAGTGTTCAAACTCTCCGTTTCTATTCAAACATTTCGGCGGAAAGTGAAGGGAACGAATTCCTTTACTTTCCGCCGAATTCTAAAGCTAAAGCTATTCATTTCTTCATTCTGTTCACGAGTGAAAAAATGAATATATTACATATTCCATTCCCAAGAGTGTTTCCCATTCCCACTATTGTGCTCCTGCGCCACGACGGCCTCAATTAAAGGACATTCATTTTTTGCTTTATAAAGATATAAAAAGATGCTATATGTATAAAAAACGAACTTTTAGCTGCTACTTTGCCCCAACTGTCAAGCGAAAGTAGTTAAATAAAGTATTTAAAATGGAAGACTATAATTATAGTCTTCCATTTTTAATAAACTTCCGACAAAAAGTGTTTTCAATTCGAACCAATAGTGAGGATCCTCGATCCTCGTATAGTATGTCCGAGTTGTTGACAGTGAACAAGGTTAAAGAGGTATGCAGAGCGGTCTCTGCATTTGGCGCTATGTTCTCTGTGACTACCCCACTAGTGCGTACACTATACAGCGTGATATAAATAAGAAACCAATTGTACCTAATCAGCTTCACGCTGTATCCCGCAAACAGCAGGGTAGGCAGAGGGAACCTAGTGTTAAGACACTCCGTTCCCCAATTTCTGCCGGATTCCGGAAGCATTGTGTGTTGAGTGGCAGAACTCAACGCCGCGATGATTTATTTAATTGTACCTAGTTCTTAAACACACTAGGTTCCCATGTGCCCTTTATCCGCCCTGCTATGTGTGGAAAGTAAAAAAATAATAAAACAACTCTTAGTCATTTCCACGCGGTCGAAGCCGCAGCTAAAAGCTAGTCATTATTAACAAGATTGACATATTTCATTCAGGACACGGAAAATATAGCAAATTGTCATTACCTCTCATACGCAATTGATGATTGAAGTCATTAATTATAGTGTCAGCAATAAATATAATGAAACAGCCAGTATATAATGAAATGAAACTTTCCTGTAAATGCTACTTGAATATTTAATTTTAGTAATATTTCAAGAAAAAACTTGTTGAAATAGAAAAAAATATTATCTTTTTCCTTCCTTTCAAGCCACACTATTATCTATTATATAAAAGTTTGACGTTAGTGTATTATATGTACCTATGCGAAATGTTCGAATTTAGTAGTTGTGTGTACGTTTGTCTGCAAATTTCTCATGAACTAAAAGTTACATCGAGAAGGGTTACTTTTTGATTTAAATCAGGTATATTCCAACTTGGGTGAAAGTCCAAGTTTCGTGAAAAGAAATTTCAGGCGCGTATCCACAACCACAAGACATGCATTAGGTACTCTGTACCTTGTGGAACCTAACATCGCACTCTGTCTTTACAGACTGTAATATTTCAATTATAATTTGAAACAGAACCCACAACCGTCGCGTGTGCAATAAACTTTTTCTTACCTATTTCTATTCGATGAAGTCTCACCATAATTGTGTATGTATGTATGTATACTCAAGGCCAATTACATTAACAGTTGTTAGAACTAGGTTATTTATATTGCAGAAAACCCACTCAAGTTCCTAAATACTTAACAAGGTTAAAAACGCTAATTATATCATTTTTTTAGCTTCACACTGTATCGCACACGTAGCAGAGTAGTTAGAGGGAATCTAAGAACCTAGAGTTAAGACACTTTCGTTCTCCATTTTCCGCCAGGTCAGGAAGCATTGCGTATTGAAGGGCGGACCGCGCTTTCTTCGTTACTTGAACGAACGAATTGAACCCACAACCTGTTGCGTTTACATTAATAATTATATAATTCTCATCACGATGACAAAATCATGTGCGTGAGATAGTCTGAATGTAAGCGCGATGGTTGTAGGTTGAATCCCGGTCGGGAGGAATGAATTATTTTCAGTAAGTAAAAGTAAGGAAGTGAGGACTTGAGATCCGCTCAAAAGCAAAAAAACCGAATAAGCGCGAGGCTTCAGGCTCTCCCACCGAGGGTGTCGTAAAAAATTGGAGCTTTTTGTGAAATACAGGCTTAGCTTTACCAGAGCCCTTTCATCTGAACTAGCGAGCTTAATACCAAATTTTGCCCCCCGTTTATGGCTATTATTTTTTAGGATTTAATTACAAATGTATAGTTTTCTGATTTTTTCCTGGACTAATAATAATTTTAGGTTAACTGGAAATACCCTAATAAATTTGATTTCCTTTTTATTGTCGAAATACGCGTTATTTGCTATTTAAGGCTATTATTTTTTGGGATTTAACCACAAATCTATAGTTTGTAAGTTTTTTTTAAGTTAATAAAGAAATATTTTTTTTTTGGGAAATCATGTGGCCATAGTATCTGAATATATATAATTTGAATTTCAATTCGATATCTCCAAGCGTTCAAGACAAACAGACGGACTACAAAGCGATCTTATAAGGGTTCCTTTTTTCGTTAAAACGTACGGAACCCTAAAATCGAAATGTATTAACACTATTTTTTCTGTTTACCCTGCTATGTGGAAAGCAGGTGAAACTGCAAAAATAATCACAATAATACTAAACAGTACCTACCGTCTCTTAAGTCATCAAGATCAAAATATTTTTCAAATTTCTCTGAAAACGGGTCCGCTGAAAAGAACCGCCTAGAAATTTAACAGTCATACCTTAAGTCTTGAGTAAATATACTCGTATATTTACTCAACATTTACCATATCTGCTTCTTAAAGCAGATATATAAAAAAGTGCGTAACAAAATGATTCGTAACATCTCAAAATATTCCTAAAATGTATTCTTAATTGAAATTATTTAGTCTAATGAGCTGACTTGTTATCTTATCGGTGTCACACGTAGTTAGAATTTTTTTTTATTCTGTTATCAGACAATGATGACGTATGTGATTAGTATAGTAATCTTCACGGCCAATGGCAGTCACTAATATCTTAAATCGTTCAATAATTTGAACCTAGGACTGTTGGAATGTTTCTGGATTATTCTCTCAATTTCTTTTTGGAGTTAAAATTTTGTTTTTTTTTGTGGAAGCTTGGTATATAGGAACCTTATTATGTATATTTTTAGTTTCACGCTGTATCCCACATATAGCATAGCAGGCAAAGGAAATCTAGTAAAAGACACTCCGTCAATTCAATTCCCTAAATGTGAATCGAACCCACAGCTTGTTGTGTTTACAGTACTACACAGTCTTTTTTAATCATGTATTTGCTTAAAAGAAAAAATAATATATTTTCACTTTATTCCAATATTTAGTTAATTTGCATTGGTTATTGGTTTTGCTAAGTTCCTTCTGCCTACCCTGCTGTGTGCGGGATACAGCGTGAAGCTGATTTAATTGAATTTTTAATTTGTATTGTTTTCTTATTTATATATGAAGATATACAAGCAAGCTTCAGTCCCCACTGCCTTCGCAAAATGTTATCTATGATACATTCTGAGTACCCGAGGTAACTAACTTCTCCTCGAGTCGCTTATCCGATACAATTTTTTTTTCAATACGAGCCTATATTTCTGAGGTTAGAGCGTTCAACCAAACAAATTCTTTAACTTTATAATATTATAATAGTATACTTCTTGAATATTTACATAATGTATGATATTAAAATTATCTTAGCGTACACTCAACAGTTCGAGTTAGTTGCCATATCTCTCGCTAATTAACTTGCTGATAAAACGGTATAATAAATAATATATATACTATGGAAACACTAAATGAAACCTTGACCTTTGTTTTTTATTTACACATGTAAAAATGTACGAAATTTGATAGCCGCTGAGCTGGATTTGAACCCGTGTAGATATCGTGGATAATATATGTTTACAAATGAAATTGTCAGCTAACTAACGTTATGATTATTTACAATTATTTTTTTTATTTACCGCTCTGGTAAAACAAGGCGAGGTGTTTCATCCACAGCGACAATTTCCTGCCCAAGGGGGTACGAGGTGGAGAACCGTGAGGGTTCAGTGGCTATTATGAATGGTCTAACATGCCAGTCCATGAGTTTATGAGAGTTTAAGTTAAGATTTTAGAATTTTTCTTACATTTGAACAATGGGGTAAACTCCAGAAAGCTTAACATCAGGCAGACCACTTCTAAAGAGATTTCCTCTTAGTAAAAAAGGCCAATTCAAAAAACGCTTTTTCCAAATTTCTACGAACTTTTAGCACTTTTTCAAAGTCCACGCAAACGCAATTGCTAGATACGATTCGTTCACAACAAACAATGGAAGCTCGAAATATAAATAGTGATCAATATCGGAAAATTTATACAATTTATTGTATCTAATAAGGTATTTATGAGTTACTCGGTAATAGGCAGATATACATATGTATGGCTAATAGTTTAATGACAACTTATCAACCAGTTGTGATATAGGGTTGCAAAGGTTAAAATTTTGTTACATGTAAACAACGGAAATTATTGTTTGTTTGTTTTTTAGCTTCTCACTCTATCCAGGTTAACCCTAACTACCAGGGTAACCCTACTAGGTTGGTGGAGGAAACCTAGTGGAACTCAACGCTGCGCCTTATCCTGTTATACAAAATAAAACGGTACATTCCTCCGATAGAGAATCACAACCGTCGCGTCACGTTTACAGTTAGAAGATGTTGTGGTTGTGTTTACAACAGTATAAAAGTAAAAAGTGCGCTGAACCTGGGAACCTAGTGTTAAGATACTCCGTTTCCCATCAAGACATCCGTCCGATGCGTGTCCCATTTGCCTAATTCAGGAGACATTAAGAGTTGAGTGGCGGAAGTCAACGCCGCGCTTTTGCCTTGTTGGCAGAGCGATGAGCAGTGAGAAATAAAGAAAATATTCATAAATAATAATTCAATTCCTAAAGGGGGGATCGAACCCACAACCGTTGCGTTACTGTCTCACCCTCTGCGCTAGTGCTGCCTCTGCGCCACGACGGCCTCAACCGTCATTTTAATCATTTAAAAAAAAAAAAAAAAATGATGAGGCCGGTCGTGGCGCAGCGGCACGAGGTGTGACTGCAAAACCGACTGGTTGTGGGTTCGATCCCCACTCGAGGAGATGAAATATTTATTTAAATTTATATTTCCATTTCTTCGCTCTGGTGTCGAGGTTAAGCGCGGCGTTGAGTTCTGCCACTCAACACGCAATGCCTCCAGAATTCGGCAGAAAGTGGGGAACGGAGTGTCTTAACACTAGGTTCCCTCTGCCTACCCTGCTGTGTGCGGGATACAGCGTGAAGCTAATTTAATCATTTTAAATTGTTAAGATTCAGATAAAAACGAAAATAACCCTCCAGGTATGAAGAGTATTTTGCCATGAGATCTATTTTTATCTCATTAGTCGATCTTTGCACATACAAAGTGGTACAGTATTTGTATATAAATAATATAAGTTTTATAATTCGCAGTGTTGTAACACTAGGTTCCTTGGTTAGGTGTATACGGGATACCGCGTGAAGTTGATTTAATTTAATTTAAATTCACCGTGAAGGTCATGGGTAATTTTTATTGCGTTTTAAATATAGTGCACATTGAGTGACAGAACTCAACGCCTTATAAAAGCGGATAAATAATCAATATAATATATTTTAGCAATTTGACGTCTTTTTCCACATAGCAGGAATGAGCGTTCAAAAATCAAATCTCCACGTTTGTCGCGTTTTTTAGCTTCACGCTGTATCCCGCACATAGCAGGGTCCACCGCCCAATTTTCGAGACTGCGTGATGAGTGGCGGGTTCGAGTCCCGCTACGTTCAAAATTTTATATGTTTTCTATAATAAATAAGTATATTATATGTTTATTCAAGGTATAAACAATGTGATGTACGTATTCGTTAAATATCGTCGATATTAGTCAAGCTGTTGGTTTTTTTAATTGAGTAGTAATTGAATGAATTGAATGATGAATGAAATTGAATAGTTATTGCATTCAAATATATAACATTCACTTTAGTTATTATTAGTAGTATTAGTTATTATTATAAAATAGTATTATATACACTAAAAACTAAACGCGCAAGGCTTTAATATTTTCATTTCCTCGCTCTGGTGACGACGCAAAAAGCGGCGTTGAGTTCCGCCACTCAGCACGCAATGTCTCCGGAATTCGACAGAAAACGGAGAAGGGAGTGTCTTGACACTATGTTTTCTCTGCCTACCCTGCTGTATACGAGATACAGCTTGAAGTTTGAAAAAATTGTATATGAAGGTATCTTTTAATAGATATTTTATATAATTAATAATCCCACCAATGACATTTGAACCTACACCTATCGTGCGCAATTCGCTTAATATTATCGACTAAAGACGTAATTCATTCATTTAAATGCATATATATTTTTTTAATTATATGTATACTGAAATATATGTATCAATTGCACAATTTTCCTCAGAAAAGTTATTTATTGACGTCAATAGAATATGTATCATATGCATATTATGTGTGATTGTATTGTAGTGGGTACTAGTTTACAGCACCCGCTTTGCCTCCGTGGCCAATTGAGTGAGGAAATTCTCTTTTTTCTAAAATCGGGATTTCGGTATTGCTTAAAAACAATCCCGGGATTCTGGGAATATTCCCAGAATTGTGACTAAATAATGAAAAGTGAGAGATTAAAAATCATATATTTATTGTTTACCTATACTTCTAAGAATAAAGTTTAACAAAATTCACTTAAATTTCTCTTAAAATAAACAAACGACTTCTATTAAAAAATCTTCGTAAAATTCGAAAACAAAAATCAATTTAAGTCAAATAAAATGTTTTCTCCTACTAGATAAATAAATATAAATTATAAAATTCTACAATTTTTTTCTATTTAAAAGCAAACAATGTGAAATCGCGAACTACTACAATCTGGCTGGCAAAAGAATTTTTCAATTCGAAACAGTAGTTCCTGAGATTAGCGTGTTCAAACAAACAAAGTCTTCGGCTTTATAATATTTGTGTAGGTGTATGATATGCATGTTTGTTGTATTTGCGCTTATACGTTATGTATTTAAACTATTTATGATTTATATTTCAACTGACAGTATATCTGCAAGAATTATAATATATTACTGTGTTCTCTTTTACCTGTACTCTTAAGATTATATGTTAAAACAAAAGCTCGATCAAGGAAAGATGAATGTTTTTAAATATATATATATATGTTTTTAACCGTTTATAACTGTTTTTAAACGCGATGGTTGTAGATTCGATTGCCGCTCAGGGGAATGAACTGTTATCCGTTGCTTGCTCTGGCAGGTCTAAATGCGGTGTTAGGATTGTGTCGTGTGGCGTATTTTGTGTTTGCCTTGCTTCTCCAAATTTAGTTAAGCAGAAAGCGGAGAACGGACCAAACGGTTATATTCGCTCGGCGGCCTCGTCCGCTTGAACTACTTAATTATAAATTTACTATAATGTAATAACTTACATTACTTTCGTTTTCTAATAATAATATTATAATATAATTTAATTTTTCTAATAATAATATATAATATAATAGAACAATTTGTATACTCATATTAAAAAGTATGGTTTTAGCTATTTCAATAAAACAGTTATTTATAGCAGTGTTGTTGAACAACTTTTTTATTTACAAAGCAGTTTCTGAAGTTAGCGTGAACAAACGCTGAGTAAACAGACAACAATTAAAAAAAATCATTGGTTACGTTATTAAACTTTGAACCCACAACTATCATGCTTTGGCTGGGGATCACTCCTACAATACAATGTTTACTTAGTATTGCCCCAATAGATACATATGTACATACTATGACCTCTAGGTCAGTTTCTGTGTATATATTACATAATATTATATATTTATTTATATATGTTCGTAGAGCACGCGATCTGCGCGTGATTTTGTACTGTGCTAAATGAATTCTTACTATATATATATGTATGTTTTAATTGCGGAATGTTGTTTTACTATACATATATATAGTTTTAATAGGTATATGAGAAAACTTGTATTTTTAGTATTTCTTGTATTTTGAACGATAATGAGAAAAAAATTGGGACAAATCACTTAATTTTTTACTACACTAAATTGAGGAGTATGTAGGGAGTGGAGTGCTTTTACACTAGGTTCCCTCTGCTCACCCTGCTAAATAAACATTGTTATATAAATAAATCATTTTAACTTATTTTTGAAAATTGGGCGGAAAGCGTTCCGCCCAATTTTCGAGAAATGCATGTTGAGTGGCAGAACTCAGTGTAGCGCTTTGTCTTGTTTCTAGAGCGAAAAAATAGAAAAAAAACATTCCCCATCAAGAAAATCGAACCCCGTTGTGCTTACAGTCAAATACTGTGTCTTTGCGTAACGTGTCCCGCTTTACGCTTCATCTATTGTTATCAGTTGACTCTGCCTTCCCGCTGACGTAGTAACTGAGTGGCGGAACTCAACACCGTTCTTTGTCTTGTTATCAATGCTAAGAAATGAAAACAATTGATTCTTTCAAGTGGGATATCGAACCACAAACAATAATTGCGTTTATAGTCGGACACTGTGCCGGAGCGGTACGACGGTCTCAATTTTTTTCATATATTGTACAAATTATTTTATTATTTACTCCTATCTATATATTATTGGCCTTTTTTTTGAAATATTACTATTTAGCATAATAATAATTCTTTCAGAAATTAGGTTCCAAATGACGTAAATACTGACCTTGTTTAATTAATACTAGCCGCAAAGTAGTTTCTCAATAATAGCCTACCGTATATTTGTGTAGGGAAACCGGTTGTTTCATTAGATTCGTCAGTCATGTCAGCTCAATGAAATAGTTAAATATTAAACGTTATGGTGCATTTGCAGCGGGAACAAATGTGTTTGGGGTTTAAAATTCCATTGGAAGATGTTCAAATGTTTCAATTTTAAACGTTGCACTCTATGGAAAAGAAAAATATAAAATACTATTAATATCGAAACTCTTATACGCTTCCTAAAATTTATTTTTATTGTTAGTTTAAAAATATAATACATAAGTTGCAAAAGTCATCAATGTACCTATATAGTAACGTATGGCGAGCGTATAGACGTGTCCAAGATGAATTAATTGAAATTTGGAATTCAACACTTTCGTTGTCCAATAATAAAGAGAACGAAATGTTACCATTATTATTTTTTTAGCTACACCCTGTATCTCTCATATAACCGGATATGCAAGGAGACCTACTGTTCCCCATGCTTTCAACACCGCTCTGAAAACAAGTCGAAAAATACAAAATTAGCGCCAGTCCAGGCCAGTTTCGTACCACCCGACGACAGGGCCGATTTTTTTCTATTGCGGCTCAACAAGCTTATGTTTTTTTTTAAAATAATCTTTTAGAGAAATAAACAAGCTTCGAACTTGTTGAACGTATCGAGATTTAAGATTCTCTCTTTTTGGATGAATCTACTAATATTCTTATTCAACTCCACTATTGCATCCAACCAGCTCCTCACATTGCAACTTGACGTACATACTCAGAGCAAATCCATAGAAGGCTAAGATCTAAATTTCTTTTCATAATCTATTCAAAGTTAATTTTGAAGTTTCATATAATTAAAAAAAACTTCCGCTTAAATAATGCTTTATAGTATTCGTTATGTTTGTTTTATTATTTTAAAATATTTCTGATGTGTAATTTAGATATGTATGTATATATATTATATGCCTTTTTGCATATCTTTACGTTAACTTTGACTTTGTATCAACAATCCCGATACGATTTTAATTTTATATTTAAAAATTAAGAACACCCCATATAGAGCGATGTGTTAATCTCAGAAATTACAAGCGCCAATTGAAAAAAAAATAACAAAAAAAAACCGACTGCATTCAATAAACTAAAAAGTATAATAAAAAAATATTTACTTAACATAAAGTAAAACGTACTTCGTTTATGTTAAACACTTTTTCGTTTACGTTGTTTTACTTGGCACCGACTTCAAAATTATAAAATGTTTCTTTAATTATTTTTGTTTATCATAATCAGAGTAGGTACGTTTCACTTCACGTTAAGTAAATTTATTTTTTACTTTTTAGTTTAATATTTGAAGTCGGTTTTTTTTGGTCAAAAATAATTTATTTTACGATTTTAAGTTATGGCCTTACCTTAAAAAGATGCTTCTCAAACGACTAGGTAGCGGTTGTCCTATGTAAAACTTCAATCTTAATTAGGTATAATTTTTGTGCAATCTAACATTTTGGCATATTGACAACGAAAAACATATAGACAAGAACATACATAAAAAATATTCGGGCGAATTGGGTACCTCTACCTTTTTTGTAGTCGGTTGAAAAGAAATGCAACGATGAGGAATATCATTTCTGATTTCTTTTAGCATGTTTTTCCTTGTAACAATAATAGTATAATTATATTCTTTACCAAAAAAAAAAAACAATTTATTCAATTTCAATCGGGTCTCATTATCAGCACCTAACCAAACTTTCACCAAAATATCCTTGTGATAGTGATAGCGATAGTCCAGTTATCGAAGACGGCTTTAGGGTGTTAAATTAAATTAAAATGAAATCAGCACACATCATAGTGGACAGAGGAAACCTGCTGTTAAGAAACTCCGTTCCCCATTTTCCGAATTCTGGAGGCAATGCGTGTTGAGTGGCTGAACTCAACGCCGTGCTTTAGTCTAGGCTATACTACACGCTAATCGTTTCGTTTTCGTATCCCATCATCTGAACAACCTTCGGTGAGAGTTACCTCGGGCACTAAGAATGTGTCATGTCATCATGTGTCATACAACACATTTCAAATCTTTATTTTCATTAGACCTTATTATCAACTAAAGTAAAAATTAAATCAGCTTCACACTGTATCCCGCACTCAGCAGGGTAGGCAGAGGAAACTACTGTTAAGACACTCCGTTCTCCACTTTCCGCCTAGATTGAAAGGCATTGCGTGTTGAGTGGCGGAACTCAACGCCACGCTTTGCCACGACACCAGAGCGATGAAATGAAAATATAAATGTAAACAAATATTTCATTTCCTCGAGTGGGGATCGAACCCACAACCAATCGATTTTACAGTCACACTTTGTGCCCCTGGCGCCTCAACTGGCGTCTATCAACTAAAGTAATTTCCTTTTATATTTTCCTTTTAAACCTTACTTTATAATCCATGAGTACTTATATTTTTTTTACCTACTATGTTGCGTCACAATAGCGCTATAATAGTTGAGTATTACTCAATTATATTGTGATAAATAACCATCAGACGCCATAGAGAATTGTTTACTTGTTGAGGAGTTATGAAGGGCACGCGACGGTTGTGGATTCAGTTCTAGCTCTAGGCAATTATCTTTGGATAGCGGAAATTTGTAAACAAAAAGCACAGGCACGGGTTCAAATTTTTACGTTTTCTAAAAAACGTAAAAAATTCCCCCGCCATCTAAGAGCCAAACACTATTGTCTATAAAAGCGGAAAGTTTAAATAGATACGTGATATGTTTTTACAAATATTCTCCAAAAACGAATATTGAAAAATATTCGCATATTGAATAATTTAATAATTTAAATAATTTAATAAATCCAACAGTTAGACCGAGTGAAAAATTATATAATATATAGAACTCTGCCGTTACTGAGTGACTGACAGATAACGCACGATGGACATGCATACAGACAGACAACAAAGTGATCTTAGAAGTCTTTTTCCTCTTTTAGGGTTCTATGTCTCAAAAGACAAAATATTTTGAGAAGCTGAACCTTAAAAATTACCTTCGTAATTGAAATTTGTACCTAAAGTAATCGTAATTGATAAAACATTCACTTATCAGTCACCTGTAATATAGAGTGTATAAATATCGTTTAAAGTATGTATTAAAATAATCGATATTAAAAAGATAATTCTAATAAAGATTAATTATATTTAATGAGTGACATAATTATCTACATCTACAATATAAATACATATATTTTAATATCAAACAGGAAAATTTTACATTTTTAAATATAAATTAACATAAAAAAGAGGCCGTCGTGGCGCAGGGACACAAGAGGGTGATTGTAACGCGACGGTTGTGGGTTCGATGCCCGCTGGAGGAAATGAATTATTATTTATTAATAATAAAGGCAACCTCTGGCACCAAGGCAATAAGCCCGCCGTTTAGTTCAACACGCCATGCTTAAAAAAATTCGGCGGAAAGTGGGGAACGGAGTGTCTTAACACTAGGTTCCTTCTGCCTACTCTGCTGTGTGCGGGATACATCGTGAAGTTGATGTCCAGAGTGAGGAACCTCTTCACAATACGCGCCGTCTCAAGTATTACTACTTTCTCCACCCGGTTCTTGATCCAACAGCAAACAAAAAAAATGCATATATTTAGGAAGAAGGAACACGGTGTTAAGACACTCCGTTCCCCATTTTCGGAACTAAATTGCCGCATATTGTCTACCACAACGAAGAAATAATTTAAATATAATAAATATAAAGAGATCATTTGTGGCGCAGGGGCATAAACGTGACGGTTGTGTTTTCGGGAATAAAATGTTTAACCCTTTCCTAACTGACGGTACTAATTTGTACCAGGTGATTACATGTCCATTATTTCGATAATACAATCGCGCATTACTTATTTGACACTGACGATCCTTTCGAGTACTATTACGCTAGCCAATCAAAGTGATTTATTCCATTTTTTTCTATATACAGCCAACAAGTGACACTTTCAAATCTCGACCTGTTTTGGATTTGAGAACTGCGAATTGCTTTTTTTTTAGAAAATATTTAAAAATAGATTTAACGAGGTAAGTGTATATTTTTTTCACTATTATATTAGATTGTACTTTTAACTATATAATTAATATAGTTTTACATTATAATTTTAAAGTTTTGGACCGAAGTAAAGTGGAAAAGGTACAAGGACTTATAAGTACTGTCAGGGACTTTGGTTGGTTTTTTGTTAATTAAATCGAGTATTATTATAATATTTGTTTATCTTATATTACAGAAATTTATAATGAACATTTCAAAGAATACGGCTTTGATAGAAGCCTTACTTATGGAAGATCTATCAGATTGTTCCGAACCTCCAAATGTGGAATTATCTGATGAAGAAAATATTTCCGAAGACAAACTACCCTCAATTATCAATTTTGATAAAAACTTTGAGGCCGCATTAGAAAAATATATTCTCACTCAATCTAGACCTAATACAAAACATGAGGCAGATAAATCTAGTATGGAAATAGACCAAGATGTAAGTGTACATTCTCTTCCTAACACTGTTCCAGATAGTTTACAGTCTAGAAAGGTAGAAGGAAGAAACGTGATGAAGAAACGTGTTTACTAGAACTGCTGGCCTTTATTGGAATGAACTTCTATAGGGGGTACAACACTACACCTTCTTGGACAGATCATTATTCATCGGCACCTGACTTGGTTATTCCCCTGGTATATAAAACTATGCCTAGAGATAGGTTTGCAGCAATATTGAGCNAAAAAAAAAAAAAAAAAAAAAAAAAAAAAAAAAAAAAAAAAAAAAAAAAAAAAAAAAAAAAACTTATACTGTTGTTAGTTATGTTTCTGGTTTCAGCTATAGATTAAATATATTTACTTATAGCTTGAGGAGAAATTAGTAAATAATAACTTACCTATAATAGCAAACACGACCTCTCAATTGAATTCAAAATCGATCTACGTGGAATATTCTTATGAAAAGTAAAACACGTACACATCGTACCTTAGTTTTTTTAGACAACGCACAGACGAAAATACCGGACTTTGAAACGCAGAATCTCGGCATTTAGGTAGGTTAAGGAGTCTAGGGAACACTAACAGGATTTTTCGAGATTCCTACGGGAACCGAAAACAATATTTAAAGTTCAAGCAAACAAAGTCGCGAGCGACGACTAGTCTTTCAACATTATTACAAAGTTTTGGGTAAGTAATTTTTATGAATTACTTTCACGTTGTATCCCGCATATTGCGGGATAAGTAGAGATACTCATGCCCCAAATACCGCCAAATTAAAAGTCGAGGCATTGTGTGTTGCGTGTCGGAACTCAATGCGCCGCTTTCTTTTCTTTTGCGAGGAAATTAAATTATTAAATATTCCCCTCAATGGGAATCGAACCGACAACCGTCGCGTTTACAGTCACAAAAACTGATAAAAAAAAATCTGGAGTATGGCTTCGCGCTGTATCCCGCACACAGCAGGGTAGGCAGAGGGAACCTAGTGTTAAGACCCTCCGTTTCCCACTTTCTGCCGAATTCTGGAGGCATTGCGTGTTGGAACCTATGAGGAAATATTATCATAAATACTAAAATGAAAAATAAATAAGTTATCGTCCTCGATAGAATTTGATTTTTATCACTACTGCCGCTACGCCACGACGACATCGAATACATGTTGTATCTGTTTTGATAATCAAGTTGGTACCTGATAATCAATACAAGAGCGAAGCGAGCATGTATAGGCAAGCGAAGCGAGCGTAGTCGACGCCCCGTAGTACAATATACATATTTCTGATTTTAGCTCATAGCTCATTTGTTATGCACATGTATAATGTCGCATAATAATTGTTTATATTTGCGCGCGTGTGTTATATCCAAGTGGAATGTTTACTAAACGAGATAGTTGTTGGTCTAAATAGTTAGTTATTTCCAATTTCCGCCTAATTTTCCAGACATTGCATGTTCGAAGGCGAAGCTCAACGCCTTGTTTTGTCTTTATACTAGAGCAAGGAAATTAATATATAACTTATTCCGTTGAGTGAGAAAAGAAACTGAAAATATAAAATCTAAAAAGCCTATAATATTCCTTATAAATCGATATACTGACGGACTTAAAGGCCATCATTTACAGGATGTTTTCAAATATCGTCTTCCTTGCTATATTCGACCTCATTAATATACAGCCCACATAAGTGTTTGAGTATGTAAATTATACACTGACGTAAATCCCCACGAGCGTTTGGTGTTTATAGCTGTAAGATATATTGTTATATATATATGTGTGTGTGTGTGTGTGTCCGTCCGTCCGTGTATGAAAGAGTGATAAAACACTCAGGTTTAATTCTTTTGTCCAATCCATAAATTTTGTAATTTATAAGCTTAGGTTTATGTTATATATTTAAATTAATATATTTAATTGAAATTTAATTGTATGCCGCATATGGCAGTCTAAGCAGAGGGAATCTAGTGTCGAGATTCTCTTTATTGAGATTACATTTGCACACAATAGAAATTGTTAATATGTATGTACTTATATGTTTTACATCCCATAACGTCCCATCCCGTCATACGAGTACATCTCTCCAAGGATGCTCAAGGCTTTTAGGTGACCTTCTTTCAGTATCATCGATACAGTGTTCGACACAATAATATAAAGGAATGTTGGTAGTCTGGACTTTTGCTTTTACTAGATCTGTTCGTGTAAACTTCTTTTTTTATTTTCAAGACTAACAAAATGTTTTTTTTAAATAAAATAATTTACAGAATAAAATTAAAATTTTGATTATATGTCTATTTAATCGTCTATTAAATTTTAGCAATTTCACATCAAATAATAACTAATCAACGCAGAAACGTTAATATTCCTTTAATTGACAATAAATCGTCACAGATTTATTTTATATAAACTTATTAGACACCCATTCAACGTTCGTACATTCACCTTTTAGGAAGTGTTCTTATCTTACTAACGTAATTTATAGGCACGACTACTTTTAGAAAGTACTTATACGGATCTAGATACATAAGTAAAAATCTTTTTATCTACATATATCTAAATATTTCGTCACTGAGCGACAGACAGACAACGCGCAAACGAAACTACTTATACTTAACAAGATGAAATTTCGTGTGGAGAGAGAAAGGATTTCTCGAAGTTCCTGCGGGATCGGAAAGAATGGATTTTTTTAAATATTATTTTAAGTTGCGAACGCCGATTAAATAATATTAATATGTATGCAACTAATAGTATAATATTTAATTTTTACTTTAATAAAAAAGAAGCCAGCCGACGTCGCGCAGGGGCACAAACGTGTGCCTCTAAACGCGGCAGGATGTGGGTTCGATTCCCACTCGAGGAAATGAAATATTTAATATTTTCATTTCTTCGTTCTGGTATCGAGGCAAAGCACGGCTTCGCGTCATTCTTCACGCGCGCCTCCGCCACTCAACACGCAAAGCCTCCAGAATTCAGCGGAAAGTGGGGAGCGGAGTGTCATAACATTAGGCTCCCTCTGTCTAACCTGCTATATGCGGGATACAAAAAACGTGAATTTGAAAAAAAAATATTAAAAAAAACGTTGCAAACAACATCATTAGTGATGGGCACCAATTAGATTGAAGATTGATTAATTGATTGATGGGTTAGGTTATGTTAATTGCATACGAAAAGACATGGGTGTGCAGATGAGCATTACATAAGGTTATTATATTAAAAAGTTTCTTTCTTTTTTTATATAAAAACTATAAATGCTTGTTGTGTTTGACACATTCTAAATGTGAAAGGTAACTCTGGCAAAACGATAACGGACTGTGCATTACAGAACTAATTTATCAATTTGAACCATTAGTTCCCGAGATTAGGACGTTAAATCAAACAAACTCTTCAGCATTATATTATGTGTAGTTACAAGTATTATACATTGTATTTAAAATTAAATTGTTCTCAAATTTAAATTGGTTTCACGCTGTATCCTATATACCTACATATCTATAGCAAGTTAGAGGGAATTTAGAGTAAAGGACCGTTCCTCTAGCACCGTCCCAATCGAAATATAGCGTGTTGAGTCGTGGAACTTATCGCCGCGCTTAATCTTGTTACTATAAATAATAATTTTTCGCGAGTGGGAACCGAAACCATAACAACCGCGTTTACTGTATATTGAGAGATTTTAAGCGTGAATGTCCTATTTATATTATATGGCAAGATTCAGACATTACTTACCTGTGTCTGTTTCTTAGAATCGTTTTGAGCCTTTGCCAAATATTATACATAAAATAAAATGACGTAATTCATTAGATATATCTTTCTCTTTTGTATATAAATTGAATTTTGTAAGTAAAAAATGATTTTGCTAGTTAATTTTTGAGTATCAGAAGTGAGAATCATTGCGTATTTCTTGTTTAGGGAACCGAACTCACAACCGTCGCGGTGTACAGTTGGAACATTTACAACTGCGATATGATGCCACTGCACATGGCCGAACAAAATGGACACGTTTTAATCGAATAGCAAGATTAGCAAAGCAGAAGAAACCTAGTTTTAAGACACTTTGAGTCCAATTTTCGACATATGGCGTGTTGAGTGGCGGAACTCAACGCCGCACTTTATCTGTTAGTGTAGGAAATTGAAAATATTTTTAATGTAATCATTCTCTAGAGTGGGCATCGAAAGGAGGATACAAATATGTCAATTTCGGACTTGACCACAAGAATAGTATCTATTGGTTTAGGCACTTCTCAACTGTTCAAGCATTGCGTCATGGCTTTATACGATTGATCTTTTAATTGGTGTCTATGTAGGTATAGCGCACGTAATGATTCTATTCTAAATAAATAAAACCATAATTTATTAATAGAAATATTAATAAATTACGCCGTTGTATCGCAGTGGTACAGCATGTGACTGTAAACGCGACGGGTGTGGGTTCGATCCCACAGGTCGTCATTCCTCATCGAGATAATGATTTTTTGCAAATCATCTTTATTTCTCCGCTATGGGAACCGTGGTATCGAGTTCTACCAATGGACACGCAATATTTCGGAAATTGGGCGCTGCCTGAGGAACGCAGTGTCTTTACACTAGGTTCCCGTTAGAAACCTATCCTGCGTGAAAAAGCGTGAAGTTTCTCTAAGTCGATCTTCGGTCTCAATCGATCGATCTCGATCATTCCGCCTGATGCACAAGGCATAGCATTTTGTGTGGCGGAACTCAACGTCGTGCTTTATCTAATAACTATGGCGAAGAAATCAATATATAATATATAATATTCATCTTATTTCTACAAGTAGGAGTCGAACTCAAAACCGCGACGGCCCAAGACAATGTTACAATATATTAATAACACTAATTGTAAACATTTATGAAGCCGTTATCTGTTTACACTTTGCTTATAATTTACTACAGGATGTGGTTTAATAGATAAATAGTACATAATAATTATTATACTACTTATATTAACAATTATTTTAGCACTTCATAAATTTTGATGTTAGTGGCTGAACAGATTTTAATGACATTATAATATTTATAAAAGTATTATTGTTAGCGTAAGAAGAATATTTCAATTTGTATTAAAAATAGGCCAGTCGTGGCGCAGGAGCACTTGAGAATATGAAATATTAAAATTTTTCCCGCTCTAGTAACGAGAGTAGTTTACTAGTTTAAAGGTTCCATTGTTCAGGTTCTGGCTCCATCATCAGAACAGCTCGATTTTTAAGATTCCGCCGAATTTCCGAAAAAAATAATTTCGCCGTTTGTGTTATTACCAGAGCGAAATAATAAAAATATAAAATATTTAATTTCCTCACCCTGTCGCGTTTAAGCGGTTTAAGTTGAAGTGGCACACTTGTGCCCGTGCCCCACGACTGGTTCACCAGCTCGATGATACCATATTATTGTATTGTCAAATAAGTTACGTATGCTGCTGCAAAGTGAACTGTCACTACATGTAAGTAAAATTCAGTTTTTAATAAAGTGTATACGATAAAAAAAGCTATTATAAAATGTACCTGAAATGAGCTAATGTAAGATATAACCGACGATTGCGCAAACGCTTTTCCCAGAACATGTTCAAATATTTTTCTGGCAAATATTTTTGGCAATAAAACGGTAAAGTACCTACGGACAGTATGTTTTAAAGATAGTATCTATTATATGCGCTTGCGCATACATATCTTAAAAACAGCGTGGCTAACCAACTGTTATTTAAATGTACCCAATGTTTCATTATTTTAATATACAAATTTGGCGAGAATTTGTGGTGAAACATTGCGTTCTCCTATTTGCTATTTGTTTTGTAAACCGATCTGATGGAATGGTCGTTTTTATTATAATATTTCAACAATAATTGTTATGTTCGCTTTCCTAGCCAATAAAATTTTAGAAAAAGTTAAAATTCATGAGACATGTATTTTTTACTACAGGGTGGAAGTGTCAGCACCACTTTAAATGAAACCATAGTTTTAACTACTCCATAAAAGCCTAATACAATTTTTTTTTCTCAAAAATGAAAAAGTTATTTTTTCAAACAAAATAAATAATAAAATTTTTAAAATAAAACGTCATTTGTCATGAACGACGCAAGCACACATAAACCTATCAAAGGGAAACCGCCGCATACGCCTCATTCCAAAATCGAGTCGTAGGTATTAGTGGCAAAGTTCAAAGTTGATTAACCTTTAGTAGTATTTTTGTAGTAGTTTGCGTTAACGTTATTCACACCTTTGCGTAACTGCGTCACACGAAATACTTACAGGTATGGATAAAAATCGTGAAATGAAAAAAAAATCCTACGTCTGAACTGTTAAATCAAGATATTGATTAATTTCTTTAGGTATGAGTTACAAACTCATACTTAAAGATTTTTTTTTCATTATTCATTATATTTTATTCATTTTGAGGCCAGCCGTGGCGCAGCGGCACAAAGTGTGACTGTAAAACCGACTGGTTGTGGGTTCGATCCCCACTCGAGGAGATGAAATATTTACTTAAATATATTTCCATTTCTTCCCTCTGGTGACGAGGCAAAGTTCGGCGTTGAATTCTGCCACTTAACACGCAATGTCTCCAGAATTCGGCAGAAAGTGAGGAATGGAGTATCTCACATTAGGTTCTCCCTGCCTACCCTGTTGTGTGCGGGATACAGCGTGAAGCTGATAATTTTTTTTTATTTATATACTCAGCGAAAAAGGCAGTGCACTCCCTTCATATTGTAAACATTAAGGCGACGTCGGTACCGAAAGACCTAAAAAACACCTACACCACTTTTACGCAAGAGGAGAAAGACTCCATGATTCATCAAGGATACGGAGTGACTACAGGTTCAAAGGTGTTAACGATTCATGAAGCTCAAGGTCTGACGAACGCGCTGCTAGTAGTAGTGAACATAAAGTCGGCAAAATTACAGCTGCATGATAGCGTCCCGCACGCAGTCGTCGCAATAACGCGACACACTTACAGCTGCTACTACTACAGCGGCAGCGAAGACGATACGGTCAAATTGCGGTGCAAAAACAGCAACGACGAAAGGATTGTGGAATACAATTTAAAAATGGCCATTCAAGATAGAAACGAAGTGGTCATATCTTCTTTAGTAGAGGTTATGACCACTTCGGTTATACCTTCCATATCCGTAATCCATCCTCCTCCTCCACTTAGAATAAAAAACAAAACTATATATAAATTGTAAAATTGTAATAGGTATTAAGTAATAGATAATAAGAGAATTGTTTACAAAAAGGCAATCTAAAAACACCTGGACTTTTTAAGGAATTAAATAACTAGATAATTATCTCTAGTTATAATCCTAGTTCAAATAGCAGATAAATATAAAACTGTTGATTAGCTGATAAATATGAAAAAGTAAAAAAAAAGGTACAGCACTACTAAAGGTTAAAATACTTTGAACTTTGCCGCTAATACCTACGACTCGTTTTCGGAATGAGGCGTATACTTGCGTCGTTCTTGACAAATGGCGTTTTATTTTACTGAAAAAATCACTTTTTAAATTTTAGGATTTTTTAAAAATTGTATTAGGCCTTTATGGAGTAGTTAATACTGTGGTTTCATTTAAAGTGGTGATGACAAAAACACTCGGTATAAACGACAATGATTATGAAAATAACTTTACAATACTTTCTATAAAATAAAAGCAATATAAGATATAATACCTTTGAAGTGACATCATGCGACCATTAGAATAAAATTTTCTTATTATATGTAAAATATATTGTTTGTTAACAGGAATATTACTATAGCTGTTGACTATTAGGTATATTAATTAGCTTCACCTGTATCTATCAATCAATTAATGATATAAATAAGTATAAATTAATGATAAATGACATAAATATCAATTGATTAATGAAAATGATAAAAGGTTTCCCACGCCTTGTCGTCCGATTTACTTGAGGTAATGTGGTCGAACCCGATAGTACAATATTGTCACGAGTAAATAATTTTAAATGTGTTTTTTAATTTCTTATTTTGTGATTATTAGCCATGTAATCAATCTCTCTGTTCTATTTTTTTGTTGACTTAAAAGACATTGAGTCTTTTACGAACATGTAGTGCCACTGGCTCGGAGAGTTATGCTGAGAAGAACATGCAACAAACTCGATAGTTGGTTTTATCAATGTCAGGGTCACAATTTAATTATTACATACGGCAGCCATCCATGAGACGCAATTGATATGGATTCCATACATTTTTATCCTTTAAATACTTTTGAACAGTGTAATAAACAAACAAACTTGTTATTGTTCCATCCATACCTTTTAAGGGAACAAGGAACCCTTATAAAATCAGTTTATTATCCGGCTGTCTGTCTCTCTGTCAAGAGACTTTACCTTAGGAACGCTTGGAGATAAATAATTGAAATTCAAACCATATACTCAGACCTATGGTGCCTACACTTAAAAAAAGATATGGCCATTTATATCACGACATTTATCGGGGTATTTCGACACTATAAAAGGATTCAAAATAAATAGGGTACTTCCACTTTTATTAAGTCGAGCTGTAACTAATTATACCTATGTAATAAAATCTAAGAATCTGAACTACACGAACTTACAATATGTGGTGACAATACAATATTATGGTACTATCGAGTTGGTCTGATAGTGGGATCCGAACCTTGGATTTCCTGCTAGTAAACTCATTGAGTTTGTGCTCATTACACTCGTGTTATAATGTGTTCTTTTGAGCAAAGGGTTTTTTAACTATTAATTTATTATTACTTAGAACTTTATATTGGCTCACATTGTTCTAAAAACTTGATAAAAAATCAAATCGCCACAGATTACGTCAATTGTCGTTATATTAATTTTATCCGTGTGTAAACTGCTCGAAGGAAACTACGTGGGTTATATAAACCCGACCCGACGACGTTATTGCTAATAAAAAACTTGATCTATTATTGTGTTATATGTATATTGTAATTATAATCTGTGTTTAAATATTATTGAAAAACGTTTTTTTCTACTCAACGCTTTTCCTCCATAGTAGAATAGAAATAAGAGGTTGAAAGCTAAAAAAAATTTATATTACACTGGAGCTGAAAAACTAGTTTCAAGACAATGCATGTTTAGTGATGGAGCTCTACGTCACTTCAGCTTTGTACATATAGGTATTTTTAACAATTTTAAAGTGTTAATAAACCTAATTTTAGTAATAATATTAAATTAAAAACAACAGTGCTTTAAGTTTCATTTTATCAAAAAGTTTTATCTTTTTATATGAGGCCATCGGGGCGTAGTAGACAGCGGTTGTGGGTTGGTTTCTGATTCGGAGGGATGCTTTTATGTAAGTTGTATGCACTTTTAAGGCATATATAACGAAACTGGTTTACGTTGGGCTTTGTTAAATTCACAAAATAAAAAAAAAATAAAAAAAAAACCTTCTATATTTAACACGCTTTTATTAGATCGACTTAAAACTCTGTATTAAAATGTATGAAACTGAATTTCACCCAGATAGCTATATGAGTACGTAACTTATGTAATAATTCAATTATATTGTATTATCCAGCTGGTTTGTTGATGGAACCTGAGTAGTGGAACTCTTTAGAAATTACTAGTAAATCACTAGAGCTTATGCTCTGGTGATTTATTGCCAGGTCCTCATGCTTTTCACGTGGCCTTCCTCCAGTATCTTTGACACTGTGTTTTCAAAGGTCAACCGAGGTCTCCCCCTACCTCTCTTACCATTCATTTTTCCATCATAAATCTTTTTTGCCATTCTTTCATCACTCATTCGTTCGACGTATCCTAACCAGCTAAGCACGTTTTTCTTCATTGTCACCGTGACATCCTCGCTAGTACTTGCCATTCTGTGTACCTCTTCATTGCGAATTCGATCAGCTAGGCTGACTCCGCATTTCTTACGAAGAGATCGCATCTCCACGGCATTCATCTTTCTTTCATTCTTCTTCTGTAATACCCTCGTTTCGCTGCCGTAAAACAGCGTCGATATTAATACTGCATTGTGTACGGCCAAACGCGCAGCTGTGCTAATGTTTTGCCGTATCATCAATGCAGCTAAAGCTCCGTTAACCCTGTTACCGGCAGCAATACGCCTTTCCACATTCATCTCATATTTTCCACCTCTACTGAGCATACTTCCCAAATATACCACTTCATTCACTTATTCTAAAATCTTGCCATTTACACTGATCTTGCAGTCTGTCCTTTCTTCATCTCTTTCAAAAACCAGAGCCTTAGTCTTATTCGCATTCAGGCTCAGACCAATGCCTGCAACTCGCATTCTGATGATGCAATGAGCAATCCATCATCTGCGTACAGCAGGCAAAAATTTCCGTGTCATTTTTTCCATGATCATGCGAAGGGAAAAGATCTGATCCATACACCCTCTTCCAGGTCTATGATCTCCTTGCTCCTCCTACAACAACCTCTCAGATCTCTCTTGCATTCTTCAATTCACACAATCTAAACAAACTGATAGCCCTATGGCTTGCGCAGTCTATTTGTGAACCTTTGCCTTAATACAAAGTCACGATGACTGCACATCGCCAATCGTCTGGGACCTCCTCTGATTTCCAGCATAAATTGCATTAAAACCAGAACAAGACGCGTGGCTAGCCATATTTGATCATCTTGGCTCCATCCATCTGCTCCCGTTGTCTTACCACATTTCAGACTTCGTATTGCACTCTCACCTTCTTTTATACTGATTTCGCCATCAGCTACATCAAGACTGAGCGTTTCGCTGTTACTTGAGACTGAGGCGTCATCATATTCATACATCTTCTTGTAAAATTCCGCCCATCACTGCAAAACGGCTGGTTGTTCTGTTAAAAGTTCTGTCGAGAAACACTAACTTCTCGTCAAAAAAGCTTCGTGTTTTCCCTGAAGTTATTTGTTAACCTTTAATTCTCTATTTTTTCACGTTTCATCTTTATCAGTACTTTCGTTTGGTGCTTTTGCAGCTATACTCTTTCTTTTTTATCTCTCTCATACTTTTATCGTTACCTGAGGCTTTACAATCCTGTCATGCTTTCTTCTTTCTTTCTACAGCATTCTGCACTTCATCATGGTGTAAATAATGCGCTTTATATTTTTTAAACTATAATACAATTATGACATACTAATATTATAATATATAATTAAAAATAATATTTTGTTATTTTTTTGCAGATGTGAAAACGTCTAAACTTGCTTATAAGTCGATCGTGCCCAGTATGGGAAGTCCTAAAGTACCGAACGCCCAACCACATCTACCAATGTCTGACGAAAAGAAATCCATAAAAAACATACTCATAAAGCCGTTTCAGGCTCTTTTCCAAAAAGATAAAAAGAAAGAAAAAGCTAGAGATAAAGACAAAGTAGGTAGAGATGCAGAAGCTGAAACTCCCAAAACTATTGAAAATATCAATGTAACTCCTGTAACTGATTTATTGGAGAAAATCAAAAAATTAGATTTGGAAAAAGAAATTTCTGATAATGATGATGATGAATTTAATAATTTTTCATACAAAATTATAAAAGACGAAGTGAGAGAAAAGAGGAATGACTCTCACTCATCGGAAGACAGCGGTTTCGTTGAAAAATGTATGGCCAACGATTTTGACGATGAAAAGGATAAAGTACTTGTTGATTCATTTAAGAAGTTAAATGTTCAAGAACAGGTAATTTTTTGTTTTTTTTTATTTCACTCCGTATCCTGTATATAGTAGGGAAGGCAGAGGTAAAGAGGGAAGATGTATTTTGATTGACTTGAATTGAATAATAGCTATCAGTCATATAAACTATAGGTCTTTATGGGTAACTAGCTTTTACGTCAAATGACACATGAGTCATGACACATTCTAAGTGCCCGAGGTAAATCTGACCGCAGGTACAGTGGGTTATAACGAGACGAATAATCTGATTCTATCCTCATTTGTGTTTTCGATAAATGGACTGTCTAACACAAAAACATTTTTTTAAAATTTGCACTTTGTGTCCCTTGTGCGCCACGACTGGTCTCTGGCCTAGTTTTTTATGGCCCGCCAAGCCAGATTAGTATTGATTAAGTAATACTGTACTATAGCTATAGGTAGATGACACATAAATATATACTATATTTATGTATCATCTACCTATAGCTAGCTCTTCATCGCCAAATAATGACATGTCTTTTAGAAATTGTAAAAAATTAAAATCTTTTTATATTTCTTTATAATAATAAAAAACTTCTAAAGTTTTTTATTATTATAAAGAAATATACAAAAATTGTTATATTATTTGGTTATAAGATTGGTATTAAATATCGATATAACGGTTTCATTTTAACAAAGTTTTTGTATTGAAGAAAATGGCACATAACGGCATAAAATATTATGAAATATTCAAATTGTTCAATATTATGTTGTTTTGTCTTAGGAGAGAGAAGAAAATGGCAAGAAAGGCAAGAAGTTACAAACAGTCCTCATTCCACGAGCTCCCATACATACCAAGAAGCATGCCAAAACGATACATCCATACCAAGAGCAAACTGACAATGTATTCAGACAGGTAAATTTTTAAAATTCATATAAAAAAATGCTTATAAGGATTTGAACCTAGGGCAATAATAAAACTTGTAATTCATAAGCTATGAACGTAACTCGATACGACAAGTAAGTAAATACTTACACAAGACACCCAAGTTAAATCCTGCTATGTTTAATTCTATTCGGTTTTAAAATACAATTCTAATTGTAAAAAAAAATTTTGAATTACAATTGTACCGCGCTACCGCATATTTTACGGTGCTGACGAGCGGAACCGTTGCGTGTTGAGTGGGGGTACCGAGCGTGTTGCGTTCCTTTTTGAGACATTGCCTCTCAATCCAAGCGAAAAAATGTAATGCCCAGACAATTGACGTGGAAATTGCCAACTTTTTCGTTCTTTTTGTTATACGTTTTACTTTCTTTTTTTGAGACACTCAATTTACAAATTCTTGAGATATTCCGTTTTTTACAATCAATTGTCTGCAACTCAACGCCGTGCTTCAATTTGTTATCAGAGCGAAAAATTAAAAGTAATTCTTTTTTAGTAGTAGTTCCAGTAGGAATCGAACCCACAACTCTCGTTCTCGTTCGTCGTTTGATTACTCTTTTACTTTTTGGCAATCTTTAATTACTATATGTATGATAGCATAGGAGCACAAGCTAGCTTTACTACTGGAGAAAATAAAATATTTAATATTTTTATTTTCCTCGCTCTGGGAACGAGACAAAGCGCGACACTGAATTACGCCACCAACACGCAATGCCTCTAGAATTCAACGTAAAGTGGAGAACGGAGAAAATGTCTGAATGGGAACGGAGTGTCTTAATACTAGATTCTCAGGTTCCCTTTACTTACCTTGCTGTGTGCGGGATACACCGTGAAGCTAAAAATGATAATAATATTGTATATTCACAGTATAGTGGATGGTATTTCCCAAAGATAATATGTCTAAATGATTAATCGCACCATTCTGCATAAAGTGCTTTACATCTATGTATATTATTACATAATGTTGCATAAGAATACTATCTTTCATTTACACGTGCTTTATCACTCTTTCAATCCATGACAAAAAACACTTTTATTAATATTTTAGTTGTTTCTGTCAATCATGTCAATAATAAAAAAAACAGACAAGGGCGAGTCGGACTCACCCACCGAGGGTTCCGTAAAAAATTGGAGGTCTTGAGCTTTTTCTGAAATTCAGGCTTAGCTTACACAGAGCTCTGTCATTTGATACTTCACTTGAACGCGGCCTTTTAAGGCTATTATTATTTAGGATTTAACTACAAATGTATAGTCTTCAAATTTTTTCCTGAACTATTACTACATAATTCTAGGTTAGCTGGAAGTATTGCTATTTAAGGCTATTATAAGATTTAGCCACAAATTGTTTTCAAACACACAAACTAGTTTTTAGATTTTTTCCTAAACTACCTAGAGATACTAACTACCAATTTTCATAATTCTAGGTCAACCGGAAGTACTCTATGAATTTTGAATCTTTTGATAGTGTCAAAATATATGTTTTTTGCGATATAAACGGCCATATCTTTTTTCTAAGTAAATATAGACATATGTTTTTATCAGGAAATCATAGCGCCGTAAATCTCCAAGCGTTCCTGAGATAAAGGGTCTTCACAGACAGATTGACGGACAACAATCTAATCTAATGTAATCTGCTTTACTCTGTATCCTGCATATATCAGGGTAAGCAGAGGGAACTTAGTGTTAACGTTCCGTTTCCAGCGCTCCACCTAATTTTCGAGACATTGCGTGGCGAAATTCAATATCGCGCTTTGTCTTGTTACCAGAGCGACAGAAAGATAATAATATATTGCTCCGAGTGAGAATAGAAACCACAAGCATGACAGCATCCGAATAAGAATTAAAAATATAAAGTAATATTTATATATATTGATACAATCAATTCTTCAAATGTCTATGCAGTAAATTTGGTATGCAATTTTTTTTTTGACTTACAAAAGATCTATTTTTTGTTTGACGTGAATCTTTTTTAGGGTTACTAGTTCAAAAATCTAATTTAAGTTTTTTTTACTAATTTTTTTATATTATTTTATAAAATAAATAATTATAAGAGTATCGTCGTCTAGAGTCTAGACTGTAGTCTAGCATAACACAGTTTAACGAAAAGTGGCATATTTTTTTCAATTTACGTTTTTTTTTTTATAAATTCAATTGTTTGGCCACTATTTATATATAAAATTAGCAATTTACAATTAAAACAGTATATTTGCTTACCTTTTTTTGCATTTTTTATAACACAAAGTTGACCTAAAATCAATTAATTTCCAGATCAGCCAGATAAACAGACAGACATTCTCAGGCGGTCAAGTGATAGTCAATTCGAATTCACGAACAGAAACATGCACTGACATAGAGAAAGCGCTCAAGCTTGTCGACATGAGCGTCACAAACTTCGCCCAAAACTCTCAACAAGAACAAGTAGACCGTTGGCAAATAGCCCAAGAATATATCAACGAGGATCAAGACAAATCTGATGATATCCTCTTGGATTTCATGAAAGATAACTATGAGAAAATTAGTACTCCTATTTACACCAGCCCTGTAAGCTCTACTCCCACCCTGAATCCTGTAGAGGAATTCTCGACAACAAGCCATACGTTCGATTACGACATTGATTGGACAATCATGGATAAGCAATTGGAGAAACCATCGATATTCCTTACCCCACCTCGTTCCGAAAATGTTCCAAGCCCAATGTCTGATTCCCAAGCTTCATTCTATCCCACCACAGATTACACTCTGTCCCCGCAAACTTCGTCACCAATGTATAATAGTGATTATGAAAAATACCAAGATATTCCAACTATTGATGAGTATCCCAGTTGTGTTGTTGATAATGCTGAATCTGATAAGGACACAGATAAGAAAAAAGATAGGGAGAAGTCCTCAATGTCAATGAAGCAATTCAAGGATCTTCAGAAGCAAATTGCAACGGATTTCTCTNTATATATATATATATATATATATATATATATATATATATATATATATATATATATATAATCTATAGTAAGTATCTTTTATAAAAAATACGATAAATATCATTAGATAAGATATTGTATATTGCATTGACGTCATTGCAACTGATAAAGTTTTAAAGTTTTTTTTATTAAAAAAAAAATTACGAATAAATATAATTTTTTATACGTTTTCTTAATAAGTATTTTTCTTTCCTAAGTGTGGAATAACACTTTAAAAAATGGTAAAAAAATATTTAATGATTTTGTATATTTAAATTTTAAATACAGTTTTGACTGTTTCGACTTAAGTTTTCGGTAATCCGGTTTTTAATAAAAACAAATGTTGAAATACTTTTTGCATAATTAAAAGCAAAAACACAACTTTATTAGATTTTTCCTCTCATAGTAGGGTACGCTTCTTCATAGGTTACCAGTAAACCATTCCAGCTTAGGCTCATTTACAGCTCCGAGGATTCTGTAGTAGTTACTACAGTAGTAGTAGTTACTTGTAGCACTTAGTGTGGGCTTAACCTATTAAATTTCATAAATAAATATTCATATATTTAATGTAATACACGAAATGTTTCCATGTGAGATAGGAATCTGTAGCACAGTAGTTTATCTTAGATCTTTATCTCTTAAAGATAGAATCATTAATAATAACTTTGCATAGGTTATTTTTGGCAAAAAATATTATGTTTATCATACTACTTTATTTTTTGGCTCCACGGTATATCCCGCACAAATCGTGGTAAGCAGAGGGAACCTGGGAACCCAGTGTTATATTACTCCGTTCCCATTAAGACACTTCCACTGAATATTGGAGGCACTTTGAGGCCTCGTATATGTCTAATACGTTATCGTTTTATTTGATTGTTTAGAAATTGATCAAATGGATGTAAGATGATTTCATATAACCTTAATTATTATAATAAAAAATACTTCACAGCGTTGAGTTCCGCCAACCAACACTGTCTTGAATTCGAGCAAATCGAAAACGTGAAACTATAATAAAGAAAAATTTTTTATTAAAAGTCCTCGAGATACATTTTCGTTTCCATCAAAGTTTCTAATATAATGTAAGGATGCCGCGACCTATTTGAAATGACTGCTATACGCAAATTATTTCAAAACGAGGAACGTCGGGTCTTCTCAGCAGAACTGCGTTCCGAATCGACAGTAGCTTCCTGTAGGACTGACACGACTGACATTTATATACATATAACTTGACTATCCAAAGTGCTTGTAATATTAAATTAGAACAAAAAAAAACTTGATATGATAAATAAGAAAGAAAGATTCGAGATTTGAACTTGAAACTTTGCCTCACAATTTACAAATACCTCCTTTATTTTTTAGCCGACTTCCGTAAAACGAGGAGGTTATTAATTCGACTATATATTTTTTTTAAAGTTTGTTATCTCTTTCTGAAATATATATATATATATATATATATATGAACTTATGACTGGATGATGATTCTTTTTTTATTTGAAAGTTGGTGCTTCCGGTGTGGTCCCATTTTTGTCCAATTTCATCCATTTCTGACGTTATCCAAGAGAAAATCTTACAAGTTTAAAATTTGCATTAAGTATTATAATTTGCAATAACTCAATATCACACCAATCGATTTCGATTATTCTTTTTTTATTAGAAAGGATATACTTTAGAGGTAGTTTAATGAAACTTTACTTAGGTTCTGATTGTGGGATCCAGCTGAAGTTTTTTTTTGTTAAAAATTTCAATTTTTCTTAAACAACTTGACACTCGCATAGCTGTGTAGCCTCTAGGTAGACGGCACCTTGTGTTAAGACACTTATTTTTGAAACATTACATGTAGAGTGGCGGAGCTCAACGCCGCCATTTGTTCAAAGCGGGGAAATGAAAATAATTTTATATTTAGTCATTTGCCTACAGGCATCGAACCCACTATCGCTCTTAAAATCAGAGTGTTCTACTGCGGCACAATGTATTTCTTATTGTTTTTCGCTTATTGCCATATTAAAATTGAATCACATTTCTTGTAATCCAGATAGGCGTTATCAAGTTACTCATAACGCTATCTAAGAAGTGCATTCTGGAATTATACTTGAAAAACGATATACTTTGTGATGATGAATCTAATTAATGACGTGAGGCCAAGTCGTTTCCCACTCGAGAAAATGAAATATTTACTTGAATTTATATTTCCATTTCTTCGCTCTGGTGTCGAGGCAAAGTGCGGCGTTGAGTTCTGCCACTCAACACGCAATGCCTCCAGAATTCGGCAGAAAGTGGGGAACGGAGTGTCTCAACACTAGGTTCCCTCTGCCTACCCTGGTGTGTGCGGGATACAGCGTGAAGCTGATGTTGCGTATAAGCCGCTCATGGCGCAGGGGCACAAGCGTGCGACTGTAAACGTTGACAAGTTCTGAGTTCCCACTCGAGGAAATGAAATATTGAATATTGGTAACGACCCAAAGCGTGGCGTTAAATACCGCCACTCAACACCCAATACCTCTAGAATGTAGTGGAAAGTGGGAAACGGAAGTATCTTAATGGAAACAAAATGTCTTAACCCTAGGTTAACCACAGTGCCAAATTACATATGTATTAATATGAATATATTTCTCGCATCATTTTACCTACTAATCGCCCGTTTGATCAAATATAATTATTAACTAATTGTGTATTGCACATGACAGATTCAAAAAGATTAGTGGGATATATCAAAACGATTAACGTGATATAGCCTATAGCTTCCTTCGATAAATGGTCCATCCAACACAACGAGAATTTTTCACTTCGAACCACTAGTTCCTGAGATTAGCGCGTTCAACCACACAAATTCTTCAGGATAATAATAACATATAGAAGTGTGAATACTAGGGAATCGTAAATAATTTACCTGAATTTCCTCTCATTTCGTCAATTGTTGAGACATTATGTGTGTAAAAAAAGAAATAATTAACTCCCCCGAGTGGCAATCAAACCCACAAGTTATAAGCTCAGGTTGTGCCACTGCGCCACGACGGCCTCTAATATTTAAAATTGCTTATGTTTTTTTTTAATTTCCTTCTTAATTTCTTTCAGAGTCCTCCACCACGCTCTCCTCAATCTGTCAAATGATAAAGACGAAAACGTGAACTTGGCTATCTTCAGCTTGATCTGTGAGAAGGTGCTAGCTTTGAAACCGCTGTTGTTTGTTGATGACTTTGGTAAGTTTTATTTTTAATTCATGTATTGTTTTAGCGGCAACGGACTTTAATCCGAGACGAGAGTTGTCTAATCTAGGTTTAGTATAGTCTTAAGAATTGAGCCTATAGGAATAAAACTGATTGAAAAGGACTATATTTCTTTTTTTATATATTATTTATTTTTAAATTCCGCCGACCAATACGCAATGCTTAGAATTCGGCAAAATGTGGGGAACGAAAATGACTTCATGAGAACAGAGTTTATTAACCCTAGGTTCATATAGGATAGTAGGGTGGGCGAGGGAACCTGGTTCCCTCGCCTACCCTGCTATCTAAGTGGTACAGGGTGAAGATAACATAATAGTAATAGAATTATATATAATATGTATATTTATTTCCGAATACAAAAACGAATCCCGTTACTTTTTCTCACAGGGTAAACAAGAAACCTAGTGTGAAGACACTCTAATTACCGCTTACTTAATGTATTATAAATGAACACACCGCCGCGGATTGTCTTACTATAGCGGGAGTATCTATTTAAATTAGCTTAATTTAATTAAATATATAAATATCCAAATAAATTACTTCCCAACATCTTACTATAAACGCGATGTTTGTGGGCTCGATACCCACTCAAGTCATACCTATAATTTTCTAACTATTTTCATTTCCCTGCTTTAATAAGGAAAGCGCGGCGTTAAGTCCCGCTATTCGGCACGTAATATCTCTATAAAATGGCCGGTGTTTAAAGAATAAAATTTCATAACACTAGCTTCCCTCTCCCCCACCTGCTATATGCGGGATACAGCGTGAAACTATTTTTATCATAATTTATTTATTTCCAGGTCTAAGCATATTGAAGCTAGCAGTACTAAGATGCTATCACAGGCCACTATTGACAAGATACATAGTGCAGTGTATCAGAACGGTGACGCGGAGCGAGGCGTACAGACCGACGACCGATTTTGTTTTTACTGAGGTAAATATATGCAAATTTATTAAGATTATAAAGTTGAAGTTTGTTTGGTTGAACGCGCTAATATCAGTAACTAGTGGTTAAAATTTGAGTTTATTTTTGTGTTATATCCATTTATCGAGAATGGCTATATGGTATACTTATTTCCGTAATAAGTACTTTAAATAATGTTAAAAAATCAAATCAAATTAAATCAGCTTCACGATGTATCCCGCACACAGCAGGCAGGCAAGGGTAGGCAGAGGGAACCTAGTGTAAGACACTCCGTTCCCCACTTTCCTCCGAGTTCTAGAGGCATTGCGTGTTGAGCAGCGGAACTCAACGCCGCTCTTTGCTTCGACACCAGAGTGAAGAAATGGAAATATAAATATAAATAAATATTTCATTTCCGAAATCGATTGGCGGTGGCGATCGAACCCACAACCAGTCGAATTAGCAGTCACACTTTGTGCCCCTGCGCCACGACTGACTTCAATAATGTTAAAAAATGGATAAAATTTGAAATATTCCATAATCTTTGCGTACAGGTAGACACACTAGGTGACACTCTTCTAATAGCATGCGCACGCGCCGGCGACGAGTGCGCGGAGGTTCTTAGCGAGCTAGTGCGTGATGATAGCGATATCCCGCTGTTCAACATACACCATACTAATGCTGACGGTGAGTGCAGGTTCATATCCATTATGCAGTTGTAGGGGATTGCACAATAAGTCATAATATTCAAAAGAAACATTTACAAGCATTCAATACGAGCATTATGATGCTTTGAAAATTGAATCGCTAAAGAGGAGTTTTATTAGAATTTTGTTAACCTATTTTAGTTATTATTTCTTGGAATATATATACTAGATTTCATATACAACTAGCGGCCCCCTCTGCTTGCTGGCTGCTTGTACCATACAATTATTTATTTAGATTAGTTAAATGATTTTCATGATGTAATAAGTTTATCGTTTTAAAAACCTGTTTGCCTTATATTTTTCCTATGAAAAACAATATCTGAACATTGAAAACTAAAATTTAAAATTAACTAAATAATCATTTTATACCAGTTTTGTCGGTTTCACGCACATCGCACATAGCATGGTAGGCTGAGGATACATGGGAACTTAGTGTTAAGATAGTCCGCCTCTCATTATGACACTTTCGTTCTCCACTCTCCACCCAATTGACGGAACTCAACGCTGATCTTTGCCTCTGTTACTAGAGTAAGAAAAATGAGGATATAAAATATTTCATTTCCTCTTATGGGAATCGAACTACACAACCGTCGCGCTTACATTTGCGCGTCCTGTTTCTTTAATAATAATCTATACATTTACCATCTTTAACTTATTAAATAACTAATATATCTTTTTTTTCTCTCTCTATACAGGTTACACAGCGTTGCACGTGTGCTGTGCTGAGCACAGTGCGAGTGCACCCACAACGCATATACTACACGTGCTGCTGCGACATGCACACGCGGACCTGTGGAAAGGAGTTAGTATTTTTTTCAGCTTCGCGCTATATCTCGCATGTAGCAGGCAGAGGGAGCCTAGTGTTAAGTCACTCCGCTCCCCACCTTCCGCTGAATTCTGAAGGCCTTGCGTGTTGAAGGGCCTCGACACCAGAAAATGAAAATATTAAATATTTCATTTGCGTGAATGGGAATCGAACCCACAACCTGTCGCGCTTATAGTTGCGCCACGACTGGCCTCTGTATATATCTACATACATACAGATATTACAGTTGACACGGTCAGGATACTTTCAGTAGTAGAACTTGTAGTTTTCTGCACATCACTGCCAACAATGTAGTGCCGTGGACGCTCTAAATTCAAATTATAATTCTAAAAGGGAAGAAAATCATCATTTGTGTGTTAAAACCATTCTGGTAGACACTAGTTTTATATAAATTTAAATATTTAAGACAGTCAGTGCGGAGTGGCACGAGCGTGTAAATGGGACGGTTGTGGGTTTGATTCCCATGAGTTGAAGTGAATTATTTCATATTTTTATTTCCGCTCTCTGGTAACACGGCAAAGCGCGGTGTTGAGTAGAGCCATTCATCACCAAATGCCTCTTCATGCTTCACGTTGTATCCCGCATATAGCAGGATAGGAAGAGAGAAGCTAGTATTAAGGCATTTCGTTGTCAGTAGCGAAACTTACGTTGACGATAATATTTATGAATAACCTAACAAAAGAATCAAATGCAACTTTTTTAATCTTCTCTCCGTTTTAGGATATAAAAGGTGGTGACTCAGCCCTCCACCTTGCAGTCAACTCGGCAAACTGCGATCTTACAGTAGTAATGATATTATTTCAACATATAGAACGCAAGGAGTGGAGGAAACTTGCACACGTGCAAAATATGAGGTTGGTAATGAGTTTGATTAAGTTTTGAGTTCATTTTATTTTTATTGTCATTTTTTTCTATTCATATTTGATAGTTGATTCGTTTGATATTTGAAAGTTCTGTTTTTCAAGTTTGGTAATTTATGAGGTCTTTTCGACCCCCAACATTATATGCTAAGTGGTTATACTTTTTTTTTATTAACAGTGTTCTATGAAAGTAATAAATGTGGTTGTAATTTGTAAGTAATGTAGATAGTAAATAAATATGAAAAAAGTATTATTAATTTATTTAAAATAATTAATTCTAATTTAGTCTTGGGTTCCCTCATTTAAAGAAATATTTTGTTCAATACATAATTAATTTTAACTTGACTTTATATGATAATTATGTCTACAGTAAAATCTTACTAATTCGAAACTATTAAAAACCAGAAGAGTGTCGTATTATTAGAACGTCGATACTTATTTAGAAAACGTGTTAAAAGGTTCGAGTTCCGCTACGTTTAAATTTTTATACATTTTCTAAATAAGTATCTTACTCCAAATTAATTTGACGTCATCCAAAATAAAATTGTTAATTTGTTTTTCTGTTAATCCAGTAATAGGAAATGAAAACAAATCATATTTTCATTTTGCCTTTAATGTTTTTATTTTACAACAATATTAAGGCCGTCGTGGCGCAGAGACACAGAGGCGTGACTGTAACGCGACGGTTCTGGATTTGATCCCCACTCACGAGAATGACTTATTATTTATTAATATTTTCATTTCTTCGCTCTGGCACTAAGGCAGAAGCCTCGCGTTGAGTTCCGCCACTCAACACACAATGCCTTGAAAAATTCAGCGGAACATTAACGTAGTAGGTTCCCTCTACTTACCCTAATGACCCTATGCGGGATACAGCGTGATTTTAATATTATGACTGAGATACCTATACTATTTTGTTATCAAATTTAATTAATTTAATGTAAAAATAAACAAGTGATGTATGTTTAGGATGAGCCCCGTATATTATTTCTTATTAAAAGTATATTCTAGCGATCGTTAGGTTTTTTAGCCTTTTA
This sequence comes from Heliconius hermathena, assembly GCA_013403705.1. NCBI lineage: Eukaryota > Metazoa > Arthropoda > Insecta > Lepidoptera > Nymphalidae > Heliconius > Heliconius hermathena. Next base: position 137,782 of record JAAIXJ010000041.1, on the reverse strand, counting down.
AAATTACCAAATTAAAACTCATGACACAAAATAATAGTAATATCTATTTACCGAAAATATATAATAGTTAGTATGAAGTAAATTTCAAAGGCATCCATATATTTTTATGGCAGTCAATGTAAAGAACTACTACTTTTTTGGTGATAAATGGTCCCCAAATTAAGTTTACTAATATTTTAGGAAACGTAATTTGGTGACCGTTTATCTATTTTTTACTAAAATGCTTACTTTTCGAATTTTATTCGTAGTAAAATAAATACATTTTTGGGCGGCGTTTAAACACAAGACATATCTTTATACTTGGTGTAGTGTTGATGGTGAATAATAAAAGTCTACTCGCGTTTAGCACTGAGTTTAATCAATACCACTTTAAATGTATATACAGTGATAACACAAATGGTAAAATCACAATTAAACACGGTACAGTATATAAGAAAGTCAACCACAAACATCCGCCGACAAGGGAGTAGATGTGGAAACGACAACTCCTTAGCGGTTCGGTCGACGGCAGCGAGCGCTTTAATATAAATATACTAAATACGAATACTTACTATAAAATATATAAATACTATTAAATGTATGTTTGGTTTCGTGTATGTATATAAATGATAAATAAATAAATTACAATATTGCAATACATAAATGACATATTACATAAACTATAAATATAAATAATAGCTCCCTACAGTTGGTTTATACATATTTTTTGTTTATTTATTTTTTTTAACAATTTTTGTTTAATAATATAATTTTTATTTTTTGTTTGTTTAATTTAATTTGTTTTTGTTTTCTTTGATCCCCAGCTCAGTAAATCCACTGGAGTACGCCCGTGCCGCAGTAAAATCGACCACACGACAAAACTATCCCATCGAAGTACTGGATTTTCTTAAAAAATGCCGTTAAAATAGCCCAAAATGTATAAAATATATATACCATATTTGTTGTCTAATATTGATTGTCTTTTTAAAGCTATCGTGGGACAGTGTCTGTTTGTAAACACGATGGTAGTGGGTTCGATTCCCATTGATTTGAAATTATTTTCGTTTAGTTGCCCTCGTGAGACTACAAGTTAGCGGCGTTAAGTTCCGCCATTTAACAAGCTTACGGAGTATCTAAAGACTAGGTCTTCAGTCATTTTGACGGATATTTTCAGTTCGAATCGAAGAAATACTTGTATACATTGTTATTGTAAGTCGAATAATTTTGATGTTTTATTAGTTTTAGTTTTTTCGATAGGTTAGTTATCTTTTTAACCTGCTTCAAAAAAAGAGGAAGTTCTTTTTAATTTGCGTTGTGATATTTTTCTTCTATTTGAGTTATTGTATACTTATATATATTAATATAACTATTTTTTAATCAGCTTCACGCTGTATCCCGCAAACAGCGGGGTAGGCAGAGGGAACCTAGTGTTAAGACACTCCGTTCCTCACTTTCTGCTGTTTCTGGAGGCATTGCATATTGAGTGGCAGAATTCAACGCCGCGCTTTGCTCGACACCAGAGTGAAGAAATGGAAATATAAATTTATATAAAATAACTAATTCTATGTATGTGTAAATAGTTTTTTATACATCACAAAGGTTTTTTGATATAGGTCACTTTATACAATATGATTACTTTAAAAAAAAAGGCGTATTGTATTTCTTCGAAATAAAAATAAATATTAGAAGTACTGACTTCAAATCTGATTTTCGAACAACATAAAGCTTTCAATTTTTGCTCAATATAATATAGTATATTTCTGTTTTTTTTTTGTAGTCTTTTCGACCTCACACTTTATACTGAGTAGTTAGTACTTTATATTGAGTGGTTATATTTTTTCTATTGATAAATATTAATTGATGTATATTTTTTTATATTTAATTTAAAAAAAATTACATTCAGTCCATTTTTGGTAATATTGTGGGTTAACCATTTTTTAAGCATAATAAGCCATATTTAGTTTATTTTTATAGATTTATAAATTTAAAGTCTACAATGGCCTAATTTATAAGAAATTTATAAATGTTAATTGAAAAATCAAGTTAATTGGAAAAAATATTTTTATTGTATGTCATTTTAAACTCGTGTCTTAATGGTAAGTAAAATACAATAATTATATTAGCCGCCATAACATGTTGTATATATTTTTTTTAAATTTCTTTTACTTTCGACAAACTCTCTTACCAGCCTAATCTGATGTTATTTATTCTGTATTTGCTTATTTTTGTTTTTTATATTGTTGTTCTTGGCAACAATTATGTACAAAATTGTCATATTTTTCTGTTAAATATGAATTTTTCAATGTTGCAAATTAAAATAAATATAAAAACAAATATATTTAAAGTAGGAAAGATCTAAAATATTATTTTTTGATCTTTAAAAATAACAAAAATATCGGGACTCTCCCCACCTTTTTGAAACAAAATTAAGTCTTTATATGTATATTATGTTGTAAATAAAATTATTATGATTATACTGAATATTAGATTTTTAATTATATTTTAGTATTATTTTTATAGTTGAAAAAAATCTTTGAATTTTTTTGTTCTTTCTATAATGAATCAGTTATTTTATGAATTATGTCATTTTGGACATTAGATTTTAGTATAAGTGCCTTCTTTCTTATTAATAAAAGATAGAAACTAGTTGAAGTTTTTTTTAATAGTTTATCCCTAGTGTAATAGTTTTGGTATAATCGATAATAGTAATAAAGTATTGTTTTATAAATACTCAATGGTGTTGCGATGGTTGTGGGTTCGATTCCCACTCGGGGGTATGAATTATTTTCACTTTCGCCCTGATAACACAGCGCGGTTGGTTGAGTTCCGTCGGTCAACCCACAATATCTCGAATTTGGTCGATGCGTGGTGAATGGAGTGTGTTAACATCAGGTTCTCTAAGCCTATCCTGTTATATGCAGGATAAAGCGTGAAAGCTGAAAAAACATTCAATCACTTGATCCTTGATGTTTTATCATGTACCTTTGTTAAACTAAAAAATTATATCTTTTTATAGGAATTGGATTTGAATTCACAACTATAGCAAGTTAAAATAATGACTTTATTTCAAAACTGTACTCAATAAACATATTTTCATACTAACAGCTTCATATTCTGTGAAAAAATAAAAAAAAATTACTTCTATCCACTATTGTATTAACTGTATTTTTAAAAGGTTATTCTTGTAAATGGCTGACAGGTTTAGATGAAATTTGGTTCATTTGATGTATAAAGACTTTTAAGCTTCACGCTGTATTCCGTATCCCGTAGCAGGGTAACTAGATGGAACATGGGAGTGTGTCCTAGTGTTAATACACTCTATTCTCATTAACATACTTCCGTTACCCACTTTCTGCCAAATTCTGGAGGCATTGCGTGGTAATTCGTGGAATTCAACGCCGAGCTATGCCTCGTTACGAGAGCGAGGAAATGTTCCTTCAGTGCACACTTGTGCAGTCGCACGCTCGAGCACAAGTGTGTGACTATAAGCGCGACGGTTGTGGGTTCAATACCCACTCGTGGAAATTAATGATTACCATTTTTTATACGTATTTTCTGCGCTACCAGTGCGCCAAGCCAAAGGGCGGAGTCGAGTTCCGCCACTCAATACGCAATGCTTCAAAAATTCGGCAGAAAGTGGGGAAAGAAAAGCAGTGCCTTAACACTATTACAGCGTGAAGCTGAAAAAAACAAACAGCTACTAGTTGTAGCCTATAACTTTGTTTATATAGACCATGGTATAACCTCCATGGAACGTACATGGTAATTGATTTATTTTTCTCTGTACGTTGTTTGTCAGCCAATCAATAATGAAAGAATTTTTAGTTTTATATAGAGATTGATGATAAACTAAAGCAAAATCAATTGTATATGTTTTCTAAAACATGTTTCTATACTGAATATGACACTTTAAAAATGTTAAAATTACCTTTCTTTATAGTTAAATCAAAAACAAAAAAAAGTACATACCTTGTAATAACTCCTTACAATTCCTTCTTTCCAAAAAACAAGCATTTTTAAACATTACAACTCGATTGTCCTTAGTACTGACAGCGCATACAGGATGCTCTATATCGGGACAGACAGACGGACAGATGGATCGAGTGAATATCACGTAAGCTAAACAGAACTTGTCTTCTACTACGTCGTATTCTAAAACAATCAAATTTCATTTGAGACGACTTCCATATTTTATTTTAATACTGAAGGTTTTTTTTTAATCATTGTTATTTAAAATTAAAATGAGATGTTCTTTAATAAAAATGTAAGAGTACTGTTAATGGCCAAAGTTAAGTTAACTACAATATTTTATGTGTAAATCGACGTTTGAACTTAACTTCACGCCATTACCTGCACATAGCAAAGGGAACCTAGGAACCTAGTTTTTTCCAAAAAAAACTACAGTTCGTAAACACATCAAGGTCGTATTTAAAAAACTCACCCAACGCTCCTCGATACTGAGAGCACAGATTATTTAAAATAATATGACATTTGCTTTGGAACCACTTGAACTTCATCGTCCTCCTGTTCAAGCCGCACGCTAGCTTGTGATAGTCGTTGCAGTGATAAGGGTCGCAGTAGTCCATCCAGGCCGGGTTGTAGGGCTTGTTGAATCGATTCACCCAGGACTCGTGCATCATAGGTTTGAAGATTTCGTCTGGATTTTGTATGAAAAATATTTTAGAAGATGTTAGTTGTAAAATTGGCAATTGCGAGGTATTTCTGAGGTTCCGTACCTCAAAGGAAAAACGGAACCCTTATAGAATTACTTTGTTGTACGTCTGTCAAAATCATTTATCTTAAGTTTCTAGGTCAACGAGTCAAAAGATACAAGCGTTTATGCATAATTTTTGGTACATTTTATATGAAATTCGCGTAATCAAAGAAAAAATAAACAAATAAAAAAAATTAAAAACAAACCTATGTGTGCATTTAATTTTATATAAAAATGATATTGAAATTTAGCAAGGAGTGAGAATTTAAAATTTAACTGATTTATATAACAAAAATAATATTGCTAAGTTATAATTATTGCTGTGAAAAATGATTGGATATGTCCGCAAAATTAAGTTTGTCAACTTTTATAAGTTGTTCTTCCCAATGAACTGAAGTGGGCGAATAGGACTCGCACTTGACTGGTTTTTTAAATTTTAATATGACAAAAGGTAGAATTTATTATGGATGTTACATAAGTGATAAACGTGGGTACGGTAAATAGGTGGCTAGGAGCAGGCAGGTTACGACTACTCTTTTGCAAGTGAGGCCAGTCGTGCCGCAGGGGCACAAAGTGTGTGTGAAACTGGGTTCGATCCTCACCCGAGAAGATGAAATATTTACTTAAATTTATTTTTCCATTTCTTCGCCCTTGTATCAAAGCAAAGCGTGGCGTTGAGTTCTGCCACTCAACGCGCAATGTCTGCCATTTAACACTAGGTTCCCTCTGCCTACCCTGCTGTGTGCGGGATACAACGTGAAGCTGATTTTTTTATTTATATTTTTTTTGCAAGTTAAAAGAATGTTAACTTAAAAAGACTGCTATTAGCCCATACTTGGTCATTATGTCAACTATCCTGGTCAAAGAGGTCGTGCCCCCCAGACCAATCGGTGGTGGACACGGCCCAGCCCTAATAAATTCAGACATAAATTGTATGTCTGAATTTCTTATTGAATGGAGTTCATTATTTTTTTTTTTTTTCAATTGTGAAATCTGATCAAAATAAAACCTTACCATGATATCTATCGCGAATAAAATTTGGATTATCATACTTTGAAGACGGCCTGAAAAAGATTACAATGCATACAAATCAAGACAAATTATATATTATATATATGAAATGAAAAATTGAGTGAAAAATGTAAAAAAAATAACAAAAAAGTATAATATGTCGAAAAAAAATGGTAGAAGCAAGAAGGTCATTATAATTTCTTCGAGAACCTAGGATTAAGACACCTTCACTTTCCGGTTAAATTTGAGACATTGTGAGTTGAATAGCGGACTATTCTCGAGTGGACTCGGCCCACCTGGTTCCTCTCCTTCCTACGCCCATGCCTATGAGTTATGAGTTTAAGTTTTCTATATTATATTTACCTTGTTTCATTGTATGGCTTCGCTTCTTTACAATCTGAAATAATTACTTTAAAAGAATATTAAAATTACAAATGTAATGAAACAATATAAAAATTGGACCTGTCTGTGTGTGACATTGATGGAACCTGTCTGTGTGTGACATTGATAGAACTTGGATATCAATTCGAAGCACTTGTGCTAAATTTCGCTCAGGTATAAAAATATTTATTATTTTTTAGTTATCGTTTACTTTGCTTAACCCGGTGGTACCACAAAATAGTTATGGGTTCAAGTAAACGTGAAACCCAGAGATCTATATATTTTTTTTTTTCAACAATAGATTCTCCCCGCTTCTCGCTCACCCCACCAGACGTAAAGCATGGAGTTAATAAAACTGTTTCGCACTATGAAGAATATATAAGAAATTCTAAAAGATAATTCTACATATAATATAAAAGTAGTAAAACAGTATTACAGCCAATTTGACTTACCTGCAGTACGTAAAAGAACGGTTGATATCAAAATTAGAAACATTATTATCAAACAAAAAGATTGAAAACAATGCAATCTTAAGAAGCTATTAAATAATTTTTAAGTTTTTAATTGCATACGCTTAACAGTCCGGGGAAATTAACTAATGAGATTTGATTAGAGTTAGGTAATTATGGTCATAAAATTCATATATAGGTTATAGCAATCTATCTACATTATTTTTTTAGCTTTAGACTGTATCCAGCATACAGCAGGGAACCTAGAGGGAACCTAGTAATAAGACACTCCGTTACCTATTTTCCGCCGAATTCTCGAGGTATTGCATGTTGAGTGGCGCGCTTTGCCTCGACATCAGAAAAAAGAAATGTGAAAAATATTAAATATTTAATTTCTTCGAGTGCCCATCGAGCCTACAACCTATCGCATTCTGTTCTGTCCTCGTGTATCTATACTTACAGTACAGTCAACAAGTCGTGGCCACTCTGAAAATCTAACACTTTCTGAAATTTGCGAGCGCATTGTTCTCTCGTTGTTCTCTCTCTTCACCCGTTGAAAAATTATTCAAATGTAAGAAAAATCGTAAAATAAACCTGCGCAGCAGAATAATCTTCATCCAGGACTACGTTGAACTCGCAAGAGTAAACTGCATACATGTGTTTCCACTAATAAGTAGTCGAACGGGAAGGACCGACCGAGCAGAAAGAGTTGAGTTGAACTAGCTCAGTTTTAGAGAGCAAGCGAAGTAATTAATTCCAAAATAAAAAACTTTTTGTTGATGGAAATGTAAACCAATATTATATAAAAGGAGTCCGTTCCGCCTAAGCATTACCCGCTTATTTCTCTTTCCCCATGAATACCCAGCTTTACAGAGTGACTGACAGACAACGAATGTTATAGTTTTATTATATGTAGGTTCTTTAGGGAGTGTAGAAGAAAAGATAAGATTTCTGGAATTTCAAATGGAAAAACATGGACATATACGAAGCTTTAGGCAGCCAGTACCTGCTAGCACACGAGTAGACATAATAAAACTAATCTCTATATACAAGGTGGAAGAGGCAGCGCTCCTTTTACGGAAACAGCATATAGGGTAAAATATTTTAAACCTATACCTAAAGAAATTAATCAAGATGCATCAACAGTTTGGACGTAGGATTTTTTTTTCCATTTCACAATGTTTATCCATCCTGTATTTCGTGTGACGCGATTACGTATATATCCCAATAACATAAACACTTACTATTACAAAAATACTACTAAAGGTTAAACAACTTTGAACTTTGTCGCCAATATCTACGACTCGATTTCGGAATGAGCCGTGTGAGGCGGTGTTCCTTTGATAGGTTCATGTGTGCGTGCGTCGTCCTTACAAATGGCGTTTTATTTAAAAATTACAATTTTATTATTTATTTTGTTTGAAAAAATAACTTTTTCAATTTTGGAAATTTATTTTTTTCTGATTTATATTAGGCTTTTATAGAGTAGTTAAAACTGTGGTTTCATTGAAAGTGGTGCTTACACTTCCACCCTGTATAATAAGAGAGTAAAAATATTTTGTCTGTACATTTAGTAATTTTGACTGAAATGGATAGAGGGACACTTAAAAAGAATAATAGAAAGCAAAAATATTTTTTTAGAATTTCTTGTCTGTCTGTCTGTCGATATGTATGGTCACATTTTACCTCTGAAAGTACTGAACCGATTTACTTAAAAATTCACCAATTGCTTTGTTTTAACTCAACTTAACAATTAAAGTATGTTTCATCAAAATTGATTCATTAAAAAATAGTTATCGTCATTTGAATGAACTCAAGGCATTAGTTTGGCTGCGAATGTTATATAGCAATCGCGCTGGTAAGATTCCTGGCTAAAGAATGACATTCGAAACGTCTTGGTTATATGACTGTTGATAAAAATATATATTTTTGAAGCACTATTATACAATATTTTATACAATAAAGTAAACAAAATTGAATTGTTAGTGGAGATTACCTTCATAAATCATAACAGTTAAGTTTAAATCGTAATTAATTCAACACAGAGATAAAGAACGATTTGATCTTCAAAGAGATATCAAGCAAATACATAGATTTTTTGGTTCGTTCGTTCGTTTGAAATAAATCTATATAAAAATGCCTAAAAACATCCTTTCTACGTGTACTCTGTAATAACTACATATTTACCAATTGTACATTTAGCTAATAATATGTGTAACTAATTTAAAAACTGTACAGGAGTTAATATGCAAACATTACAGTTATTTTACAAAGAATATTATGAATCCTTACCCAAATCAATAATTTTACATTTAAGGCTGTTTCTGAAGCAGTACATTAAATTATTAAGTGACATCAGCACATTTAACAGAGCTTTAAAAAACATAACATAGGTAAAAAGAACGTAATGTTACAAAAATATATACATATAATAAATAATTAGCTTTATGTATATTTTATGAATATCAAATATCAACATTGGTCATATTTTTTAGTTCGAAACAATCAAAAATTCTTATAGAAATTACGGTAATGTCGTAAAAAAATCATATTAGAATATTACAGGTTAAAGTAATAAAAAAATCATATTAAGTCATTATATATTAGTTGTCAATCAATTCTGCTTATTAAATCAATTATCATGTATTTTAAACGGGCGAAGCCGTGGACGGGCCGCTGGTAAATAATAAAATCTTAACATTAATTATGGCCTTTTATTATAAGGAAACAAACAGAAGTGAAAATATGATTTTTGTTTGTGTTGTTATTATGATAGGGTAAGAAAGAGTCACAGAGTAGAGCCCATGCAAACTGCACCTAATAATAATTACCACACGTTAACGCTGTATCTCGCACATGGCAGGGTAAGCAGATAGAACCTGAGAAAATATTATTAAGACACTCCGTTCTCGTTGAAACATTTCCGTTCCCCACTCTCCGCCGAATTCTGAAGGCATTGCGTGTTGAATGACAGAACTTTGACGCTTTGCCTCGTTACCAGAGAAAAAAAATAAAAATAATTTAATCCTCCGAGTGAGAATCGAACCTTCAACCGTAGCGTTTACATTAGCTTACAGACAGCATCGAAATATTTTCATAGGTACATTTTATTTTATCTTGCTCCATTGAAATTAATTACAGATTTTTTTCTAAACATTGATAAGTAACTTGAGTAAACATGAAACTGGCGGTTGTGATATTTTTTACTGGTATGTAAAGAAAAAAAAATTTTTGAAGTTTAACGCATCTGCCGCATCTAACAGGGTTGGTAGAGAAAATCTAGTGTTGAAACGCTCCGTTTTACTATTTTTCAGTTATTTTAAAATATATTGCGTGTTTATTAGTGGAACTCCACCTCAGTGTACCAGACTGGAGTTATTTAAAATGTTTATATTAATTTATGGTAACGTGTCAAGGAGGTTGAATCCCGCCACTCAACATGCAATGCTTCCAGGATTCGGTGGAAAGTAGGGAACGGAAATCTCCTGATAGGAACAGGAACAGCACATTAGGTTTCCAGGTTGACTTTAGCTACCCTGCTATGAGCGGGATACAGCATGAAGCTTAAAAGGAAAGCCGTCATAATGTAAATGATGAACACACAGAAGATGATTAAAGCAAAAATAAAAAATATTTTTCAAATGTTATCGTTTTAGAAATCTCTTTAGGGCAGAATTCCGAAGCTTAGCAGTGAATCACTAGGTCACAAAAAACTATAAATTAAAACATTTCAAATTAGCGAATTTGAATGTACATCCAAAAATATAACTCCGTATTTCTTTAAATGTCGATCCGAGAAACAATAATAGTACGGAATTTGACTCTTAAAATGTTTGTTATTTAAAAAAAGAAAAGTTCTGTCAATGTTGGCATTCATATTATTTAAATATCTAGCAAATGGTTGTGTTAAATAAAACTAATTATTCCTTGGTTTGTCTTTTAATATATTAATGTTGTGTATTTTTTTGTATCTCGCTTTTAGCAGAGTAGGCAGACGAAACTTAGTGTTAAGACACTCTATACCAGCGTTGCCAGATTTTATCTCGGTGTGAAAAGCGGGATTTTTCACTTTAATCGATATTGTTTTGGTTTACTATGTAAGGCAGTTGTCTTCAGAGTATATAACTTACGAATATACTTATTTATATTTCGTAGGGACGTGGAATAATCCGTGGAAGGCGGAACTATGCCTGTCCCGATCTGGACCTTTTAATTTTTGAGCTAAAAATAGGGACGTCCCGCGAAAATTGGAATGTCTGGCACCGCTGCTCTATACCCAACATTGCGCCATTGCGTGTTGGATGAATTCGCTACGCTTTTCTTGTTCCCAGAGCAAGGAAATAAAAATATTAAGTAATTAATTCCGCTATGAATTCATGGGAATCGAACCCCCAATCGTCACGGTTACAATTACAAGCTGCCCCACTCATTGATTATCGTAGAAGAATACTTTACCAGACCGGTATTATATTGATGGTTTTTTCAGCACAATTATCACATCTAGCAGAATTTCGAACATCCACAATGATAAGCCCAAAAGAAAGAATAGAATTATTAAAACAGCAAATAACTTACGAAATACATGCCTTAAGGAACCATAGTAACATATACGCGGAGGAAAGAAAGGATCTTCTGGAAGATTATGAGGATTTTAAAAGTGAAAATTTGCCTTTAACACCTATAGTATTTTCAAATGACAGAAAAAATGCCGCCAACTTAGCGACGGTTAAAATGTCATCTGTCAAACCTAAATCTAATGAAGACAATACATCAAACAGCCCATTGAGGACAAATCGTAAATTAAAACGAAAAAAGCAAAAGCTTCGTTTTAAAAAGCCGTTAGAAATATTTTATAGGCGTATTTATAAAAAGGATATTCTAAATCAGTGTTTAGAATGGGTGCACTGTCAGGAAATGATCACGCCTTACTTAACCGGTCTTAAAAAAAATGTTAGCAGTGTAAATCTACTGACTCCGAAAGATCCTAATGTAATACGGTAAGGTGTTTGTTCCATTTTTATTTAGTAGAAAATCTTCTTACAAAGATGAAGAATGTATAAAAAAATATAATCGATAAAAACGTACAAATAGTTCAATTAGCTAAGAGACGGGTTATTTCAATTATTGTTACGTAAAAAGATGATATACGGACTAGTTTTCGCATCCAACTTATTTGGTGCGCGCTTTAAGATCTTAAATGAAATAACCCGTTTTTTCCCATCACCTAGGTGTTTCGAGCTCCCCTGTAGGGAACTATGTCTTGATTTATTATTTGTGTTCAAACTAAGTACTTCAAAGTGGTGTTGAATATATTCAGTGTTAACCGTGAGTAGACTTTTTATTCATCTCGATCAACATTTCACCCCGATATCAAACCCACAATCATCAGGCGCTCTCACACCAGGACACAATGCAACGACTGGTTATTTTTCAAATTTAAATAAGTATACCTATTAATATCACTTTAATCAATACTGTCATGGCAGTCGTGGCAGGGGCACAAGGTGTGACTGTTTGTGGATTCGATCCCTACTTGAGGAAATGAAATATTTATTTAAATTTATATTATCATTTTTTCGCTCTGGAGTCGAGGCAAAACGTGGCGTTGAGTTTCGCCACTTAACACGCAATGTCTCCAGAATTCAGCGGAAAGTGGGGAACGGAATGTCTTAATCTTAACACTAGGTTCCTTCTGCCTACCTGCTGTGTGCGGAATTTATATGAATATCACTTGTATTGAATAAATATGTTTTTTTTTCTTTTCAGACTCATTCAACTTATGAGAGTGAACACATCTACATATAGCCGCGACGATGTCTATTCCATTTTATATCAAATAAGCAATTTGAAGTTGCGGCTCTTCCAATGGGACGTACCGTCTCTGAATATGTTACTAAATGTTATTATTAAAGGTAATTTGAAAAAACCCTTGATATGCTATCCTTTACGAGAGCAGCATGTAGAATAAAACATCTCAAACCATTACCTAAAAAAATTTATCAAGATTCGTCAACAGTTTAGACGTAGGATTTTTTTTCATTTCACGATGTTTATCCATACCTGTATTTTGTGTGAAGCAGTTACGTATAAATACCAATAACGTAAACACCTACTACTACAAAAATACTACTAAACATTCCCGATCTGCCACTTTTTTTCTTAAAAACATACCAGAACGAGAAAGGAATATCTCGTTCTACTTCTCCTTCTACGCAATTACCTATTTTATATAATAAATCTAAACGACGTTCAACTTCGCCGCCAATACCTACGACTCGATTTCGTGAATGAGGCGTGTGCGGTGTTATCGCTTTGATAGGTTTGTGTCTGTGTGCGTCATTCTTAACAAATGACGTTTTGTTTTACAACGATATTTTATTATTTTTTTTATTTAATAAAATCACTTTTTCTTTTTTGGCAAAATTTCTTTTATTATAATTGTATTACGCTTTTATAAAGCAGTCAAAGCTGTGGTTTCATTTGAAGTGGTGATGACAAAAGCACTCTGTATATATTTATATGCTTTTTAGCTTCAAGCTGTATAAACCATATGTAGTAGGGTGGGTAGGTGGTGTTAAGATATTCCGTTACCCACGCATCGCTCAATTTATGACGGAGGGAAACATTTCGTGTTGATTTGCGGAACTCAACGCCACGCTTTATCTCATTACCAGAACAAGAAAATAAGAATAATACATCCTCCCGAGTAAAAATCGAATCCACAACTCTCCGACTGTACACGTAATGGCTGTGGGTGCGGAATCCACTCCGGAGGATATTTAAATTATTTTAAGCTCTATCAAATGACTTTATTACCTAATTTCTCTTACGTTTTGACATATATATATATATATATATATATATATATATAAAAACATAAAAAGAATTGTATTGTATGTAAATAAGCTTCAAAATTAATGACTTTCATTGAATTTCAGATAGAAAACACACATTTGGCAATCTAAAGCACGGTATTGGTGAATTATTTAGCAAATGGCGGCTCGACTTCAGTAGTACGAGTGCTCTGTTGAAACAATCTCGAATAATTAGACCACCCTGTGTATATATATCAGATATGGACGGTAAGTTTAGTTGCAGGTTGCCATATTAAGGAATATAGCTTTAGTATTACTTCAGTATAGAGACAGATGTTTGGATAAGCCCATTCGAGCTTTAATTTTAAGAGATTGGGCCAAAATATCTAATGGATTATATCATTTAATTCATTATGCCCAATAATCCAGAACCCAATGATAGACCAAAACCTTTTTTTTTTCAATTGAAATATATTGTATGTATATAAGACAAGCAAAAGTTCATAAAAAAAATTATCTGCATATGAGTATTGTATTTTAAAATTGTTTACCAGAATGTGTTCATTATGTGTCCAAATCCCACCTGGATAACCTAAAAAAATCAGAAAGTATGTTTTTTTTATCTACAAATATTCATTAATAGTGTATATTTAGTAATATAAAGTATACTATTTGACTCAAACCGCGTCCAAATTGTACAAATTATCTTTAAGTTATAACCAAGTTTTATATTTAAATTACATTTTACATGATGCTAACTGCTCATTGTTAACACACATGTTGAGTGACGGGGCTCAACTCCTCGCTTTGTTCCAGCACAGACCAGAAGGAATAAATGAAAATAAAAATTTTAATAAATATTTGGTTTTTCGAGTCCACAACCAGTCGCGTTTAAATCTGGCCTCAATTACAAAAACCAAATATTAACGTGATGTAGCCTTCATGGATAAATGGACTATCCAACATAAAAAAAATCTATTCGAAGCAGTCACTCCTGAGATTAGCGCATGCAATCAAACAAATTCTTCATTTTTTATAAATATAAATAGCAATTTACATTTCAGGATCAACAAAGTCACCTAAAGTGACAAAATATACGAAACCGGCGGAAACCTCTGCAATTCCATGTGAAGATTATGACGATTGCAAATAATTAATATGAAACATCTCAAATTTCATTGTATCTTAAAAAATTTAAAAAATAGTTGTTCTAACAAATATTGTTCTTTTTTGTATTTTTGAGCCTATACATATTTAAATAAGTTATTAACTAATATAATATAACTATATTCTAAGCTTCATTGTTGTTAGTATTATGGCAGTTCTCCGAAACACATAAATTTCTAATTCCTTATGTTTACTTATTAATAGTAGAAAAGATGAATATTTTATTACATACTTGACTAAATAATAAACAAGTAATCTAGACAAGTTCTATGATTAAGTGTTACAAAAAGATATTTTAAGAAAAAACCTTCAAAAATTTTAATATTCTACGTCCTTTTTTAGTATATTCGTAGCTAATTTCTGTTCAATAAAACATGCTTATAATTTAGGTACAGCTACACAAATATCGATCGTAAAAAAAGTTTATAAAAATAATGTCATTGATCGCTCGAGTTTTTGTTTTAAATATTGCCACGAAACGACGTTATCTACCGTACTTCTTATTTTGGGTTAAAATAATGTTGGCGTTCAGAGTTTTATTCTCCGGCGGTATTATTTTATCCTGCATCGGACGCCACGGAAGCTTTAGCAACGCAGAGATGAGTCTTAAAATGCATTCTCTTAATGCAATTTTAGCATATCAATAGTCATTGATATTTTTATTTACTACTTTTAGATTATAAATGTTTCGGTTATCGTTGCTTTTTACAAAAACCTCGTTTTCATTTACCACATATTTCTATCGCTGCTGCCCTCATACTTCAACATTTCCATTTCCTGTTTCACAGGTGTTAAACATTTTGGAAGTACATATTCCTCTGTGATCGATGGATCTTAAAACTTCCAGCTTCTTATGCGATAATTCGACTCCAAGTTTGGACGCCTGGTGCGGCTGCCTCAAAATGAAAACAGACCTCTTATTCTAGGAACGTAACTACATATTGGTCTCTTCCCAGGGCAGCATCCTAAACACTCGTGTGTTCATAACTTTACCTTAAATATACTGATCCACTAGGAATAAGGCATCATAGTTTTCACGGTGAGAATGCAAAAGAACGTGCGAATGGATGGGTAATGAAGGAATAGCAAAAAAAAATTATGAAGAAAAAGAAAAGTAAGGAGAGACCTCGGATCACACGCGCCCATGCCCATGTATATGCCCATGCATGATCAATTTGATGATAGTGGACGAGGCGAAAGAGGTATGTAGAGAACGTAGCGTTTGGCGCTCCGTTCTCTCTGACTTCCCCACTACTACTACTACTATCTCATAGCAAAATTTCAGCTTCACACGCTGGTTCAGCTTCACGCGCATTTTTGGTTAAAAAAAAACAATTTTAGGAGAACTGCCAATTAACATTCTGAATGTCATATTAAAATATTATATAAAATTATATTTTAGGCATAATTTAGCAGCTTCACGCTTGATGCCGCATATAGCAGGATAGATAGAGAGAATTTAATGTTAAAATACACCGTTCTTAACTTTCCACCCGGATTCAAAACATTACGCATTGAGTGACGGAACTCAACGCCGCGCTTTACCTTGGAACCAGAGCGAGGAAACGAAAATATTATATATGTAATTCATTCCCCCTGAATTCAATACACATTAATATATTCAAAAAACATAAGTTCAAACAATTTTTTATCCATTCTAGTACTTTTAAAGGTATCTAAAAAACAAACACAAAAACATTTAATGTGTTTATTTAAAATCTAAAAATGTTTGACTTGACCACAAAATAAAGTAAATTCTTGAATAACACAAAAACACAAAAAAACTAGAACAATAGAGAAAAATTACATCTACATTACATAGATAATGAAAAATAATATTTTTATTTATATTTAATCAATATTATATTTAAATATGGCAACACCAAAAATTGCACCAAATAATCGAATGACACTAAAGAGATCATAATAAATTCAACAAAATCATAACTTACATAATATATTTTACTGTAAATTCTCTAAAACACATTGCGGAACTTAACTGACGAAGGAAATGAAAATCATTTAAGTATAATCTTTCCCTATCGAGAAACGAACCCGCAGGTATAGTGTTAAAACGTTCCCCTCCTCTCATGATAACATATTTCTCAAAATTTACGGCATTTCAAGAATTTACAATAACATATAAAAAACTTTAATTCCTTATCTTTACATTAAAAGAAAAATCAAGACATATTTTTAAGAACGAAACTCACAGATTGTAGAAAATTGAGGGTAGAAAAAATTATAAATCAATATAAATGCACAAAATTGATATTAATGATTTATAATTACTTTTAATTTAACAAAAATTTGCAAAGAAATAATTTTGCACAGAAAAAAAATATTAGGTTTTTTGGTTAACAGTTTATAAAAACAATTTTCTTATACAATCTGCGAATTCTGTTCCATATTACAATAATGAATCCAATATAATTGATATGTATCATTTTAAGAATACATACTTAGCTTTAATGATTAAAAAATATTTAAAAAACAGCAATTTATCGTACATTTTAGACTTATGACTGACTTTTTTGACCCAACGTCAAAATAAAGGAACTTAGGAACTACTTAGTTTCTTGGATTATAAAGTTAAAAAAAAATGTTTTTCATTTAAAAAGCTATAGAATATTCTAGAAATATCAAAACTTTACGCGTTTGTAGTGGGTTCGTTGCCACGGTCAGTGGAATGTTTCCCTTATGAAGTCCGGAACAATGGCTCAGACGCTTACACTGACTCACGCTTATATTTCCTAACAATATTTATTTGTCTCCATCACTTTGACACACGAATACGTGCAAACCAGCGATCCCCCATTTTTGCTGACAATTCGACGTGATATAAGTATGTATGCGGTTGGCTGATCAAAAGATTACTTTCCAAGGTAAATTACACGAGTTTTTATTTATTCATATTGAAAGATGGGTGATTATTATAATCTTAACGAAATATTATTTAATTCAAAATGTCAACAGCGTCTACAGTGACTCAAATGTAAATGGTACACAGTGACTCATGAGTGCTTGTTAAGTACCCAACCAACCAGTACCAACTATTCTCCAAAAATCCAAAATTTTATTAAATAGTCCAGCAATTTATGTCATAGTCAATTAATTTACACATCACCTAATTTAGACTATCAATTTAAGTTTCTTTACTTTTTAGAATGCCGGGTCGCAAGAGTGACACTGGGCGGAAAATTAGAAATAGCTCCGAAAATTATATACGACGTGGCGTTTATTATTTTTTATTAGAAATTAACCTTCCATGCATAAAGCATCGAGGGAAGTTCTGTTCGCTACTTTAAAGCGTTACTATTGGAAAATTATCTAAAGTGCTGAAGTTGATCTAAATTGATAGATATTATAAATTGTATGTGACTGATGTTGATGAATATTAGACTTAAGAGACAAATTAAAAAATAAACAGTTTCACGCTGTATCCCGCGCACAGCAGGGTAGGCAGAGAAAACCTAGTGTTAAGACACCGTTCCCCACTTTCCGCCGAACTCTGGACGTATAGCGTGTTGAGTGGCGGAACTCAACGCCGCGCTTTGCCTAGACACCAGAGCGAAGAAACGGAATTATAAATTTAAATAATTACTTCAGTTCCTCAAGTGGGGATCGAGCCCACAATCAATAGTTTTATAGTCATATTTTGTGCCCCTGCGCCACGACTGGCCTCAAGAGACAACTGTAAAATAAATAAATGCACATAACTAAATATATCATAGTTTTAATTGACTATTATGCTGCCGGGCCACTGTATACTGATAGAGTCACTGTGCACTACAGGGTCGAGTCACTGTGTACCAGTACAGGTATACACAGTGGCTCATTTCCCATTAACAACTAACGTGTTTTGTGGGTAAATTTTATCTCGTTATTTTAACTTTTTCTTCATAATTTTAGCATCTAAAAAAACAGAGTCACTGTTCCCGACTTGGCCCTATATGGAACAATCACTATTGCTCTCCGCTTTTTAAACATTTTACAGACAATATATCTAAATTAAAGAAGAAAATGAAAATATTTAAAACAAACAACCCATTGCTCTAAGCTGGTATCGAATCCATAACAATCGCATTATAGCATTTTTTTAAACAAATTACAGTTTTATTTAAAACTTCTATATATTTAAACAATTTACATATAATTTTCTAAATGAAAAACAAAAAATGTAAATAAAAAGAGAAATAATCCTCAATTTCATACAAAAATATCCAAAATTTTAGCTTAATTTCTTTTTGTCAAACAATTTCGTCCTCTGGACTCTTATCCAATACCATTTTAAATTTAACAAAATAATATTTACATAATAATTAATAATAATAATATAAATATATCATGAATAGCACCTCATTGAAAACTAAAGAAAAAGCACAAATTTTAAATTAAAGAAAAACTGGTTTATAGTAAAGATGTGTTTATTTAAATCACTTTTTTTCCTTAGAAAAATAAACGAAACAATTTCAAGCTTCAATTCTACAATTGAAACGACATTTTAATTTTCTTTTTGTTTTTTTTTAGCTTCACGCGGTATCTCGCAGGTGCACAAGCGTGTGACTAATAATGTATTAGCGACAGTTGTGGGTTCGATTTCCACAAGGGAGAATGAAAAATGTAATATTCGTTCCTTCGTTTCCTTGTTCTGGTAATGATGCAAAGCGCGGCGTAGAGTACCTCCACTCAACAAGCAATGCCATCAGTATTTTTAATATCCTAACACTGGTCTCCTACGCTATATGCAGGATACAGCCGTGGAGCTAATAAATAACATTTATTAAAAAAATATACTTCATCATAGCAAAAGAATCCACTATTTTATTTATTAAAAAAAACCTATTTTTTAATTAATTCATGAATAAAAGAATTTCAAAGCGATTTAAATAAACACACTTTTCAATATAAATAATAAAACTAAATATCCGTACTTACTTTAATATTCCTTCACATAATAGTGACTTCTAAAATATTACTAATTACTACTACTAATTGAGATACGAAACTTTAGAGAACTTCGTGTTAAGACACTCCGTTCTCACTAACCGCCCATTTTCGAGACGCTACAAGTTGATTAGCGTAATTTAACGCCGCGGTTTGCGTTACCAGAGGGGCAATGAAGTTTATTTAAATATTATCATTGGGCAGTTAAACCTAAAATAAAATGAAAAGTTTTAAAAATAAAAAGAAATACTTTTTTTATTATAACTACAAAAATAATCCACATTACATAATCTGAGGAATTTCTTTTTATTAGGAAAAAAAATCAAAAATTGAATTTATATTTATTCTTATTTAGGTTTCGTATCTCAGTATTTAAGATATAGAATAACACTTCAAATGAAATATATAAATAAAAACTAAAAAACAAATTATATATATGAAAAAATGTAATTGATGGCAAAGAGGCACAAGAGTGCGACTGTATACACGACGGTTGTGGACTCGATTCCCACTCGGGAATTTCTTTGGAAATTCGGGAATTGAACTTTCGCTCTGGTACCGAGACGAAGCGCGGCGTTGAGTTCCGCTACTCAACACGCAATGCATCAAAAAATCGGCGGAAAGTGGGAAACGGAGTGTCTTAACAAAATATATAAATACGCAAATATAATTTCACACTAGTTTCTCTCTGTCTACCCTGCTATACATTGCCAAGATGAAAAAAAATATATATTTTTCTTTTTATATATAAAAATATATAAAAAGCTATAAAGATGCATTAATTTAAACCATTTTTTTATAACACAGTTATTTTTTAGCTTCACGCTGTATTCCGCATATACCCATACGCAGGATCTTAGATGTAGACCACAGTGTTGTGACACTCCCTTTACACTTTTAAAGCGTTATTCTATATTTTAAAACTTACACTATCTTACAGATCTTCGAAAGATTATTTTTACTTAAAAATATCTAATATGTTTATCGTAATACTAAAAAAGACTAAATTTTTTTAAATTTTGTACTGAAAAAACCTTCATTCATTATTTATGTTTTTACCATAGCCTTACATAAGAACAAAATACATATTACTAGGGGAAAAAATTATTAAATATGTTTAATTTTTTTACAAACAACGTTTTTTGTTAAAAAAAGGTTCTTTTCGAAAAATGATGATATTTTTCATAAAAATGTTTTTTGTTTGGATTATTTTAGAAAAATCTTGATTTTTTTAATTTTATCAATAAATCTATGGTAAAAGCATATAATTTCACAATAACCTACATCACATTATGCCAAACTGATCACAGATTTTTGACCCTGCCCTCTTGTATTGAAGTTATCGTGGTATATCCTTTCTTGTATTTAAGTTCATTTTTTTTCCTTAGATAGATATTTTTAAAGGAAGCTTAAACTTAATATAATAAAAATTAACAAAAACAACGATATATCGTTGTAACTTATTTGGTTATTTTCTAGAATTTTTTTTATTTAAGAAGTTGCACAAATAGAGCGCTTAAAGGTGTAAAAACACCACCTCTCAGCTACGACAGGATTTATTACTATCAAATGGTCTTAAATATATTTGCATTTAATTAAATGATATATAAAATACTTTTTAAAAAAGGTCCAAAAAACATCTGGACGTTGAGATTGTTTTTTATAAATATTTGTACCATATCAAATTATACACCACGATAACTGTCAATATCACACTGTCTAAACACACTCCATTTTCCCGCCAAAAAATTTTTAAAAACCGCAAAATTACACTATCTACTAGATCTTATATTATAATTCAATTATTCTATTTCAATCAATCACTGACAGAGCAGTTTGAAAATTTAAAAAAATGCTGTCAAAATTAAAAAATAAAAGTAACAAAAAAAATACTTTAAAAAACAAAACAAACACTGCTGTGTGACAGCTTTCACAATTTTGAAGAGAGAGAAATAAAGTTTTTGTTTTAAATATAAAAGTGTTATATCATAATTTTCATTATAATAAAATAAAGAAAAATCTTTATTCTTTTATTAAATTTTAAACCATTATCTGTAGTTTGAAGTTTAAATTTTAACAAAAAATAAAGAATTATAATTACCAATTCACTTTAGTTCTGTTTCATTCATTCTCTTCTCTTCTTCTGGACTCAGTATATGAGACAGTGCCATATGACGTCTGTAATATACAAAAATATTTTTTTAAGATAAATACAGGTCACGGGTTCAATTTTCACATATGGAAATGAGCTATCTTCTTCATGTCCTTTCCAGTAAAGAGGCAAAAGGCGGCGTTGATCGCTGCCACTCGACACTATGCCTCAAGAGTTGACGGTGTGTGGGGAACAAAGTGTTTTAACACTGTGTTCCCTCTGCCTACCCTACTATGTGCAGGATATAGTGTGAAACTAAAAAAAAAATAAGTGTAAGTGGACAAAGCCACAGTATTTTTAAAAATAACTCATATATATATATATATAGGCTCGCATATTTAAAAATAACTTACTTCAATCCTCTCTTGCCTTTAAAAGACACATTACATATAGTGCAATCCCATTTTTCTTCTATATTTAAATTTTCTTGTATTTCTTGTTTTTTATCTAATGTATTTTGTGTATCTTCATTCACTTCAGCGGGTTTGGGTTCAATTTCCTTTGTTTTCTTCTCTTGGAGCGGTATTTTGAATTTTTTTAGATCTGAAATAAAACAATATATTTTTTAACATTAGCTTAAAATATATTTATATTCTATTTTGAAGAAAATTTATAATTATATGAGTAATTAATAATGAAAGTTATTATACATTATTATTTTCTATGAAAATAGTGTAATTAATTTTTTTGGAAATGTACCATACATTCAAATAGCCAAACTGAAATTTGATTGTTGATGGTTATGGCTTCAATTCCCTTGTTATTTTATATATTAAAATAGTAATATGAATAGAATGCGATTTTTTAAAAATATATATTTTATATTATAGCAGTATTTGAACTGTATATGACCACACCTAATCAATAATTACAAACATTTTTGAAGTGCTTAAATTTTATGCAAAGTGGCTAACAAATCGGCAAGTGTGTTAAATATGTATTTAAATTTTAAAATATTGTTTCATGGAAACGCTTTATGCCTCTTCTGTGACATCATTTGGTCACATAGATATAATAAGCTATGTTCATACGTGACATTGACACTTTCTTTGCAACACTTTTTTAGTGTGACATCACATTATGGCAAAATACTATATACTCTTACTCTCTTACTCGATAATCTTACCAATAGGTGTGATAACGACATTAGGCACCCCCATAACTGTGTGTAAAGGTGACGGAGTGACTCTACTCTCTCTCATGCTGTCTAAGTCCACTACTCGGCTTAAGGGGAGAGCTTCATCGCTTGAACCGTCTGACTCATGTTTGGAATGAAGCTGTTTTTTTACACGCTTCCTAAATCTGGGAGAAAAATTATTATTTGCCCAAAATTAGAAAAAATTTTTTTTTTTTTTAAATGAAAATAAAATGTATCTCAAAGTAAAATATAATTACCTTTTCCGAGGCCTCTTATAAATAGGTATTTGTTTCTTCTTAGTTTCTTCATTATTATTGTTGTTATTGATGAACTTCTCGCAGGCCACGCTGCCTCTCTCTAATGCTTCCAACTCCGTACTACTTGATAAAGAACTTTTGTCACAAGCAAAAAGATCTGTTTCATTGCTCAATTCATTACTATCTATGTTTTCACTGTAAGGAAATAAACAAATTGTAGAGAACTATTATTTATATTTACAGTATATTTAATGTGTTATTTATATATTTCTTAATATCGTAATTTATTTATTTATCATTTATATATATACGAGCACATAACACACCGTGTTTAATTGTGATTTTACCATTTGTGTTATCACTGTATGTACATTTAAAGTGGTGTTGATTAAACTCAGAGCTAAACATGAGTAGACTTTTATTATTCACCATCAACACTACACAAATAAAATAACATTTTATATTGTTATTATACTTTAATATTACAGGTTGTAGCACAGTGACTGTGAAGGACTGTAAAGGGGGCAGGAAGCAAATTTATTGAGTTTCATTGATAATATTATAAAATATTCTTCAGACATTACTAAGACTACACTAATGTGACTATATACATAGATACAGTTCCTATAATTATATATAAAATCATTAAAATACATTTTGTAAACCACATTGTGCAATGAGCAAGTGAAATCAACAATTTTGTTATCAGAACAGGGTAATTGTCATATTTTATACATGTTCTCCTTTAATTATAGAATTATATAACTGATTAGATACAGTGAGATACATCAAAACTATTAAACTGTCCAATATAATAAGATATTTTCTATATGAATTACTAATCCCTGGTATTAGTACATTTAATCAAAACAAACTCTTTACCCTTGTAATATTAATTTAAATATAACCATTAACTATATATTACATTTTTTACAAGTAATAATGCTTCTTATAGTCAAATAAAAATAAAAGATTTTTTAATTATAATTACCTCTGGTCTGACAAGTCACTTTGAGTGCTGGTCTCCAATTTTTTTATTTGAAATGTTATATTTATCCTCTTATAAATTTCCTCTGTTATGTTCCGACATTTTTCATATTTTGAGTCGAGATTTTCGTTTGGAATTTTCCAGACTGATTGGCTGTTTTGTAATGTTGACATATTTTGTATATCTAGCTAGAATCTTGTAAGATTCTTAATAGATAGTATTTATTGCATCACAAATGCTATTTTTCAAGTTTATATTAAGCAATAGTTCCATCTTCGGAGACGTTATAGCTAGAATTGTTACGAAACAATTGAAAATCACGTCTAAGTATTATGGCGGGATATCGTGAAAACCACACGATACGTTGATTTATCACATTTAGAACTTGCAAAGTTTGCAATATTCGAGATTATTCTAAGATTATATTCCATAACACGAAAGGAAAGCACCGAAAAACCACTATTTCTATAACAAAGGGGCATCCATCAACATTTTATGGCACTCTAACGTCACGGCCCTCTGTTGGTCCACGAACTAAAATACTAAGACTAGACAAATTAAAACCTGTTACTTCAACACTATTAACAATAATAAAAACACAAATAAATTTACAAAACTAAATTAATTAAAACTACGCCTAGATCGCCTTGCGGCGTTTATTTTTTTTGATTTTTTTGACGTTTTAAATTTAGTGTTGCTTGACAATGACACTAATTGCTCATAATTTTTAATGAAAAATATTTTTACCATAGACAATGGCTGTAGGCCTTCACTTCCTTGTCGATAAGAGAGACCTTGAGATTCGTCTAATTTAGATAAAATCCAGCCTTTTATTTCATTTCTTTCTTATCAAAATTATCTAAAAACCCAGCTGCCCCGTGCTAGTTTTGATGTGAAGTGATTACTGTCAGTGTACTATTATTATTTTTCACAACATAGATAAAGCTTTAGCTAATTTTATATCACCAAATAAAACTATATATTAATATTCATGAATAAAATTCTAAAAATTTTTGAAAATATGAATTATAAATTTAATTTTGTTTAACACTAATTGGTAATATGTTTTAATGAAAAATAATTTTACCATAGACAAAAGCCATCCACCACTTTGGAGACAAGAAAACCTTGAGACATAATATTCATAGTTAAATAAAATTAATGAATAAATAAGCTTCACGCTGTAACGCACACGGCAGTGTAGGCAGAGGGAACATAGTGTTACGACACTCCGTTCCCCACTTTCCATCGAGTTCTGGAGGCATTGCGTGTTGAGTGGCGGAACTCAAGGCCGCGCTTTTTCCTTTACACCAGAGCGAAGAAATGAAAATATTAATGTAAATAAATATTTCATTTCTTCGAGTGCGGATCGAACCCACAACCAGTTGATTTTACAATCGCACTTTGTGCCCCTGTGCCACGACTGGCCTCAATTTTAGCTTTATATTCTTTATAAATCTAAAAGTATTTATATAATTATTAATGAATTAGTGTTTACTATTGTTTTTTAAGTTTCATTTGCTGCTTTTTCTTTCCTGAGGCTGGCAGCACTGTTTCCCGCCAAATGTTGACGTTTTGAGTTGATAAATAATTATGACATCTTATTTAGTTATTTAATTGAAGATAGTTTTATTATCACTTCATAATTACTTGTATTTAATATTAAATGGGTTTATTAAAGATACTATTTGTGAAGTAAACCTACTAGTATACGTATTTAATTTATAAAATATTTTATATATTAGTAATGGCGTATAAAACGTTGATTGGAAGAAAAAAGTTTCTCGCAAAATTATCTGACAAACAGGCACCTTGTGCATTTTGTAACTGTTTAGTAAATGATGAGACTACGTATGGCAAATTATATAGCATTGGTGATATACATTGCCATTATTTTTGTGTTGTAAGTAATTTTAACTGTCTTTGTCTTATTGTGTTAATAAATTATTATTATAAATTGTTATTATTTTTATGTTTATTTATAAATATGTTTTGTTTGTGCATATAATAATAAGCTAGTAATGCGACATTATAGTAATTAATATTCAAAAGAATACCTAATAAAGTTAAATGATTTATTTTTATTGTCATATATTACAAATACTTTGTATGTGAAGATAAAACAAGTGCACATTTTCTAACAGACATCAAGAAAAAGTTGCTTAAAACACCTTTGATCTACAAAATTACACTATTGAAGTATTGTTAGAAATCTGAAATGGTTAACATTTTTTTTTAAAAACAAGATAAAAACACATTGTCTTTATGTTTCAATTAAATTATATAGATCCCACGTAATTGCAATAAGTGATATGTATCATCCAATAACAATATTTCACAAGTTTATTTCAAATATGGGCTGTTGCCTTGTTTTTTCACCTATACATACTCTCTTTTACACCAGTTTGAAACATAGTTTCTTTAAAAGAAATTGCATCTATTTATTGTATAATGAAATAAAAGATATATTTTTGTCCAATATGTTTAAATTTTAAATTATTTTGTTCATTTATGCTCCTCAACATCTGAAAAACATTTAATGGAAAGTGGGAAATCTGTTTCTCACAGTTTTACTGCTAGTTATTTATTTTTTATATATTTTTAAGGTAATAACTGTAAAATAGAAGTTGTTAATTTCATAATTTTAATAAAGTGTTTATTATGATGTTTTAATTTTTCTTTAATTTTTTTCTATTATTAAAATTTACAACTCGTTTGACTATTATCTTAAAAAGATATCAAATAAGTACCAAATATTTCAATTATTTATATATAATTTGTTTCAGTTGTTATCATCTTGTCTTATACAAAAAGGTAGAGATGAAGAAGGCCTCTATGGATTTTTATATCCTGACATTATAGCAGAAATTGAGAGGAGTAAAAAACATGTAAGTTTAATGAATTTTTATTTGAATCTTATTTTGTTTTATTCTTAAGGTCTAATAGCTTTATAAAGTTAAACATCTTTTTTAAATATGTTTTTCTCGATTAATTGATTTAAATTAGATCATATTTATAGAGTAAAACTTGTATCTTAACAATAGATATCTTATGCATTAGCATTGTGCATTCCATAAACACTGTTAAATTTTTGAGACATTGGATGTTGTTTTTCTAAATTAACTTCGATTTGTTACCACACTGAGAAAATAAAAACAATTTATTTTCCCCAAGTAAGAATCGATCTCGGGCACTGTGATATTATTTATTATTATATTGATTTACATTTTACAGAAATGTTCATACTGTTACAAAGGTGGTGCCACACTTGGTTGCAGTGTGGCGCAATGTAGGAAACAATTCCATTTGCCGTGCGGCAGGGAGAAAAATGCTGTTTCTTTATTCTATGGAAATTATAAGTAAGTATGCTATTTCGTCAAAATGACTATTTGCAAAATTTGATATTTTTGCATCTTCCAGTAAAAAGAGAGTGGTGTTAAACTTGAATGTAATGGAAGGTTCTCTTAGTAGTTAACACCCAATGTCATTAAAATTGAATATTGTGGGATTATCATGACTGTTTGAACTCTAGATTCTCTCTACCAATTCTGCCATAAACAAGGAAAGTGTAAAGTGAAAAAAGAAAATATTTTTAATTTTTTTTATAGAACATACTGTAGAGACCATGCACCCAAACAGAAAATTCCTAACTCAATAATGAACAAAGCTATACCAAGACGAAGGAAGGCTAATAAAATGAGACAAGAGAAAATTGATACTGATGTTAAAGAAGATAATGGTATGATGCTTTAATAAGTTTTTAACTTTATACTTGTTGTTATAATAAATTTACTGTAAACAAAATTCAAACCCCACACAGGTAAAATATTTCGTTATTTTTTTTCTCACTCAGGTTGCTGTTTACCAGTATATACTATGCTGGTAAATATAAGTGTAGATAGATATTGTTTCAATGTTTACTTAAAGAAATGAATATTTATAACATAGTAGCAACCCACATGGTTTCACTTGTTTAAAATTATTGTTGTATTTAGCTAAATTTGTTATATAAATATATTTATATATTATTTTATTTAGCTAAATTATACAAAATGTTTACATAAATTGTAGCCTATATGTTATTCTGATTTATAAGCTATATTACTGTAAAATTTTATCTAAATCCATTTAGTAGTTTTACTGTGAAAGTGGAACATACATCCATGCATCCTCACTAACTTTAACATTAACTTTAATAATTCATGTTAATATTAGTTAGTAACTGGTAATAAAATACAAAATAAGGTTTAATACCAATTGAAAAGCACAAGCATTTTAATAATAGTATTTTTTTTTGTTATTTACAGATGAAACAGAAACAGTATGTGTGATTTGCTACGAGAAAGTTGATGGGTTTCCCACAACCCAAACATTTTGGCCGCCATGTTGCGCGCGAGACGCTTGGTTCCATAGAAATTGTATTGATGTAAGTATTTTACAGATATACTTAGTGGTTTCGTGAGAGGCACAGTGACACAAGTGTGTGACTATAAATGAAAGTAAATATTTAATATTTTCCTTTCTTTGCTCTGGTAACGAGGCAAAGCGCGACGTTTAGTTGCGCCACTCAACAATGCCTTCAGAATATGGCAGAAAGTGGGGAAAAAAGTATCTTAATGGGAATGAAGTGTCTAAACACTAAGTGCCCTAGGTTCATGTGCAAGTACAGCATTATTATATAAGTCTTAATATTGTTTTTGTATTATTTTCCAGCGCATGGCATTAAGTGCCGGTGTCCACTATCTGAAATGTCCACTTTGTAATGATAAAGAACATTTCTACAAAGCTGTTTTAGAGCAAGGATATTACGTGCCTGATAGGTTAGTAATTTTGTTTTGTACAGTTTTCCTTTTATTTTTTTGAAGACAAAAAATATATTTCAGATATAAAATTTTGATAAAAGCTTACATGATTATTTGTTATAACTGATCTGATGTATAAGCTATATATATTACAGTAAAGTTTCATCTAAATCAGTTCAGTAGCTTTTGCTTGAAAGTGAAACAAATATCCATCCTCAAGATATAGCTTAAAAAATTTATATTCTTAACGACTAGTCTACATTATTCGTTCATTTTTAATAGTGAAATATGCTTAAAAAAAGGAAATAAAAAGTATACAGACGAAAATACGATCAAAATATCCAAAAAATATTTTGGCCCATGAGGGGATCGAACCCGCGACCTTCGCGTTATTAGCACGACGCTCTAACCAACTGAGCTAATGGGCCGATGACAAAGATAGCGAAAGTATTTAACATATGTATTTTTTTTATTCACGGTATATTTCGCACATCAGGGTCGTCAAAAAGGAATCTGACAACCTAGTGTTAAAACACTCCGTTCCCATTCTGTTTCTCACTTTCCGCCGAAATCTCGATTGCATACATTGGATGTTAACTGGTAGGACTCTTTTTTTTGCGCCGCTACTAGAGCGAGAAAATGAAAATATTAAATATTTTATTACGGCGAAGAGGAATCGAATCTATAACCTTGGCTTGGTTTTATAATTGTTGTAATGTCTTAACACTAGTTAGAAATATAAATATATGTATATATTAGTACATTATAATATTATTTTAGAGACGCCGCTTGGGAATTAGAACAAAACGCATATTCTGAAATATATGAGCGTCCGTCCGTATGTTGCGTGAATGAGTGCAAATGTCCCAATGGTAGGGAGTTTGATGCCGAGACGGGGTAAATATTGTATTATTTTTATGTGAAGTGAGACCATCATAGCGTGGTAGCACTGTAAATGTGATAATTATGGGTTTGATTTCCATTCGGGAGAATTATGCTATGCTAATATATTCTTTTTATTTATTTTAAAATTTTAATTTGTCTGTTTGATGTTATAATGATGTTTTAGGTACTTCCATAACAGAGTTTAAAGGGGAGGAGAATCTCGACTGTTTCATATTGCCTAAATATATTATAATTTTTTTAATCAAATTTTTGCTAATAGAAATCAATTTAAATTTGATGTTTTTATTTTTATGTAAAAATTAAAAAAAAATCAAACCATATTTTTATGAAGGAATGTATATGTTCTTGTTTATTTTCACGCTGTATCCCGCATATAGCAGGATAGGCAGTGGAAACCTAATGTTAAGACACTCTGTTTCCTACTTTCTTACAATTTTTTTAAAAATATTATGTTAAGTTGAGGAACTTAACGCCGCGCTTTGTCTTGTTACCAAAGGGAAATGGAAATATTAAATATTTTCTCCAAATGGAAATCAAACTTACAACCGTCGCATTTACAGTCGCACGCTGGTGACCTTGCGCCACTACGGCTATAATTGTATCTTGTACTTATAATTTTGTAACTTATTAATTATATTTTTTTTCTTTTAAGTCTGTGGGATATACTATTATGTGTGTTATGCGGTAGTGCGGGTTCACATCTCGGCTGTAGCAATTCCCATATATACTTGTGTGAGAATTGTTCGCAAATATCACACGATAGGGAGCACTTGGAGGAAATTGTTAAAGGTATTTTATTTTTGTATTAGCTAATTAAGGGGCCGTTCTCCCCCCTACAGTACTACGTAAGCATGTAGGGGGGCGGGGGGTCTTGGGTTTGCTTATTTTTGATGACATGGGGGGTGGGGGGGCTAGCTAGTAATGACGTAAGCAGAAGTTATTTTGAAAAATTATTTCTAAATAAGTACAGAAGTTATTTATTTTTCATATATATTATGGCTATATTTGGTAGACGTATGCAAGGTAGACGATATAAATATTAGTTTTATAATATAACTAGCGGGCCCGGACGCGCTTCGCCCGCTTGAACTATACAAATGCTTATTAAATATATTTATGAAATTGTTTTCAGTTTTTAATAGGATCGGTAAGAAAATATAAGTCTAAATGATCATAATAATCCGAAAAACAATAATAAATAGAGAAAATTCTTATTATTAGAAAAAATATCTAACTAATTTAAATGAACAAAAATAATAAGTAAACGTAACCAAAGTAAAATATTAATTTAATAAAAACCAAACAAAACCAGCTACATTATCAATATTATCAAAGTAAAATAAATATTTTAAAGTATTCAAATCAAATGTGTTGTGCTATGTTTTTGCAAGTACATGTGGTTATATACATAATACTCAAATACAATAAAAAATAATTTTATATTTTTTGTCTCTGTCTTTCTATTTCCCCGAGCTAATGTCTAGAACAACTGAACTGATTTTTATTAGGCTTTCAGTGATCGATTTTACTGATTTACCCGGGAACAATCTTTTTACACGTTTATCTTGCGCGTACATAGATACTATATGAAATAACTGAACTCCTTTCTATATTAAATTCGATAATTTTTGCTAGCAATATCAAATAAAATACCAAAAAACTAAAACTACGATTTATTAAGTGTATAACAACGGTATAGATAATCTAACTGAAATAACCAACCATTCTTTCCTTAATACCTAAATAATATTATGCCGACGCCGCGCAGGGCCGAAATTAATGAAAATCTAACTAATCTACTACTCGAATAAGCAAAGAACCAAAGAAAAATATAAATTAATAATCAACAGAAAATAGCCACATAAAAATTAACAGTAGATCGAAAATGTATAAAAATTTACAAAACCGTCAACGTCGTCTGCCCGTTCGGTCGGTCAGTAATTATTAGAATGATGTACAGTAAAATATAACTTTAATCTAGGTAAAATGCTAAAGGTGACTATTATATTTATTTTGATAAGGATTGAATACGAAATTATAGAAAATACATTAACAATAATCCAAAAAAAATGATTAAATATATTAAAATGGTTACTGTGCTCAACCTTCAGAGATAAACACACATCATTGTGTATAAAAAGATTTTTTAAAAGACAATATTTTTGTAAAACATAGTTTTATATGTCTCATAAAGTTTAGTCAGCGCACACCGTGTAAGCGTTCAGGAAGCTCATTTTGGGCGACCTTTTCTTAAAACGACATAATTCCTTGTTGCCTAGCAACGGTTGCTTAGCGACGGTTGTTATTAATATGGCAGAATAAATTACATGTCAAATTGAAACGTATTTTAATATCTTAGTATATATCGAGAATATTACAAATATGAGAAAAAAAAAGTAACCTATGTTCATCCGAAGACCCGCAAGTATCTCTATATGAGTATTTTATCACAATTGAATTAGCGGTTTGGCCCTGATTGCGTAAAAGACAGACAGAGTTACTTTCGAATTTATAATATAGGTATGGATATATAAGTTTATTATATCTATTTAGCGGGAATGGCACGTTGTCAAGAGTCTAAATTTCAAATTTTATAAAAATGTGGCGATTAAAGGATTTAAGGATTTTTCAATACAAACTTTCAACCCCTTATTTGCCCCCTTAGGGGTGAATTAAAAAAAACCACGAAACACGTGTTCAATGAAATATTTTTAAGATTCTGAATTTAAAAATTTATAAAAATCGGTGCTGATTTATTTTTTTTTTCCATACAAACTTTTAATCCTTATTTCATACCTTTAGGGTAAAAATTTTTTTACCCTTATTTTTTTTAACCCTTTAGGATTACGGCTGTGCGTGCATGTTACCTCAGTCAGTGGGAACATGTCCTTTTATATTATGTAGATACAAATAAAATATCAAAAAAATAATACTTTAAAAAATGTATATGCCAATATTTACGTAAGCATTGGGGGAGGGGGTAAGAGAATTGCTTATGTTTGATGACATAGGGGGGGGCTGGGTCAATAATTGCAAAAAACTGCTTACGTAATACTTGAACGGCCCTTTAGACTAAATTAAACTTTTTTTTGTCAGCTTCACGCTGTATCCTGTATATAGCAGGGAACGTAACCCTAACCCTTTGCCTACCTTGCTGCATGCGGGATATAGCATGAAACTATAAAAATGTACCTTTTAGCATAACACTCTTTGATAATTCATTTATTTTTTTCCTTATATTTTTTTACAGTATCATTGCCAACACAACATCAAAGTTCAAGAACAAGAATAACTGGACCTATAATGCCGAGTCGAATGTCTTTAAGACGTACCAAAGGAAGAAATCAATTATTGAAGTAAATATTTGTTTATTTTTAACTCAAAAAAATTAAAAATCACTTTAAAAAAAAACATTTTTTCAAATACTATGTTCTCCTTTTTTGGCCAGAATTGAATATAACATGTTGATTGAAGCAATTTAACACCGCCGCTTATATCAGACAAGGAAAATTAAAATAATTCATTACTCCAATAGTAACCGACCCTACAACCATTCGTTTACAGTCAGATACAGTACCATTGCATCACAATGACTTTATGTCTTTAAATGGATGAAAGGAAAATAAGACATTATTTGAATATTTTTTATGAAGAAAATTAATTACACAACATTTGAATCTAATGTCTCTTTAATATTACAAAGTTAAGAATTTTTAACAGTTTAATTAAAAATAAATTTATGAATAAATAACAGCTTTTTTTGTTAACGATAAACCATAAAAATATTCCAATATTTTTTTGTCATTACAGTGCATCAACATCTTCACGAAATTTAAATAAAAATGGTGAAAACGGTAAGTTATCTTTTTTTAAGTTTACACTGTATGCTGCATATAGCAGAGTAGGCAGAGGGAACCTAGTGTTAAGACCCTCCGTTGAAAGGGAGAAGAATTTTCGAGATATTGCGTGCTGAGTGAAGGATTTCACAGAAAATGAAAATAATTAACATTCGCGTTTACAGTAAGCTAAGTTAATAATTAACAA
Source organism: Heliconius hermathena (assembly GCA_013403705.1). NCBI lineage: Eukaryota > Metazoa > Arthropoda > Insecta > Lepidoptera > Nymphalidae > Heliconius > Heliconius hermathena. Next base: position 104,032 of record JAAIXJ010000041.1, on the reverse strand, counting down.
ATGAGTCAGATATACAGATAAAATTTTTATTTTGTTTTTATATGTTTTGAATGACTTAATCATTTTAAATTATAACTTTATTAAAAATTCCAATTTTAATGTTTGCATAAAAAAAATTTTATAATGATATATTATTCCTTTTTTTATTTACAGCAACAACACAGCAATGTCGCCAGGAATTAAACCTGAAGTCACCGAAAAAACGTTTACTAGAAAATAATGAAGCGAATAATAATAATAATTTTTCGTCATTAGTTAAATTAATTGAAAATGAAATGATTGAAACATACAACACGAGGTTTATAAAGAATTTTGATATGGTATTGAATGAAATTTTGGAAAAATTTAGAAAACCCAGGCCCTTGGTTGAAAAAAGAAGAGTTGTGAAGTGAGTCTTTTTCGTTCTTTTTTTATATAAATTTATGTATGTATATATAATTTTTGGATGTATTTTTTGTAAGTAGGATTTAAGCTTAGTGTTGATTATTATCCATAACGAAAATTTTTGAGTATTCTTTTTAATATTTTCTATTTTTATTTAAATATTAAGTGCAACTGATGTACAAAGTTAAGAACGCACTGTTGAATTTTCATTTACAATAACGAGTACGACGAGATATTAAATAATTCATTTCCCCGAGTGGGAATCAAACACATAACTCATCTACAGTCGCACTTTTGTGCCCCTGCGCCACCAATAGCCTCTTGGTTTCATTATTATATTTTATTATTAGATGTTTTATTAATAAAATATATAATTGAAATAAATGAAAACCACACCCGTCAAGTTGTCAAAAAATTAATAAATTTATTAAATTTTTTTTTTTGCAGAAATGTCTTACAAGATTTTCTTATGAACAATACATCAAAGGAAAGTTGTAAAACTAAAGAAGGTATAAAAGAATGGAATTCACCAAAGAAAATGTCCATAGAAGAAACTGTAAGTATTTTTTTACATTGTCTTATTATTATTTTTAAACTGAGTAAGGGCAATGGTTGTGGATTCGTTACCACTTAGTGGAATGCTATTTAAATTATCTTCGTTTCGTCGCTCCTATAAGGCAAAACGCTGCGTAGAGTTCCGCCACTCAAAATCAAATGTCTCGAAATTTGGCGATGTGTGTGTAACAGACTGTCTTAATATTAGTGTTTTACTCTGACTATCCTGTATATATTTTTAAACATTTTTAAAGTGTTATTCCACACTTAGGAAAGAAAAATACTTATTTAGAAAACGTATAAAAATTTGAACGCANCTGGTCGGTTTCCAGGAGGCGCGGGTTCGAGTCCCGCTACGTTCAAATTTTTATACGTTTTCTAAATAAGTATCCTGTATATTATACGAAATACAGTTCGAAGATAAACCGAAATTAAAATACACGTACAAATAAATCTGCCACCAATATTTAAATTTAAATATACATCTATTGTAGTTATTAACTAGAAATAAAAACACACAAATCAATAAAAATAATAATTTATTAAAAATATTTTTATTAGGTATATTATATTTTGTAATAAAATTACAGGAGCAGCCAGAAATTCTAGATATACCAGTGAAAATCGAACCTGAAACTGAATCAGAAAAAATAATAATTAAAATAGAACAAAAAACACCAGTAAAAAGGGAAAAGTTAGATGAAGAAGTAATAATAATACAAGATACGCCCAAACTAAAAAAAGTAAATATACAGAACGATTCAATGGAAATATCTAAAAATGAAGAAATTATTAACGTGGATTTAATTGAAATTAAGAATTTAAATAGTATTTCAGAAAAAGATCCACAAAAATGTTTAAAATTCAATCCCTTTGGTGGAGTTTTGGAAAAAAATACAGATATCGATGTAGAAAGTTTTAAAAATCAATATTTAAACGAGGTCGATAGGAAATTTTCATCTAATATTGATAGTGAAATTGATATCAATAATGAATTAGATGATAGTAATAAACATACAATTACAAAAAAGGCGCCAAAACGAAAGCAACCAGCTAAAAACAATATTGCCAGCAAACGTAGGAAAACTACCAAAATGGTAGAAAAGAGTAAAGTTAAAAACGAAACTGAATTGTCCATTCGCAATAGAAATATAAATTTGAAAATTAAATGGAAAAATGAAGAATTAAATTTGAAAATTTCCAATCCAAAAAGAAATAAGCAGATAAGGAAAAAAGTTTTAAAACAATATGTTTTAAGTCCCCAGTTTGATTCAAGTGATGTTTTAACACGACCAAATACTGATGTGACACTAGCTAAGCCGAAAAAAATTAAAATAGAAAAATCGCCTGATAATTTAAAACAGACGTCTATATCTAGTTTTTTTAAGCTGAAATTTAATTGAAGCTTTTATTTTTTGTTTAATTATTTTGTATGGAAGTAATATAACAATAAATATTATTACAAAAGTATATCACAAATAAGTTTTAATTTGTGATTAGCGTTTTTAAAAATTATTTCTAATTTTATATACAATACATCCCGAAGTCTAGTATAATTTTTCTATAACATTTGTATCCTTAAAATATGTCTGTCCTATTATACTAGGTGATAGTGGATTCGAATTCCATTCGAATGTAGAACATGCACATGTACCTATACTATTTTACTTTACTACTTTACTTTAGATGATTATAGTTTTATGGTCTTTTTTTTTAATGATTTTTATAATATACATTAAAATATTATTTCCTATATGAATGTAATTTATTTTTTCCTAATTTTTTGTTTACTTTTTGATGTGGTTAAAAATATAATGATCGTTTTTATCGACTTATGATAAACAAAATGTAAATTCCTCTTAATTTCTTATTAAATTTAAAGATTAGAAGAAGGAGAAAAATGATATCCATCTCTTTATAACTATACACAAACTCTTCTCAAGTTCTCACAAACATAATTCAATTTGCAAATTGACAAATTATATGAGTGATGTTAGTAAATTATTTAATTTTATAGTTATTTTTCGTTACTGAACAAACTTTACTGTCCATAGTACAGTCCACCTAGAAGCATTTAAGATACACTTAAATAATTTATCTGTGTTATGTGTTTATGTGAATTGAGTAAAATTAACACAATAAAAAAGTGGGTACTTATTTAAAATATTATCAAAGACTAACATAATATGTAGTGTTGATTTTCGGATGTGACAATGTCTTATAAATCAATGAACGTCGGCACGCATGCATGCACGAAAAAGCATGACTTATTGTCACGTTCTGCCTCTCGCGAGCGTGCAAGCGAGAGTGCGGCACAAGCGGTAGAGACGCATAATCGGTGTCAGCCGTTCACATTGCTATTTTAAATAATTTGTATAAATTAAGTTAAAAAATATTTGAATTAACGAGTGCAAATAAATGTTATTTTTATCGAAATAAAAATCTATCAACTTCTACTTTGCATTATAGAAAATCATTTATTTATAATAATTATCACTAGGCAATTAAATTCATAAAAGTGCAATAATTTAATAATGTTTTCTTATGAAGTTAGCATGTAAAATTACGTCCTTAAACCGACTTTGCAGGCAATCAGTTTCATAAAAATATTTTTTTAAGTTCTGTTTATAATAAGAATTATTTATTATTCGGTAAAAAATTACGGCGAAAATTATTTAAGCGAAGACGCTTAAATAATTCTCTAATCTAAGAAGATTCAGAAACAAGTGATTCGATTTTAAATTCAACCTTAATTTGTTATATAGCTCAGTGGCACAGGCGAAAAAATATTTAATATTAAAATGTGCCCCTAGCAGCCGAGCTTAATGAAATGCTGGCAAGGAGAGAAATCAGGTGAATGACGCCGGTGAGAAAGGATTTTTTACAATTTTTTCTCATACTTTATTATTCTGCGAATGAACTTTTATGTCATAGTCATAGAGTTATGTGTAGATAGATTTCAGATCTTCAAAAATCGGAGACCTATTGTCTTAAATATATTGGAGTTTTAGGCTTAATTTGTATTTTCTTTTAAAATTTTATGAAAATCATTTTATATTTAATTTCGTACTTTCTTTAACCCTCCAACTGCAGCTCTCGTAACGTTAAATACGTTCTACAGTTGTAATTAATATCATTTACTTTATTTAATGCAATGCTTAAAAATTAATAAATAAATAGATAACAGTGTTTTTATTTCTACCATTTTTATTTAGTTTGGTAGAAATTTTAAAATCGATATCAACATGGCAACACTTAAACTTTTTGTTTACTATAGTTTACATTACAGTACATCAAAACAAGTTCAAATAAGCTAGTCAGTTGTAGAGATAGTGTAACCATATATCTTACATTTTAATACGAGATTTATTAATTAACACCAATAAACAAATATTAATTGCTTAATTTTCGATTATTTTTTTACATATTTTACTAAAAAAATAAATTACAAGTTTTCTTTGTTATTAGTGGGACGCGACGTTGCCGTTTCTCCAAGTCAAGTTACAGTTTTATTTTATTGAATCAATTTATTTTATTAATAATTTGTTTGATTTAAACAAATTTGCGAAGCATTTTAATTAAAATAAATGCAAAAGTTATGTCAAAGTGTTTAGAAATGTGTTTATTTGAACAATATTCATTGTCTGACGCAATAACGGTTTGGCAACAGCGCGCTTCAGACGAATAGACTGATGTATTGAAAAATCTACCTTCCTTTGATACCACATTAAATAATATATATGAGGTGAGTTTATTTTATTAAAATAAAAATTTTAAACCTAATTTTATTCTAAATTAAGTTAAAATTAAATAAATAGTTGCAAATTTGACTTACCCGCGTATTAATGACGTAATCGGCCATTTTTATTCAACTGTCATCAGTTCATTGTAAAAAGTCTTTTAGTTTTCTTCTTGGGGGAGAGAAATAAATTTTATTTTTTATAAGGCGGTTTCAAACTTACTACCACCACGGAAGCATCCGGGTAAGTCTTATTTGTCACTACTTATATAAATTTTGTATTCAAAACCAAGATTATGGGCAAAAATTGCTATCTTTTAAATATGAAATTATAACCTACATTTTAAACCACCTTTTGGTCATATTTTTTGGGTCAACCAATGTCTTTGTAACTGTTTTTTTACAGTTTTCATTGTTTGTTTGAACCTTTAATTTTTAATAAAAATTCTAATGAAGTGATCAAAATATAACAGTAGTTAATAGGAATTATTAGCTATTTTATCCTGTCAAAATCCTGTTTTTTTTGTCAAAAATAAGTCTAAAATGTGTTAAATATACGTTATTTCTAATATAAATCAATGGTTAGCTTTCTCCTTTAAATATAGGCTACTTCTAGAGAATTCTAGTGAAATCATGTAGCAACTTGTTGAAACATGTACCTGCCATGAATTGCACAATTTAGAGATTTTCCACAATTTTTAAAGATTTATAGTTTTTATTAAAAATAGCAACATTAAACTTTTTTAGAGTTCTATTTATACCACTGTTTTAAGAGAGGATTCTCTTTAGTTTTTAGGTTATAATAGATATTACAATTTTTATACCTTTTACAATAAATATGTACAGTATTTTAGGAAAAAAGGGGGAATTAAGATTTTTTTAGTAATGCAGGATAGCTATAACCATTGTATTATTGCTGTTAATAATAAAATAGTTTTTTTATTAAAAAATGAAACCGTTGAGTTTCCTGCCAGCTCTTCTAAACAGAACTGCCTTCTTAGCTATGATAGTTTTCTGTTCATATGACAAATCAAAAGTGCTTTGTAAATTTGACTACTACTATCTAATCCTAATAATATTTTAAAGTCATAAATTTAAACAAATTCCTATACAGAGATTTGTATGAAGTAACTATAAATCAAATTGTGGGGGTGTACTATAATCATTCTATTTTCAAAAAAAAAATTATAAGCATATTGAAATTCAGGCCAATTGTAAAGTAGTGGGCCAGGGTCTTTTGCTCTGTTTATATTCTGTGTAATATTTTGTATGTTAAATTTTAATTTTATTATAAATAAATATATTTTTGGTTGTATCCATTCAATGTTACATCATTTAAATGATTCACTTTGTGCAACATTGAATCATTTAATAAAAGGCTAAAAACTGTTTATAAAAACCCATTAAATTTTTTTATGGCCATTTTACACAAATAATATTTTTTTTTAGTTATACCACATTTATTTTGAGAATGTAGTTATTATAACTAGTATTATACATTTACTTTAAACTCCAATTATAACAAGAAAAATAACTTTTATACATACATTATAATTTTTTAAAATAATGTTATAATGTGAGCAAAATTAAGTAAATGAAGTCCTAATAAAGTATACTTGGCTCTAATCTCCTGTGGTTTATATGGATTATACTTGTGCTATAGATAAAGATAAGTAGTTTAAAGAAGGTTTTTAGGTAATTATATATAAATATTGTAAATGTTTTTATATTATCTTTGGTAGTATAAATCAAGCCTTGGTCTAATGAACTCATTGAGTTTTGAAGAAATTCTTATATGCTTATTATTTACAACACTATTTATGTTGTTAGCATCTATATAGGTAAGAAAGACGAAATTACAAATTACAAATATCCTCCCTACCTTAAATATATTCCTATGAACGATAATTTCACAAGAGAGGTTGCTATATAATATTTTTAAAATGTTAATTAAATATATATATATATTTTTATATTGCAAGCTTTCTTATCTATAGTTATTTTTACAATGTTTTATTTAAATTACATATTTTTAAACTAAAAAAAAGTTTTTGATAAAAGGGCTAACAGTAGTTTCTCTAAATAAAATACTACAGTATATCTATTGAGGACATTATTGATAATAAACTGGGTTACACTATTGCTAAATCAATACTCCTCTCAGTGATAAGGGCTTTTTTAAACATATTTAATGAACTGTGGTACTTGATAGAGGCCTTCATGTTATGAGTTATAGGGTCAGTTACAACTCGGAGGATGTGATATTTTCATTTCTAGACTCTGACAATACAAAGTGCAGTGTTGAGATATACCAATCAACATTCAATGTCTTGAATGTTGATTGGCATATCTCAACACCGCATTGTGGTATGTAAGGAATTAGGTGGTTGTGGGATCTATTCACATATGTATTCATAAACTTAACTTCACGCTTTATCCCTAGCAGAGTGAGTAGTGACAGAGAACGGAGCGCCAAACGCTAAGGTCTCTACATATCATTTTTGAGTCGTCCAGTGTCATCAATCTCTTCACACATGCCCTCCGGTGGATCCTCATGGTTTTTACATGACCTTCCTCCAGTATCTTTGATACTGTGTTTTCGGAGGTCAACCGAGGTCTCCCCCTATGTCTCTTACCACTCACTTTTCGATCATAAATCTTTTTTTGCCATTTTTTCATCACAATATTTTTTTTATGTTCACGTTTTTTTTTATTTGGATTCATTTTGTGTTAAATTTGATAGATTTTGTATATTAAATATATTAAAGTTAAAAAAAAACATTTTAAAAAAATTAAAAATCAAAAATTAAATCAGCTTCACGCTGTATCCCGCACACAGCAGGGTAGGCAGAGGGAACCTAGTGTTAAGACACTCCGTTCCCCACTTTCTGCCGAATTCTGGAGACATTGCGTGTTGAGGGGCAGAACTCAACGCCGCGCTTAACCTCGACACCAGAGCGAAGAAATGGAAATATAAATTTAAGTAAATATTTCATCTCNTTAATAGTATTCTAATTGTAGATAGTTTAGCTACTGGACTAAATGTTTTGTTATAATCTATACCTTCTTTCTGTGAATAGCCAATTGCAACTAATCTTGCTTTATACTTATCTATGGAACCATCCGGATTTCTTTTTATTTTATATATCCATTTACAGCGAAGTGCTTTTCTGTTCTTTGGTAGTGATGTAATGTCCCAAGTGTCATTTTCTCTTAAAGAATTTATTTCACTATCCATAGCCTTTATCCACATGTCTCTATCAGTGCTTTGAATTGCTTCTCGATATGAAGATGGTTCGGTATCAGCTATAGCTTCATTAATGAACTGATCAAAACTAAATCTCTTTGGAGGTTTAATTTGACTCCGATCACGAAGCACACGCCTGTTTAAGTCAGGTGTGTTTTGCTCATGTCTCACTTCATCATTACTATTATCTGTCTCATCCTCTGAATCAATAGACTGATAATCATTGTCACTGTGAGCTTCGATTTGTGAATCTGGAGGAATAGTGGCAGTAGTTGTTGGTAACTCGTATGATTTCTTTATTGTGCCTGGGATTTCAAAATTAGGCTCACTTTTATCCAACAAAGGTACTTCTTCAAAAGAGACATCTCTAGATCGCCACAATTTTAAGTTTTCTTTGTCGAAAATACGATATCCGTCATCACCATCATATCCCACAAGTATTCCCTTCTGTGCTTTTCGGTCTAACTTGTTTGGTCTCCTTTGTTTTGGAATATGTACATAGCATGTGCAACCGACGATTCTCAGATGACTTATTTTAGGCTTTTTAGACCACCATAACTCATAAGGTGACTTACCTTCAATTGTTGTAGGTCCAGTTCGATTCAGTATATATACTGATGTATTGATTATCTCAGCCCACAAACCTTGAGAAATATCATTATGAGCATGCATAAGTGATCTCGCCATTTCAACTACAGTACGGTTTTCCCTCTCAGCACAACCGTTCTGTTCAGGTGTATATGGCATTGTCATTCTTTGCCTAATTCCATATCGTCTTAAAGTATTTCGAATTTGTTCATTATCAAATTCACCACCGTTGTCGCTTAAAATTTCTTCAATAGCGTGACCAGATGTTTTGGCTTCAGCTAGAAAGTCATTTAAGCGTGCATGAACTTCAAATTTATGTCTTAGAAAAAATATGTATCGAAAACGGGTAAAATCATCCTTAAAAATAATAAAATATCTATATTTGGAAATAGAATATACAAATGGTCCACAAACATCAGTATGAATAAGCTCGCCTGGTCTTGTAGCTCTTTGTCTGGTTCCGAATTTTAATCTATGTGATTTTCCATAAATACATCCTTGACAGATTTCTGAATTAACATCAAAATTAAACTGTATACCAAGTTCTCTTTGAATTACCTGTTTGACATGTCTTTTATTTTGATGACCTAGACGTTCATGATAAAGTTGTAGTTTACTAGGTACTGTTAATAGGTTTATTTCAAGTTTTGGAGGTAGAACATTTAATTTGAGTTTATACAAACCTCCATTTTGTTTGCGAAATCCTATTAATTTTACCTTACCATTGATCTTAAAGTAACAAGACTCGGTGCTTGATTCAAAAATGCTATTATGACAAAGGTCTTGAGCCGCTAAAACTGAGAATAAATTCCTTTGTATTCCAGGAACGTACCATACATTAGTGAAAAATAATACTTCCTTTTTGTTATTTATATCGACTTCCACATGTATTGTACCTTTTCCAATGGCTTCAACGGGATGACCATTTGCCGTTATAACTGTCTGGGAATTATTGAAATATTCAAAAGTCTGAAACAGATCACTTCTATTAGTTACGTGACTAGTGGCCCCATTATCAATATACCATGCATCCTTGTCAATATTTTCTCCAAAAGCTAAGGCTATGCTTGTCAACATTGTATTGTTTGTAGATTGCTTTGGATTTGTTGAAGGTTTAGGAGGCCTTCCATCCGCTATCCACTTTTTACATTGCTTAACAATATGACCATCAGCACCACAATATTTGCATTTATTAAATTTGTACTTCTTTTTAAATTTATTTTTCCTGTTCTGTACCATTAAGGCGTTCATGTTATTTTCACCAGATTCTGATAAAGCTCTTTCGTATGCACACAGCTGAGTAGTCAGATTTTCAATAGTACGATCTTGTTTTGAAATAAGTAACCAGCTCGATTTAAAATTGAAAAATTGTTCTGGAAGAGAATCTAAAATTTTGCAAATCAGTAATATATCTGGCAGTTCGCTGTCCACTAAATTCTTTTTTAAATCATGCCATATATTCTTTATAAATGACAAATGTGACCCTATATCATGTGCGGGATCTTTTTTGTATTTAAAGAATTGCATACATATTTCATATGATCGATCTTCTGACGCTCTCTCATAAAGATGGTTCAATTCATCCCACATCTCTTTTGCTGTCATAAAACGCATTACTTTCGTGAGTATATCGTCTGACATGTTGGTAGTCAAAAGCAGCATTGCAGTGCTATCAGTTTTTAAATAATTTTGCAAATCATTTTTATATTTGCTTAAATTAGCCTCTGTTTGCTCACCTGGAAGAGTTGGCTTTTGTAGTTTTCCTTCCACTGCGTCTAAAGTGCCTGGATTACTCTGAAGCAACAACCTTATTTTAAACTTCCAAGTTGCCCAATTAGATCCATCGAAAAGTCCTATTTCAAGTTTTGCTGATGCCATCGTAACTCTTTTAGTCTTTTCTTCTTCTTTTATAGGTCTTTATTATTGTTTACTTTTAACGCTCTGCTACCATATTAAAGTTAAAAAAAAAAGTTTTAATAATTCATAAAATATATATTATTGTTGAGAAAAATACATTTTTTGTTGTTCAGATGTTTTATCACAATATGTCAATGTGTAAAATAATAACTGAAGACCAATGAGATTGAATACAATATAAATAAGGAACACACAAATATAAAAACTCTTTATATAAACTTGTGGTTCCTTAACAAAATATACGAAGTATATCTAAATCTAGCATATATTATTTCAAATGTTTTATATTGCATTATTATTAATTTAATTTTTTTTAATAATAAAAACAAAACTCATATTTATTATTATTACTAGATAAATGTAGATTCTTAAAAGATGCCAATGTCGAATTTGACCTTAAACCCCAATATACAGTATGGTGTTGATCCAAATTCATTATACATTTACCAAATCCAAATTACAATAGCTGCACATTGTATCCTACATATAGAAGAGTAGAGGGAACCTGGAGTTAAAACACTCTTGTCCTCCCCAAATTTTCAGAACATTGAGTGTTGAGTGGTGGAAAACTGTGCCGCGCTTTGTGTTAGTACCAGGTTAAAGAAAGGAAATTATTAATTTTTCCGTTTCAGAATTGAACCCCCAACATTCCCAAATTTTCAAATACCACTTGAAATTATACCATTACTACATCATAAGGGAATTTAAAAAAAAACCGTCGAAAGTAAATATATTTAAGGTTAATACGATACATTATCACGTAGCGATAATATGACAAATTTAGACGGCAGCTGCGCAAATACTTGTAAATGCGCAATTTGCTGATATGTACGCAAAAACAACATGTTTCCAATCGAATTAGGCTGTTATTACTGCGTAAATAAAGTTTGGATGTCTGATTGTACGCGCGACGGTTGTGAGTTCGATCCTTAACCGGGGGAACGATTTGTTATGATTTTTTCGCTCTGGTGACGAGACAATGCACGGTGATGAGTTCAGCCATTCAACACTCAATGTTCTGAAAATTGGAGGCATTGGTCTCCAAAATTGGGGATGCGTGGGTTGTCTTAACACTGTTCTTTTTGTTCACCCTGCTATATGCGGGGTACTGGCTGAAGCTGAAAAAAAAAAAGATAAAAGTCTTGTTATTGTATCTAATTGGACGATAATATTATTTAACATGTAGGTTCTAGAAAATGTGTGAATTTCATGCGTAGTTCTAAATTAACTTGGCACTCTACCAGTACCCGAAGCCTAAAAGGAGATTAACAGACGGAAATCACTTACGTACATATTTGTCGCGGTGTTATCATGTTATATAACACATAATTATAACCGTTACAAAAAATTAAAATTTTATTCTGTAGTCCTATAGAAAAAGTTTTTATATATTTTTTTAAAGTATAATATATTTAATTATTATATATTTAATTATTATATATTTAATTATTATATATTTAATTATTATATATTTAATTATAATATATTTAATATTTAACACGACTAAAGCAAAAAATCGTGCTAGTTATATAAACTGAAAATATAAGTTGTTCCTCGTGTGGTATTATAGCGCTTATAAATGTATCATTGAGTTAATTTAATCATTTGTTTCAGACATTGTAGTATTAACTGTCATTTAACTTACGTTTCCGCATGATTTCATCTATTATCGCATAGTATGGAATAATATAAGGCCGTTTCGTCACGACTCGTTCATATACAAAATGTACCTTTAATTTATTTTTAGCTTTTCTTGCCTCGCTCGTTACCCTTGTTCGCTTCGCTCGCTATACTGATAATAACAGAAAAGGACAACGATATTTTTGTGATAGGTCATATATACCGTAGCGTAGGTTGACTAACTGTGTTTTATGAGAATGATGTTTTCTTATAATACAACATTCATATCATACTTTTTCTATACAATAGGACGATGAAACTTAATTTATATCTATATTTTGTTTTTATATATTATAGCTTCAAGCTGTATTCCGCATAGCAGGGTAGGCAAAGAACCGACAGTGTTAAAACACTCCGTAAACATTAAGACATTGCCGTTTCCCACTTCCTGCCGAATCCAAGAGGCATTGCGTGTTGAGAGGCGGAACTCAAGCCCATGCTTTGCCTCGTTACCAGAGTGAGGAAGTAAAAATAGTAAATATATCACTTCCTCGAATGCCAATCGAACCCACAACCAGTCTCGTGTACAGTACACCTATCTTGTTTAAAATTTAAAATTTGAATTTGTTTTTCATCCTTGGGCTGTTTAAAAACAATCCCATAACAATAATCGTAAAATTTTGTTTCGTCTTTTTTTTTTAAATTAGCGTTACGACACGACGAGATTGCGTGATATTATATATTTTTTATGTAAATTGAATCTTATATATTTGAAATTAAAGCTCATATTAACTAAGCATGTGAGTGCGCGAATTTAACCCAGAAATGAGGCCGTGATAGGCTTCTACACTTATTATAGTATAGTGAAGGATTACTTTGACTTGTGTTATATGAAACAGGCGATAGAAAAGAAGTGCAGATTCAAATTTAGGAAAAATGATAATCATTAAGAAAAAAAATCATTAACGTCAATCTCCAGAAATACAACAATTAATTCCATAACAACAGATAATATAGACTATTTTTGTGTTAAATACTATTTACTTCTACTAAATATAAGTAAATAATAAGACGTAAAAAATAATACTACAACTACGATAGCTGCAGGTTCGATTCTTACTCTGAGGAATATATCATTTATTCTCGAATTCGGTCGAACATATATATGTACATACGTATAAATTGTAGTACAAATACAGATATAAAAATCATATATTTAAATACAAATTAGGATTTCATAAAAGTTTTCACATTTTTTGGCCTCTTCCTCTTTAGGAAATGTCAATGGACAAGTGGTATAAACATAATTTTGTTTACTATAGAGTACATATTCTATTTTGTTTTTGGTCACGACGTTTTGAATGTCTCAGTTGAGCACTGGACACTTCGCCAATGTTATGTGGTATGGAGAACACACCAAGGTTGTACGGTAAAAGAGAGAATGATATAACCCGAGCGTCGTGGCCCAGAGGCACAAGGGTGTGACTTTAAACGCTGAACGGTTAAACGCGACAACGGCTCTACACGCAATGCTTGCAGAATTCGCCGGAAAGTAGGGAACGCAAGTGTCTTAATGGGATCGAAGTGTCTTAACGCTAGATTCCTTCTGCCTGGGTAGCAGGATGTGCTATGTGTCGGATACAAAAAGAAATCAACCGTTGTGGGCACAATGGACGGACGATGAAAAGACTGACGTTACACCTTCCGTGTCTTTTGACGTGGATAACCTAACCAGTAACCATATAAAAAAAAATAATCGTGTTTCATTGCTCTCTAATAACCAAAACCTTGCCAGGGCAACATATTATGAAGAAGAAAAAACCCTTTCAGAAATGCGTTATATTGATAATTGGTGACTTTGTTGTTATGTTCCCACTCGCATTTGGCCAATTTTCAGTTTAATAAATTTTTATTTACAAAAATGACCTTAACCTTTTTTAATGGTTAATCTTCCCATACTACATCAACATTTTTCTAATGAAATATTTAATTTTGTCCTTAGTGAATTAGACCTCTTTGCTTTACCTGCCTTGTGTATTATCTTCAAGGTGGACTGCTATATAGAATTCACGGTCATGTTGTCTCTATAATTATTGTATTAACCGACTTCAAATAAAGTCCATACTTTGATTGGTATTTAATTTCATTATATTAAATCTATGCATATTGTGGGTTACATAGAAAACATTAACGTGTTGTGATATAAGCCTATAGTCTTCTTCGACAAATGGAATATTTAATACAAAATATTTTTTTATTTAGAACCAATGGTTCTTGAGATTAGCACGTTGAACCTAACAAACCCATGCTTTTTGCTTTTTTATAAAAATATATAAAGTTTTAAGTGTTTTGTATCAATACAATAAATAAAAACTTGTCGCATAAATCGAACCTAAAGCCATCGCTAAAGAACTACTGACCTATTTTATTCTATTTTATATTCTATTTTATACATAGTGCACGTCGAGTAGAAAGTTTCAGATATAACAAGTTGTATAAAATAAAGCTTATACAAGAAATAATATGTTACTGGGAACGTGGCGGTTGTGAGTTCGATTGTCATTCGGGATAATGAAATTTTATATTTTTACCAATTGTCTCGAATATTCTGTGAAAAGTGCAGACTGGAGTGTTTTAACACTAGGTTCCCTCAGCCTGTATATTACTGTAGAAGTATAGTATACTCAAGATATATATATATATATATATATATATATATATATATATATATATATATCTTGAGTTATTCAGTGCTAAATTAACTATAGGACTGCATTTCTAATTAAGGTAAATAAGCCCCCAATGTCATAACGAGGCTGTAACCTTCTTTAACTGTTTATGTACCTACTACAGTTATAGAATAAATTGGCGAATGAATAACCTTCACGCAACTCCCGTTTAATGCGGGTAGTGAAATATCACTAATACAAGCCTGTTAAAGTTGTGATTTGGATATAGACAGATTGAAACTGCTAAGCAGCGTTGAGTTTAGGAGAAATTTGTTAAGAAACATGTATGTAAAATATACAAAATTTAGCACCCATGCTTGGAACAAGGGCCTGAATTGATCGTCATACTCAAATATTATCCAATTACAACAATATTATAGACATAATATCAACTAAAATGTCTGTTTCAAAATGTTTCTTCGCCCTGGTATCGAGGGCAAAACCCGACGTTAAGTTCTGCATAATTTGGCCAGAAACGCAGAAAATGGGGAAGAGTGTCCGCACACAGCAGGAAAGACTAGGTTTCCTCTGCCTTTTTTCTGATGTGGGGGATACAGCGTGACGGTAACTAAAAATGTATTGTAATAAGCTAAACAGTTTTTGTTTTTATTAATCAGGCAAAGTACATATAAATAGAAATTATAAACTCTGCTGTCATTGTACCAAAACCATGGTCGCACCTAATGTTAATGTGATGTAATTGAAGGTGACAAAACATGGCTACTTTCCAGTAATATTACATTAGAATGTGAAGTAATTTGTCACATAAATGACTATTTTAGTAGTTGTATAGTATAGTTTCCCGCTGTTTCTTACATATAGCAGTGTAGGAAGAGGGAACCTATTGCTAAATACTCCGTCCCCACGCCCTGCCTAGGTTTTGAGGCGTAACTTAAACCTGCAGTTTCTCTTGTTCTAATATTTTCGTAATGTTTTTATTTCCTCGAGTAGGAATCGATCGCGCAACCTGTCGCGTCTGCGCCACGACGTGGTCGTTTTACATATTTTTTTATCTGCAAATACTTTTAAAATATTATGAAATATAAGAAAAATAAGTGATTTTTGGCTCGCAATCTCATAACCTTGCCGTCATCAAGTTCATTGGTAACCGTTCAAAATAAACGCTTTGTCGCCTTGACACCAAAAGAGGTATCTAAATTCAACAATAAAAATAAGTGTTATAAAATATAAGTTCTACTTTTGATTTCGGTTTCGTATTGTCAAATGTACGCAAATGCTCGTTGTGTATGACACACGGTGACATGACACATTCTAGGCGCCAGAAGTAACTGATCGCAGGTACAATGGGCGGCATCGACACGTTTCATGTCATGCAATATAATAAATAGCCTATGGTTTTCCTTGATAAATGGAATATCTAACATAAAACACATTTTAATTAGGACCAATAGTTCCTGAGATTAGGCCGTTAAACCAAACGAAATCTTTATAGTCATAATATTGGTATAGAGATCTGTACATTAGTCTTAGATTTTTAGAATCTAGATGAAAATAAGGTGGTCCTGTATTTTTTTTATTGCATTAAGTAAATACTGAGTTAGTGTTTTAAGTAATATTTGGTGTTTTTAAATTTAAATCGATCGACATTATAACTACGTACTCATTTACACCATCATAGGGCGAAAAAATCTTATTTTTATTCTTTTATGGAATCATGAAATAATATTATCAGCGATTTTAATAGGATGACGACGTATCTACTATTCAGTTTTATGTCATTTATGTGCTCCTAAAAATTAAAAAAAGAAATCGTCTCCTAACCACGATCATAACGGTAAATTAAGTCGTTATTTTGGACAAAAAACGAGGACAATAATATATCATCATTCTTTTGGTTGTATGTGGTATAAGTCAGTGCCGCTTTCGCGAATAACGTCAAAAATAAAATATACTTTTTGAAATTGGAAGGCTATGTCGTTTGAAGTACAATTTGTTTTTCTGTTATCTGTGGGTGACATTTAAGATGATAATTTTTTTTATAAAGTTTTTTTTTATCGAATTTTATACTTTTCATTATGCAAGTTGGACCTAATAATAGTTCTTAGTCAGTTGGAGTCATGGTCATGAGCTGTCTTTTCCAATTAAAAGCGATATTGCAAGATTTCTCCATCTATACCTATCCTCAGCAGTGCGTATGCATTCCCCAATGGAGCAGCCAGTGCAGGACTTAATCATGTCTGTCAACTTGTGGGCAATCGGCCGTGAGAGCGGCTGCCCTTCGACTCTTCCTTGTATTATCAGGCGCTCTAGAGAATTTTCACTTCGTGTAATGCGCCCGAACATCTTAAAAATCCACATTTGCATAATCGACGAAAGCCTTTGCTTGATGCCGAGCTCTTTTAAGATGGAGACGTTAGTATGGTGAGCGGTCCATCTAACTCTCAATAGGGGCCTCCAGCACCACATTTCAAAGGCGTCAATCTTTATACGCAGTTTTTGTTGGATCATCCATGATTCAGCCCCATAAAAGAAAATAGGAAATACTAGACATTTCAGCTTCACGCTGTATCCCGCACACAGCAGGGTAGGCAGAGGGAACCTAGTGTTAAGACACTTCGTTCCCCACTTTCTGCCGAATTCTTTAGGCGTTGAGTGGCAGAACTCAACACCGCGCTTTGCCTCTACACCAGAGCGAAGAAATGGAAATACAAATTTAAGTAAATATTTCATCATCTCAAGTGGGGATCGAACCCACGACCAGTCGGTTTGACAGTCACACTTTGTGCCCCTGCGCCACAACTGGCCTCAATTTTTATTTAGACATTTCAATAATCGAACCTTGGTATTTTTGGTTATGCGGCGATCTTTCCATATTTTCTTACCCCTTTGCACTTCGTTGTCCCCGTATTTGCGACATTTAAAACGTAAAAGTAAATCCGCTTGAGTGCAAAGTGTTAAGCTTTTCAACAGCAGATAACGCAATAGCACATCTTCCTTTTATGTCCTCTTCACAGCTACCAGTATTTGTGACTGTGGATCGCAGGTTTGATATCTCCCTTAATTGGGGGCGGTTGTTAGTCTTACGATCCACAATCATCATTTTTGTTTTATGCCTGTTTATGGTGAGGCCAAAATTACAGCTGCTAATTTCAAGAAGCCTTAGGAATTGCTCTATTTCTATTTGTAATGTAGCGAGGAGAGTAGTATCGTCGCCATATCTCAAATTTGAGATCACTCGAACGAAACTAAAAAGAAACCCCTTTATCCCAGTTTTCCAAAATAGTTGTCATAATGTATTCGGTGTAGATGTTAAAAAAAGAGGGGAGAGGAATGCATCCTTGCCGAACACCAGTTTGAGTTTTGAAATCCTCAGAGTCAACCCCGTCTATGCGAACGACCTGATAATAGCCGCACTCAAATACTACAATTAAAGTTAAACTGATATTAATCTATTACGTATATATGTAATTAAATGTATGTAATACCTGTGTGGTGTGTTTGTAAATATCTCGAGAACTGTTAATGGTTTTACCATACAGCTTTCACCATTCTTTGAAGTTTCTTTCTGGAACATTCTTGTATGTAATACTAATTTAATCGTTGTAGTGCAGCCGACTCCTATTAATTGTAAATGAATGAAGATAGCCAATTCAAATCAAAAAGAACTATATACATATATTTTATTTAAAAATAAATTTATACAGATGACATAATGAGATTGATTGATAGTAAATTAATAAGGCAGTTTCTCGCTTTTTCCCACATAGCAGGGTAGAAATAGGAAATAAGTAAAATTTATGTTTTATTACATTTTGCAAATATTTTTATTAACATTATGTAACGGGATACTCCATTTTAGGGCTTAATGTCTTACTCGTACTCGAATAAAGTTGCGGCCTATGACTAGTAACTATCTAAATCAAAAAATGACTTCAAAATGCATAATACTAAAATGAACATATGGGGGAAGCTCAAAAATGGCCGACCTCTTTTTTACGACCTTACAACAGCTGTGTGTTAACATCTGCCATTCCGTGTCTTGTTCATACATACTTCATATATTATATGTATATTAACTTTCACGATGTTGCCAAAATATGTTGTTTTTGTGTGTATTGAATAATGTTGTGTTATTTTTCATTTATTGGAGCAGCAGACGGGCAAAATTAAACAGGTTAAATACGCTGCCTTTCCTTTTTTTTTAATACTCTTTAAGTTAGATTATACGAGAGCGCCTATTGTTATCGAATTCCTGCACCTCAAAAGAAAAAATATAGGTATAGGATCATATTTTTGTTTGTCTCTGCTTATTAACTTATTTGAATCATCATCCATTTCACTGTACCACAATAAGTGCACTTTTTTTACAGCTTCATGCTTTTCCTGCAATACAGGGTTAGCAGAGGGAGCTTACTATTATGTGACTTCCTTCACCTCGCACCGCCTAACTTTTAAGATATTGCGTATTAGATGGCGAAACTCAACGTTGTCCTTTGTCTTGTCCCCCCCGAGTGGTAATCGAACCCCCAACAGTCGTGTCCATAATCAGATGGCTCTAATCAGAGGGTAATTGTTAAAAATATATACATATTTGTAACGCATATGGGCCTGACATTTCGTGACCAACGCGTAGATTTACGGCTGCTTACACATCTTTAAGCTGGTACATCTGTTTATCATTCAAGATTCATACACATTGTTAACGCAATGGTTGTGGGTTCGATTCCCACATGAGGACATGAATTATTTTCGCTTCCCTTGCTCTGGCAACAAAACAAAGGGCGGTGTTAAGTTCTACCACTCAACACGCAATGTCTCGAAATTTGGACGATGTTATAAGCGGGACACACCGTGAAGCATTTTTTTAAATATTATATAACAAGAAACAAAATAAGTTTTATTAATTTTATATTCGATGTTTTTTTTTAAGTGTACTTTCGCAATTCTCTAACATATAATTTTTTAAAAGAAAAAAAATAAGTCTCCTAAATATCATCGACATCGGCTCAACGTTTATTTTTTTATATTAAATTAAAAAATAATTATACATAATAGTAATAATAACTATAATATTATACAAATTTCTTTTATAGAAAGTATAGAAAGAAGCTATGTGCTAGCAGAAAACGCTGAAATTTCAAACAATCGCTATTATGCGTTAGTGAAAGTAGACAACGCGGCGGGTGTGGAAATATTGCGCTTTCATAACTCCACTGCGCATTCGTAGATGCATTGGTTTCTTTTATAATAATAATAATAATATTCTTTTGAACCCGATAATTATGAAAGAAAAGCATAATAATAATAATACTAAAACTATATTGTACGCCAAAAAAAAGAAGTACAATAATATATATAAAAGATTTTATACAATAGCCGCCTTATCGCTGGAATAGCGATTTCTATTATTTCTTTATGTGTTGCTAGATTTTAATTTTATGTTGCTTCGTCCCAAATCAAGTAGTAGGCTGAGGGAACCTGAGAACTTAGTGTTAAGACGTCTGTTCCCCACTTCCCACCGAATTCTGGAGACATTGCGCGTTGAGTGGCGAATTACAACGCGCTTTCCCTCGTCAGGGCGTGAAAATGTTAATATGAAATATTTAATTCCCCCGAGTGGGAATCGAACCTACTCTGCGCCATGATAGTCCCGAAATAAAATATTGATGACACTTGTTTTTCTCTTATTCTCCACTCCGCTACGTCATATCGAACGATTGGGTCGTTGTACCTTGTATTGCTCGAACGTGAACGCTGAATGATATAAACAACTTGAAACACATGTAATCTACTGAAATAAACGTGTTTTTTGTAATATTTTGTTCCAGTTGTATAACGGTGGTTTGATAATTTTAGTTTTTATGTAAAAAAATAAATAGTTATTGTTTGTATTAAATGATGTGGTGCAGTGGGACAGCATTTGACTGTAAATATTGTCGTTTTGGGTTCAATCTCCGTCTTGGAAAATAATTTAGTTCCATTATCCTAGTAAGAAAATTGTTTACACTGATTTCCGTCACGCTGTTGAGGACACGAGGAGAAAAGTAAAAAGAAGTGATTGTCTTGATTTTCTCAGTTTACAAAAAAAAACACTTTAAAAGTACGCTTTTTCACACTAAGCACTATATAAAATGTGCACGGAGCTACAACATGTATGAAACTAAACCCAAGTGATTTTCTAGTAGCCTCCGAAGAGTTCCTCCACTATTTAGATCCTGGCTCCATCATCAGACCAGCTCGATGATACCATATTGTATTGTCACCTAAGCTACGTATGACTTTCAAGTGTAATGATGATACAAGGGGATCAAAACTAATGTATTTAAATTTATTACAATGTTAACTAGATACAAATCGACGAAAGACTTATAAAAAACACGTATAAAAAGGTGTGACACTGGTTCAAATCGTGGACATTTCGTGTCGTTTAGATATGAATATATACAGATTATATATCAACAAATTTTAGCATTTTCCACTCGTAATGACCGATAAAACTAATTGACGTCACGCGTTGTTTACAAATAATCGAATATGCAACCATCTAAAGAATAAATTGTTTATTTTGTTACATATTATGTACTTTATATAATTATTTGCTTTATATGTATTTCTCTAGAATACATTGTTCATGCATAAAATAATTAAAGTTTCAGCTCATTCTATAAAACATTTATTTTTGGCATAACATTGTCACATGAAATACTTTATGTTGACATAATAAATTAAATATTTTTAAGTATAAACAGCAGGTACAGTGAGTTACATCGCAAAAATTTGCGTCATGTAATGTAAGTCGTAACAACCTATAAATATTTTTTTAAAATTTATATTGTTATTTCTGAGATGTGCGTGTTCAAACGAAGAAAAACTTTTGTATTATAATATAAGCATAGATGATAATCTTTTAAAGTAGAAATTATTAGATATCATTGTGTCTTTAGGTTCATGCCTAATACTTGTGAATTTAGATTTTATTCAGCCAAAAACGTGAACGTGAACGTATTAAGGTCCACCTGTTCAACGCGCCATATCAATGTTGCAAATTCAGGTGGAAAGCAGAAAGCAGAGTGCCTTGACATACAACGTAAATAAAACGTAAAAAAAAACCTGACCTAACTGCATCCTATTTGCCCCATTCAATATTATTGTTGATATAATTTTAATTTAAAAATAACTTACGTAAACAAAACTATAAATCGCACGAGAAAACAACTAGAACGTACGAAAACGGCGAAAACAAAGTGCTATACTATTTTTAACAAGTGAAGGTCAAACAGTTCGTCCGTTAGTCCGTTATTCTTATCTATAGAATAATCTATAGATAAGATTATATAAATGACTGAAAAAGTTTTATCAAAATTGATTAAGTATCTATGTATGTAGATTGATATTTTCAATAGTCATGATTATAAGATTGGACTTCGATTTTTGTTTTCAATTACATGTAGGCCTGTATTTATAAACTTCTTTCAAATTTAAAATCTATCTTGAGATGCCGTTTTAATTCATATATTATAATGTATGAATGAAAACGGTGTCTCAAGATCATTATAACAACACCTGACATTTTTTTCTTTTCACTTTGAGCTACTGCTATTTAGAAATGAAGTTAACAAAATTTTATCTTATTAGTACTGGAAAAATTGTCATATATTCCTTTAGAATACTTATACTACCGAAATAATTAGTGGTTCCTTACTAAACTTAGTGACCAGGTCACTCAATATCACTCTCTTCCTACTCAATAAAAAGTAGAAAATCCGTGAAGATATCAATGAAACACATAAATACATAATGTAAACGTCAATGTAATAAGTAAACTTGTGTAACGTTACTAGAGAGTGCAGAAGCCTTTTATGTGTATAGAATAGTATAGAAGTGGAGTAAAAATAACACGGTTTACGTAATTGCTTACGTGTTCACTACAGTGAAAGAAGTTAGTTAATTGTTTGGATAGAGAACAAATATTGTTTTGCAATTGCTTATTTTTGTTTAATAATGATCACTTTTGTTAAAACTATTTAATATATAATAACAAGAGAATGTAGTGTACATTTTCTCTGTATTTTAAGGTTTTTTCCAAATGACGTACATTTACTTTGGCTTCAATCGTTCAAAGTTACTATTAATTACATTATATAACATTCATTCATTTATATTTATTCATCCAGAAAAAAGACATTGGTTGATATGCTAGATGGTATGCTAGAAATAAAGGTTTGCATGCAATTTTTGTGCTATTATAACATTTTTATATAAATTTACAGGTAATTTATAAAAAAAATAATTGAGTACCCAAAAAATAACCCTATTCAAGAGACCCACTGCTAACCTTCGAAGGTTCATAATCAGTATTAAGGGTTCACAAAACCCGGTGTATACTTGGGTCTAGGGTTAGACCGCGGCGTCATATTGCGTTACTTACAGCGTCGTTCTGTCTTGCTTTGGCTCTGGCTTTGGCGAGCAAACGACTGGGCCTACAGCTGTGTTCAACCACACCTGTACCGTATCTGACGATTGTGAGAGCACAGGTGGCTGGGCAATTGTCTTTCAACAAGACATTGAACCTGGTAACCATTTCAGCTGAATATCCGTAAAATCCAATTTATCCTTCTCATCCATAAAGTCCGAATCAAGATTCCTTCAAACTTTTTGTCATTATCATACCAATTTTCAAATCTAAATCAACACCCATCTCTTCGAATCTCATATCAGCCCTTCCATATCCTCTCCACCATCACGAACCCTCGATCGGCGTTCAGCACAGCTGTCGTTGATCACCAGCTCTCGTTGTCAGGTACTAGGGCCTCCGCGCCCGGTCGCTCAAACCGTCGGGTCGACGAGCAGTGGGGGGATCGGTGCGGGCATTAACACTGTTTGCTGGTTGCTCGAGCTATAGCTTTAGGTGAGTGAAGTGATTTTTTTTTTAATTTATAGCGATATTTTATTATTTCCATTGTGGCAGTGTGTGAGTCCGATCCTCACTCAGCGCTTCACGCTGTATCCCGTATTACTGTTGCCCACTTTCAGTCCAATTTCAGCTTAACGCCTGTCTCGGTATATGCAAAATAATTAATTATCCCGAAATGCTAATAATTACCCCGAATGGTAATCGAACCCACAACCGTTACGTTTACAGTCAAATTTTGTGCCTAAATAGTAAGTCTGTTCAATATTTAGAAAAAAAAATTTATGCTACGTTCAGTGCAATCGTTATCGTTCCTCGGGTGAATGCCCTACCAACATATGTTAGGTTAAAAATTTTTGTTAATTTTATTTTGCCCTTTTTAACTTGGGGCGTTGTACGAGTCCATATTATAAATTGTGCTGAAGTTAGTTTTGTGTATATTTTCTTTACTTAATTTTGTTATTAACAAGACTTACTGTTGAGGCCAGTCGTGGCGCAAGTGGAAATGAAGTATTTAATATTTTTATTTCTTCTCTCTGGTAACGAAACAAAGTGTGGCGGTCGATTCCGCCTCTCATTACAGAGCAAGTTTCAATGCTTGCCAGAAATCTGCAGAAAATGGGGAACGGAAGTGTCTTAACGGGAACGGAGTCTCTCAACACTAGGTTCCTAGATTCTCTCTGCCTGTTCTGCTATGTGCAGAATACAGCATAAAGCTAAAAAAACAAGGCTTACGTAATGCAGTAAGCGTGTGTGTCTGTACACGCGATGGTTGTGGGTTCGATCCCCATTCAGTTTATATTTAAATAATTTTAATTTCTACGCTCTGGTGGATGTTATGTTCTGCTTTTCAACATTCAATGTCTCGAAATCGGGCGGAAACGGACCAGAGTGACTTATCTAACTTCTGTCATTAATAAATAAATAAAACTTATATTTCACATACTTTGTTTAAAAAAAGGAAAAAAAAACTTCTTTTACCTTTAAAAAGGTATAGTAATGACAATGACATGTTCTGGTTCAGAAGTCCTGTGACCCCACTATGAAAATTATGTTTTTATTTTTTTTTAATCCCCAAATTTTGTGATAAATTTAACTTACATTTAACACTAACTTCCACTTTTAAATGGAAATAACATGGATTTGTGCATGGCAACACATGACACATTTTTAATAGCCGAGGTAAATCTGACAAAATTATTAGTTTCCTTCCTCGATAAATCGGCTATCGAACACAAAAGTCCATCTTAATTCGAACCTATGGTTAGCGCGTTCAATCAAACATACTTCTCTCTTCAAATTGTAAACCATTTAAATATTTTGTTTAAGCAACCAATTTCCCAATTCGTGCAAAATGATTTTGCAATTGACGCTAAAGATATGCGTGGTGTGTGTTAGTTGCGTGTTACGCAAGAACATGGTACATCGCTAACTTGTGTAAATAGACGTAGAATTTTGTATGAGTATTTTCTGCTTTACTAATATTATATAGCTGAAGTGTTTGTTTGATTGAACACTATAATCTCAGGAACTACTGTAAGTGTCAGATAAAATCCACCCATCGAAGAAGGTTGAATTACATCACGTATATTATTTCGATGAAACCGTGTGATATACCTACCACTCTTAGTTGTTTTTATTTGGCCATAGTGAACGAAACTACTGTTGAGACACTTCGTTCTTTCTTTAGCTTTTACCAGAACCTGTTTCGTCTTTCTAAATATTAATCATCCCCTAAATAAGATTCCTATTCACAATAGGTATAAATAAAAAAAAATCATTCAAATCCGCTCAGTAGATCCTTAGATATGCGTATATAGGCAGATTCATATCTTTTTTTTTATTGTTGATTATTATTTCAATAGGTGCCGATTCACCCTCCGCTCGCGCACAAAGCCCGATCATGTTGAGGTCGGGCGCGAGGCACCCGGATGCTGACCAGGGAGCGTCCACGTCCACCGGAAGTGCTGTGGACTTGAGACAGCTGTATACCACTCTGAACGAGTATCTGCAGCTGGAGCCCAAGTTCCAGCCGAGATTATGCTTGCCGAGTGAAAGTGAGGTAGGAGAAATGTAAACAAGTACTTAAAACAAAAAACATTTTGGTTCTCCGTTACGTTATTTACTCTTTAAGGAAAAGCGTTATGTCCTCTAAAACTAATAACAACCATTTCAATATTTAAACGCCTACACTGATAACTGGTTTTAAAGCAATTATTACCATATATGGTCATTTGTTGAACGATGACGTCGCTCCGACGCAACTAGATATCTTGGATAGTCTTATGAGTTTAAACTCCAAAATTTGACCTATGATTTTATAAATTAATTTATTATATATATGTCGGAATTGAAACGTAGTAGGTATTAAAAATAAGCGTGCAGAACCTCCGACCATGTCCTGGTCTTTGGTTCTACTGATATATGTAAACATAAATACCTTTAACAAGGTAGCTTGAATTAATGACTGACCACAGGTGTGGGCTTCATAGATCATTTTACTGTAACAAACACTCGCCTCCACTGCTCCAGCCCAATATAATTATAAATTGGTGTTAATCACATTCATAATTAAAATAATAATTGATTAACTAAATAATCAATTATCTGAATAGTCGAGGTTAGCCAGTGGCCACACTAACACAGAACACATATACCCAAAGGGAAAAATGTTCACTTCATACTAAAAAATGGGGGTAGAACGACACTGCTGCCATCTATCGTATGTCCACCAAAAACAAAATTTGGCTTATATTTGAATAATCAATCGATTTTTATTCATAACCAGAGAATGATTCACTCTTTCAAAATCATTTGGAAGTATTATTACTTAATTTAAACAAAAATACTTCCAAATTATTTTGAAAGAGTGAATCTTTTCTAGTAGACTAATAATAAAATATAAATGCAGAAATAAAAGGAATAAACACTTACTTTTTTATTGCTTGTAAACATTTGTTATAATTATATATTTACAAGTAGTATTCCTGCAAATCAATTAAAATAGAATGCTATATATAATATTGCTACAAGACAAAGTTGCCCTTTTATATTAGAAATAATAATTTAAATTTATATAAGTTAAATAGATTGTAATCGAAGAGGCCAGTCGTGGCGCAGTGACACAAAGTGTGACTGTGAAACCGACTTGTTGTGGGTTCGATCCCCACTCGAGGAGATGAAATATTTACTTAAATTTATATTTCCATTTCTTCGCTCTGGTGTCGTGGCAAAGCGCAGCGTTGCTTTCTGCTACTCAACACGCAATGCCTCCAGAATCCGGCAGAAAGTGAGGAACGGAGAGTCTTAACACTAGGTTCCCTCTGCCTACCCTGCTGTGTCCGGGATACAGCGTGAAGCTGACAAAGACAAAGATTGTAATCTGTAAAATAATCATAATTTATTTATTAACTTATACGATTGTAGGCAGTTACATTGTTAAAATTTGACTTGGATTACAAATAAAGGAAGAACAAACCCATTGCTGTTTATTATTCTATTTTAATTAAATAAGTATTTTAATTAAGCATTGTATTATAGGATTTTTGTTTTTTTTAACTCGGTCTCAAAATAAATAGATCTTGGTCAATATTCCTATATTCGAATCACAGATTGAGCGGTCTGGTAACGAGGCAAAAGCAGAACACAACGCCGCGCTTTGACTCGTTATGGAAATGATAATATTTCCATCTCCTGAATGGGATTCCACAATCCATAATGTCTGAATGTCTGAAAAAGTGATATTTTTACATGATTTTTTTGCTTATAGGTACTATATAAGATTTTTATTTAATACACGACACATCTCACGTAGTGAGTAATGTCATAGTGTAAATTAGGTCATGGTGCATATTTGCTCGATAGTCGATAGCGTACGCGTCGATGTGACGCACTTAATACAGTATGACGCAATTTTATTGTAATAATTTTTTATACCTATATGTTAAAATATTTTAATTATTGTAATATAAAAAATAAAATAAAACTATTATAAAATGTAAATAAAAAAATTGGTTAAAAAATTCTCTTTAGCTAAAAATACTTGATTAGATGAAAAAAAAAGAAACCATGCGAATCTCATAATAAAAAAACAAAACGAACACGTACCATCACTATATACGCAATATAATTTACATATTACGAAGGTTAGTTAATAATTTATACTTTATAGTGGTCTTGTAAACTTGAAGTCTTGATTATTTTTATTCACTATTATATTCTGTTTCGTAAACAGGTGAAAATTTTTCAGTAAATAGCTGGGTAGGGAAACTAATAATATACTACCTCGCAACTTTCGAAATATTGAAATTCGCATCATTATGTACTAAGTGACAACTCAACGCCGCGTTATGTCTTTAGAAAATAAAATAATCCATCACCCTAATTGGAGAAAGTACTAACAACAGTTGCGTTAACAGTCAAATGCTAAAAAAATTGGCCAATACTTGGGAAATGGTGTGCCTTAACACTAAGTTCTCAGAGAGAACTAACTGGCTATCCTGCTAAAGGCAGGATACAGAGGTGAAACTAAAGAAAACTATTTTTTATATATTTTTTCTTTTATGTATTTTTTCTTTTGTGGACAATGATGTATACTCTATTCTAATCTATTCCATTCCATTCCAGAATGGGGAAGTTACGACGGGCGCCCGTGATGGCGCTGCCCACGTGCTCCGCTGTCTCAAGGTGTGGTTCGATCTACCCGCAGATGTTCTAATAAGTGCTATTAATCTGTTTGATCGGTGAGTACTTTAATAAATATAGAATTCACTTAAATATAGAATACTAACATAAATATAGAATACTAGCCACGGCTTCGCCCGCTTAAAAATATTATGTTATTCCAAATTCTACAACATCTTTATATAATTTGGAGCCCATGTGCTATACTGATGTATAAGCTATATTACTGTACAATTTCACTTAAATCTGTTTAGTAGATTTTGCGCATATATCCATCTTTACTAACCTTAATAATATTGTAGAAAATTTTAATATTCTTAATAGAAAGTTTAAATATTTTCTTTATATGAAGAAAATAGTATCATTGTTTCTTTTTTGTTACATAAATGTATTTTTTTTTTAAGTAAAAATGTCATTCAAACAAAAAGAACACTAGATTTTACTAAATCACAAGTGATATGCGCAGGCGAGTAACAGTTCTGACACTTTTAAATTGTACTTGACTTATTCTAAGTGCCCAAGGTGGTGTGGTAACTCTGACCACAGGTACAGTGGGTTGGGCTACATTGAAACGATTAACATAATGTACTATATAGCCTTCTTTGGAAAATGCACCAACACTTCCTGAGATTAGCTCGCTCAACCAAACAAACTCTTCAGCTTTTATAATAATATTAATTAATAATAAATATTTCTTTATTTTCCAGTTTCCTAACCAAAATGAAAGTGCGTCCGTGTCACGTGCCCTGTATAACCGTGTCGTGTATGAATATTGCGATCGACGAACACGCTGATATAACTAAAAAACCGAGGAATGTCAGTGTGGAGGAGCTAGGTGGGTTATTTGGTGCTCTTTTGTTGTGTCCGGTGTACAGTACGGTCGGTGAGTCGTGGCCGCCCTGGAGTTAGCTGTAGATGGCTGACCGATTTGATTCTACGATTTTTCTTACTTGTGATTACTGTCTTCCCTGAGAGTGCACAATGTGCAGATGTTCAGAAAACCTAACTTTATGGTGGCCACGACTTGTCATTCGTAATGTCGATAGCTTATTTGTGTTTTTGTATATAGGATTTGGACCTATAATCTTTTGACTATGTATATTTTTTTCCAATTTTAAAGTATTCCACACTAAGGATATACAGAAATAGGAATATTTTAGAAGACGAGTAAAAATTTTTACGTAATGGGACTAACCCCTGCCTTAGCGTATATAAGATTTGTACACTATTAAAGATTTTATAAAATATTTGACTATGCAATATGTTTTATTAACCCTTTGAAGCAACTGTTGAATTTTTAATGCCGTCGTGGCGCAGTGCCATAGCAGCTGAATGTAAATGACGGTTTTGGATTCGATTTGGACTCTGAAATCATTACAAATATAATCCACATTAAAAAAATATTTTCCTCCGCTCTGTTTGGCAAAGGGCGGTGTTGAGTTGTGCCAAAATGTAATATCTTTTATTTGCGAAAAGGTAACAACAAAATCTGCTTAACACATAATTCCTTCTGCATTTCATGTTCGGCGTTGAGTTCTGCCACGCAACACGCAATGCCTCCAGAATTTTTCAGAAAGTGGGGAACGGAGTGTCTTAACACTAGGTTCCCTCTACCTACCCTGCTGTGTGCGGGATACAGCGTGAAGCTGATTTATTTATTCATTTCATGTTATGTGCGGGAAGCGTGCGTGAACCTGAAAAAAAATCACTACCAAGATTAGTCCAGTATTGAGAATTGAACCTATTACCTTTCGGTGATTGACTCCTTCACCTCTTTACATTATTTCTTATCTTTTATCAGTGTCAGTATCACAATCAGCGTGCACCTCCGGGGACGTAACCCGCATGTCGCACATTATAACCAGCAAGCTGGCGCTCGCTCAGCGGTGTTCAGTTACGCAACTCCACTGGGTCCGCGTTGTACGGGAGCTTGTGTTGGTGGTCGCAGAGTCGCTTGGTGTCACGTGTTCGTTGCCGGTTAGTGATGATCTTTTTAATATGAATGTTTGTTTTCTTTGGGGTTGGCGCGAACGACTAACTATTTTGTTTTAGTGATGTCACATAATTGACTTTAAATAGAATATAGGATTAATAATCATATATTTCAAAAAAGGCTCAAAATTCAAAAGAAAATCAATAGATACAATAAATTGTTATAATATTTTGATACTTCCACATATCTACCTATAAGGTAAGATACACAAAAAGATTGTTTATTATTTTCTTTTAATTTATTATTAATAACTCTATTTCAGTTATAACACGAGATATTCGAAATTTTACATAAATCTTTTATCATTTCTAACTTACTTTATTTTTTATTTGATATTTTTTTCGCCAGTTCACTTTTTTTAACCGATTTCAAAAAGGAGCCTATCAATTCGACTGTTTATTTTTTATTTAATATATTTTTTTATTTTATTTCCCAGGAATCTGAACTAATCAATCTGTTGGAGATTGCCGTGTGCGATTCGGGATGTGTTAACTCGAGGGCCAGTGAACTAGCGCTAGTATTGGTGTTTCAGCAGTTAGGTAAGATATTTATTATATTATGCAGTAAAGTCGACGAGTCTTGGCCACTTTAAAGATAGGATTTCTGAATTTTAGCTCATGTTCACTTGGCAAAATTATTAAAAAATTACTTCGACTGTTTTTCGTTCAGTATGTTCCGTTCAGTAGTTTTTGTGAGGAAGTGCAACAAACAAACATTCGCCGTAGAACATTCGAACGACAGCTCTTAAATTAAAGAACAACTCGTGTATGACATATTCTAAGTGCAGGAGGTAACTTTGATGACCCACATTGAAACTATTAGTGTCAAAGTAATTAACAAAGTGTGTGGAATTAATATCTGTTGAATACAAAAATATAAGACCTATTAAAATAGGACTATTCAATAATATAACTGACTAGTCTGTTCATTATTAAAAGAATTATTCAATTTGAACTACTACTTTATGAGATTAGCACAAATTCAAATTCAAAATATTCTTTATTCAAATAAACTCTTATAAGCACTTTTGAATCGTCGGATGAATATATAACAAAAAAAAAAAAAAGAAAAAGAAAGCTACCACCGGTTCGGAAGACAGTTCTGCTGAGAAGAGCCGGCAAGAAACTCAACAGTTGCTCTTTTCAAAGTCAATGGTATAATATATAATTTTGTTACATTAACTGGCAGCTATCCTGCATCATACATGTTTATCCTCTAAATATTCTTGAACAGTGTAATAAGCTTTACTTGTTAGTATTTTTTTAAAGCTACTTTAAATTTTGGTAGTGGCAAACTTAGAATACATTGCGGAAGTTTATTATATACATGTATACTCAGACCCATAAAAGATTTATTAACTTTTTAGAGGCGAAAACGTGGCACATTTAATCAAACAAACTCTTTAGTATTTATTATTAGAAATAATGAAAGAATCTACAACTTTAATGTTACTTATAATTTTTTTCTTTAATACAGAAAAAGAACTGGTGGAATGGAGTCGTTTAGCCGCAGAGGGTGGTTCGCCAGTGCCCGAAGATGCGTATTATTTGTATGAGTTTGCAGCTCAGTTGCAAGCGCATTGTAATGTAAGTACCGTATTTTTATTATTTTATCTTTAAAATGTGTGTGTACGTCTTTAAAAATCGCTCTCAACATTGAGATCGATCTTGAGGTGTTGTTTTTATTCGTAGATTATTAAAATGGTATCTCAAGATCGCTCTGAAAATCGATCTCAGATTAGAGAGAGGTTTATAATAATATAAGCATTAAGACTGACTGGCAATTGTCTGATACACAAATGTTATTAATAACTTAATAAAACTTTTCGTAACTCTGTCTACCCACACTCAGTTTTACACTTTCTCGCTCATGCAGTCTTTAGTTATATACCTCTGACTACTGTGTCAGAGATGTCGGACGCGTCGCTCACACACTGTCTTGTTCCCACTACACTGTACTGTTGTACACTATCTCTGTCCCGATCGCACACTTGTTCATTTTATAGCTTTTCATCTCACTGGGTCCACTGTTATCACATGTTAGACGCATCGCTCTAATTCTATGATACATTATCTTTGTCTCGTTCATCCTATATCTCTCTGTCACTATCCAGTATCAACTGGTATCAGACGAAGAAGACTTACACTGTCACTTTGTCCACACTATGCTATACTGTCTCTGTCCCGCTCGCACACGCTGTGACTGTAGTTAACCCTCTTCCGTGACAGATGTCAGACGCGTCGCTGGCGGCGGTGCGCGCGGTGGTGTGCGACGTGCGCGCGCGGTACGAGGCGCGCGCGGCGGCGCCCCAGCGACAGCGCCTCGTGTGGAGACTGTCGGAGAGGACGCTCAAGGTTGGTTGTTGCTATTTATTATATACGTCACGCTGTAAGTCGCACATAGCAGAGATAAAGACACTCCGTTCCCCACGCGCCGCCTAATTTGCGAAATATTGAGTGGTGGAATTCAATTTCGAAAAGGAGAAATGAAAATATTAAATATATCTCTGCACCAAGCCGGCTTATCTAATTATTGTATTAATTAATATTATTTTATATAAAACGCATATATTGGCCCTTTTGATACATGAAATAATATTTTTTTGTTTATTTTCACTGTAATAGGTACTTCGTCCCACCGATCGTTTAACATCTCTTCTACCAACCATCGAGGAACAACACTTGGCTGTCGATTCAACGCCCAAACGAAATAGGTATTTTTTTATTGTGTTACGTTACTATTTAATTACATCGTGTCGCAGTAGGAAGCAATGGTTGTGGGTTCGATTCCCACTCGAGTGATTGTATTAAAATTACGTCCAAACAAAATATACCTATTTTAGATGTATAAGATATATATCTATTTACAGTGTTTTAGATGCTTGTATTAGGAGTTTATTCATATATATTGTTATTGACTTTACAATGAATAAAATAAATCTACTTCGCGCTGTATCCCACAATAGCAACCCTGCTATTTGCGGGAGGCAGAGGGAACCTAGTGTCAAGACATTCCGTTCCACACTTTCCGCTGAACTCTGGAGATATTGCGTTTGAGTGGCGAAACTAGACGCCGCGCTTTGCCTCTACACCAGTGGGAAGAAATGAAAATATAAATTTGAACAAATATTACATTTTCTCGAGTGGGGCTTTAACCCACAACCAATCAATTTTACAGTCACGCTGTGCCGCTGTACCATGACTGGCGCAGCTATAGTAATAAGTAAAATACTAATTATTAATTGGATAACTTGTAGTTTCTTTGGAAATCCCTATAGTTTCAATTTAAACTGCAAATATGTTTATTTACTATTTGCTTTTTATTAGATCCGGAAGCGAAAGCAGCGACAGCGAAGAGACCTCCGACTGGCCGAGAAGTCCAGTATTGCCAGTTTACTGCGACAACTGAACAAATAAACACGTGAAGGCTGAATACACGCTACCTTTGGCCCTTGCAAATAAATACATGAGAAAAATATCTATTTTTGTTACAAAAAAAAAATATGAAAATTTTTCTATTACAAACAAATTACATTTTTATTAGGCTCCACGAAGTAAGATCTTTGTTAAAATTGTGAGGTTCTTTCTGCCTTGAAAAATTTTGGCTGAATAAAATTTGGCTTTATTTTAGTTTTTTTTTTAATTAAATATATATAAAGAAACGGAAGTGCAATAGTCTATTTCTAAAACGTCTTTATCTAACAAATATAATAAAAAAAATGGTAGCTATTCTGACTTTGCGAGTTTTTGGCGGAATTTTTTATTTAATATACTAAAATTAATATTTTATTAATAATTGGATAATTGATTTTTATTTTTGGCTAATTAGTTGTTAATTATTATATTAATTGATATTAACAAAATATATGTTATATAATTAATATTAATTTCTTCAAAACGCCCAGATTTATTTATAAGACTTCTTGAATAAATCTTTTGGTCAAATGAAAAGTTTTTTTAATAATCGACATTAAGACAGTAACCATTATCTAATTATTAATAATAATTGAAATCTGATGCTTTTTTTCCGAAAATAAATAAAAAGTGACACGGAATAAGAATGAATGAATGAATGGGTGTTAATTTTATTCAAAATAGGTTAGAATAATTTAATAGCTAAAATATAAATTATATATTTTTTTAATCATTAGTTTCTTCCGTTTGTAATCTAATAATCTACTTATATTTTTTTCTGTTAAAAAAATCTGTCTTGACATTTAATGTTATATAAAATTAATATATTTTTCAAAATTATTATAAATATTCTCTCTATATAACATATTCTCTTGACATTATTAATCATTATATTTACGAAAGAGGCGAGTGTTTTTTTTTATCATTTTAATATTAGGCTGAATAGATATTTCCTCCTTTGCCATATTTAAAATTTGTTCGTTTTTTTTCAATTTATTGGTTTTATAATTAAAAAACACTCAATTTTTTTAATTGTAGTTTATTTTTTAAATCGAGTGCGACGCTTTGTCCAGCTCCTGTTTATCAGTAACAAAAGCTTTACTAACGTAATTTTTTTTTAATATTAAGAAAAAAAAAAATGTCTTGAAAAAGCGTCGCCCTCGTTTATAATATATGTAAAAAATAGGTACTGTGATTTATTAATGTAAAAAACAACAAAAAAAATATTCCATATTTTTCATTTCTAGATTTTAAGAAAGTTAATTGAGTGAATGAGTGTATAAGAAAAAAAATGTAAAAAAAAATCCACCGATATAATTTTTTCTCTAACTTAGTATTATAATATTGTAAATGTATTTTTTTAAACTGTATACTGTTGACTTTTTTTAAATTTAAACTTGTTGATTTAAAATTAACTTTAAAATAAAACAAGTCTATAGTATGCAGTTTTTATGTATAGTCTCGAGACTAATATAAGTTTTTCGTTTTATTTCACTTAAATTATTATAATATTTCTCAATTAACACTGTTGGCGGTTCAAGAATATTCATTTAATATTTATAAATGATAAATGAAAAAAAAAACTACAAATCTATTAAAAAATAATAAAAAAAATGATCTCAGGTATATAATTTTTTGTTCGTTAGTAATGTGTGTGTCTTTTCTGTTTTCTAGTGGAATGCAGTTTTGAATGTAATCAATATTAACTTTTTAAACGTGCTGCGCCAGTTTTAATGTGGTTTTCAGTGATTTCATTGTAATTTCTTTTACCTGTACTTACAATGTAATAAAAAGATCAATTCTGGATTGATTAAAATGGTGCCAGCAGTTATAAAGCTTAATACGTTTTGACAATCTATCGAATGTACACAAGCTCTGTGATAAAACATCTTATGGGTAAATAATGTGGTTCTGTATACAAATGATATAATATACATACACACATATGTCATTTTGATGTATAGCTCAAGTATGAAGTGTCAATAAGGTCAATAGTATGACGTAACAGACGTGAGTCATGACAGCGTTGCAGATGTTTTGCAAGAAATGTCATTAATGTCAAATTGTTTGACACTAATGTCATTGGTTACATATAACTTATACATAATTTAAAATAAATTTTAAAATTATTATCATATTTTTTTTTTATTTTCTGCAATTCTGTCATCTTGTATGTTTGTACGTGATTGCCAATCTGTAGTTTTGTCATTCTGATGGTAATATAATGAAATAATGTAAGTCCGTTTTTACATGCATTTAGTGTGAAACGTCTCACGAGTAGTAAATGTGAATTGTATGAAATCTCGAATTAGAGAATAAAAGTTGAGTCTTGAGTTGTTTTGTTTTATTTCTCTAATAAAAAGAAAATAAGTAAAAAGATGCTTTTCCTAGAAATTTTATATAATATTACATTAAATAATATTACGAGGCCAGTCGTGCCGCAGCGGCACGAGGTGTGACAGTAAAACCGATTGGTTGTGGGTTCGATCCCCACTTGAGATGAAATATTTACTTAAATTTATATTTCCATTTCTTCGCTCTGGTGTTGAGGTTAAGCGCGGCGTTGAGTTCTGCC
Organism: Heliconius hermathena; assembly: GCA_013403705.1. Taxonomy (NCBI): domain Eukaryota; kingdom Metazoa; phylum Arthropoda; class Insecta; order Lepidoptera; family Nymphalidae; genus Heliconius; species Heliconius hermathena. The sequence goes on along the minus strand of JAAIXJ010000041.1, from coordinate 67,717 downwards.
ACTCAATACGCAAATGCCTCCAGAATTCGGCAGAAAGTGGGGAACGGAGTGTCTTACCACTAGGTTCCCTCTGCCTACCTTGCTGTGTGCGGAATACAGCGTGAAGCTGATTTTTTTAATTACTATTGTGGTCTGTCCCTTTGGAATGTGAACCAGACTGATCGCCTACAGTGGTACGTACACGGTGTGGTAGAAATTAACAAAAAATAAAATAAAATTCTACACGCCCACCTCCAGAAAATCGTCAAGTAATTCCAATTACCAATTTCCAAAACAGATTATACACTTATTATGTTAAAATTAAATATTTTAACAAGATAACCAATAACAGAGAAGAGATGAAGAAAATACAAATTATGCATTTGTGTATGTTGTGTATATGATATTGAATTATCATAGGAGATTTTTTGTTTCTTCATACGTGTTCCATTGACTAAGATCCCATTGCTTAAATCTGCAGGGATCTATTTTATTAATGAACCTCTGGTTGCGGCAGTTATTTTCCAGGCAACCATGTGCTATAATGTTGAGAAAAAAATAACCTTTAATTTTAAATATAATTCATTAAAAAAGCACATGAGTGCAAATTATTAACATTAAGTGACCTGCTTAAACCAGGCAACCCTAGGCTTAGGCTTAGGCAGACTGAGACCTGGCAACCATTGTTTTAACAATTCTTCATGAGATTTTCTTTCAAATGATGTGGGATTCACATAAAAAACATATGAGAGCAAATGTCTCCAAAAACGCATTACAAAAAAAATATTAAAGGTGATTACGGCAGGATTCTTCTAGGCAAGGCTAGTGTAATCTATTCTACTATCATGTATCATTTTTAAATATAAGTTTCATTGAAAAAACTGTCTCAAAACTCGACAATGCATTTAATTTATATTTTTCCGATATTACAAGATATGTTGTTACTAATTTACTATGAAAAATAGGGTATTTATAACTATACATATTTAGACAAAGAAATAGCAAACTCTTAATAATAGAATTACCAAAAGGGAATTCTATTATGGACCCTATCTTACGACTTCAGTAATAGTACTTTAAAAATTGTAAACGCGTAAAAAATAGAGCTTCAGCATCCATGGGCGTATCTATAAGATATAAAGATATTTTCTAGGGGAAGGCTGCCTTTACTTGTTTACTTTGGTTAAATGACACATAACTTCAGTGTTTATTAGTTGTAAAATTTTAAACAAAAAAAAATAATTAACATAAAAATGCGTAATTCTTAGTTATCTTGCTACAGTGCTTTGAAAGTTTGAACTATTCGTTTATATATTGAGTGAGAGAAATATCACTTTTTGAAATGAAATATTTATATCTTAATTATTAATTATTTATTAAGGGATTACAAAACTAAAACTATCTGGTACAAAAATTTTACAATTTAAATGAAAATCGATTTTATAATCGATTTTTTTTTTCATTTTGAGCGAATGTAATTGCTTGTCATCTGTCACCACACTAACTAATTATTGTTGTCATTACGTTGAACCTTACAATATTGTTTATTATTTTCTTTTAAAAATACTATTAAACAGCAACGTAATTTATTCAAATGGTGTTCATTTAGTGTAGTATGTTATTAAATATTGTAAATAAAAAACATTTTCATCGTTAGTGTGATCAAATGGGCGTAGCGTAGTAAAGTCTAATTGAATTGTATGACAAAGTAAGTTATTTTGTGAAGGTTGCCTTATTTGATTTAATTTGTATGTATTTTGCATAATTAACTTTATTACTTATAATATTGATAGAATTCCATTGGAATACTTATAATATTGATAGAACTCCATCCGGATGTACTCCATTTTATTTAAGACTTAAATAATTAAATGAAATTAATATAGACCATCTTAAATTGCAAAATATTACTCAATTTTAAAGAGTGCCTAATCTCATTTATTTACTACTTTGGGAGTAGATATTGTCATTTTATATTCATTGATCATATATCTTTATTACATAAAGTTAAATCTTTATCACAAAGTTCGTTAGTTTCAATTTATTTAAAAAAAATCATTAGTTTCTATTTATTTTATACTGCAATATTCAATTGCTTTCTTATATATATAAAAAATATATATTTTATGTATTATACATATTCACAGTTGTGTGTGTTTGTAAGATTATTTTAGGATATCTAGAATTTTGCTTTAAAATAATATCAACATAATATTAATTTTACTTGTTCATTGTATTTTACTATTTATATATTTTTTAACATTAAGTGGTATCTTGCCAATAGCATGATCTGTCTAGATACACAAATTGACAAACTAATAGTTTTATAATTACCTTGTAATATGATTTTAAAGTGTTATTCTTATGCCTCACATACAACTCCAACATTATTGATAAGAAATATACAAAAAAAACATTCAAAATTCATCTCTTCTCTCATGTTTATTTATATTAAATATTTTCATACAAGTGGTAACAAAGAACAATATTTGGTTCCAGCACTCAATGTACATTGTATTAACACTAAGTCCTCTAGAAAGTTAAGGGCCCCTTTAAAATTTACATTACCCTCAAGTGTATGAACTCCTTTATCTACAGACACCAATTTCTATACTATTCTAGTATTGCCTTAAAAGTTTCTTCTTGAAAAAAAAATTAAAGCAATAATGTATAATTTGCTTAACAAAATTAAGTCATTGATGCAGCCAACTAGTACATTGGTGTAGGTGTATTATCTCACAGTGTTGATACAAATCCTTAAATTTTTGTACATTTTTATTATTTTTGTTACATGCAGGGGCACAGAGTGTGACTGTAAATGTGACTGGCTGTGGGTTCGATTTATATTTCCATTTCTTCGCTCTGGTGTCCAGTAATTTACCTAGAAAAATATGGGCTCAACATTCCATCCAGTCCTGCACCCTTTGAATATAATTCCCGCTGTCTTCCTTAGGTTGACGCTCCTCCTGGTTGGAGGGTGGCCTGTACTCCTTTTGTCGAGACATGGTCGCCAATCGAGGACCTTTCTTCCCCATTGGTTGTCTGTCCTCATTACAAAGTATCCTGCCCATTGTCTACAGATTTCATCATTTGAAATTCTATCTAATTTATATATATATATATATACATATATACATATACATATATATATATNGTGTGTTAATTTTCATATGAATATTTTATAGTCATTACATAAACATAGATAATTGAGCAGATTAGATTTTTTGGTTTTTTTTTATTATTCCCTTCCCTGTCAGTGAACAATGCAACAAAGTTCTGAAAACCTAACTTCATGGCGGTCACAACTTGTCGATTGTACTTTTATTTATAATATTTATATGTTTAGTGATAACAATAAACAAAGTGTGAGGTCAATTATTTTATTTTAAATAGTAGAACACAGTATCTTATTGTATGTTTACCTAGAAAAATATGGGCAGTGAAATGTGAATGACTGGAATAGTTCTAAATTATACAATAGTTTTAAGTGTATTTTCAGTAGGGCTGTATATTTAAGAGTCTTCTCAAGGTTTTTCTAGTAAAGCAGGGTAAATACAGTGAACCTAGTGTTAAGATAATCCATCTCCTACTCTCTATTTTCAAGACATTTTGTGTTGAGTAGCAGAACTTAAGCTACATTTTGACTACCAGAACAAAAGAAAAATAATTTATTAGCTTTAATGTTGGAATTTCCTGACATTCTGTTTGCTTTTTCATATGTTATTTACTTAATAAAATTATATTTTTTTGATTACAGAATAAATAAAATGGCGACACAGAAATTGGAATCCAAACGAATACAGCTGGACAATCGTCCAAGAGACAATATGAACAATGAAATATCCTCAACATCTAGCGAAGACAACTCTGAGGCTGTAACAAAATTTAATAACTTCTATAGATCCCGATATATAGAAACAACTCAATCGGACAACGAAACTGTGGAGCCGTCGTGCTTAAAAAACAAAAATCATTACAAATCCATGGGAAATATCCATGAGTATCAGAGCAGGGTGCAAAATTCTATAACCAATGTGGATGTCCGACTCCATTCTTCTGAAATTAAGAAATTTGAAGCCTTACGTATACCAATAGTTGGTTATGAGGTTATGGAGGAGAGAGCTAGGTTCACAATATATAAATTGAAGGTTGAAGATGACAAAAGAGATCAATCTTGGCTGGTATTTCGAAGATATACAGATTTTGTTAGGTTATATAATAGAATTAAAACGGAGCAACCTAATTTACTGCTTCCTTTGCCGGGCAAAAGATGGTTTCGGGACAATTTTGAGCCAGCTTTCTTAGAAGAAAGAGTTAGAGGACTGCAAGTTTTTGTGAATGCGATACTAGGGAAGCTTCCTAATCATCCGATAATAAGGGAGTTTTTCTGTTTGGATGATCCACCTCAAGTGTTTAGTTATCAACCAGAAGTCCAAGCGGTTTACGGAGCGTTGGAAGATTCTATAACAACGTTAAAAGTGCAATTGAAACAGAAAGACGCGACTATAATGCATTTACAGAAACGAGTCGCCATTTTGGAAGATCAAGTCAAGAATTGTCCAACTTGTAGTACAAATAAGTCTATGAATCAATAGTTTAAAAACTATTTCTTGTAATAAGTAAGTATAAATGTATAGATAATTTTTTTATATAATGATAATAGTTCAAAAAACAGTCTTTTTGACTGGATTTTTTTTATAATTAAACTTTATATGAGACATGCTATGCTGTAGAAGTAGAATTTGAAATCTATAGAAAAATGGCAGCATTGTATTTTTAACATAATATGATATGATTTGTGGTAACTAAAGGACCAGAATTTTGAGCTTAATAATAAAAAGAAACATTGATCTTTTTTCAAGTTTAGAAATTATACAAACTTTGTTAGCCTGATATTTTAAAGGTATTATAGAAAAAAATCTAGTATTTTAGAAAATACTACTTTAGGGTATTATTAGTGTTTTGGTGTCTATTTTTAATTTAAAATTAATCAGATTTTATATGAAAAAAATATCAGGATTAAATATGAATATATAGGTACAAAAAATATATTTTAAATGAAAATGACTTCTATATTTATAATATAACTTTTAATAATTGTCAGATATATGAGGATATTTGCAAATATTACAATAATATTCATGTAAACTAAAATTAATAATTTATAACATATTTCTCATTTTTCTTTGCTCTGATGTCGAGGCAAAGCACGGTGTTGAGTTCCGCCACTTAGCAAGCAAAGCCTCCAATTCAGCGGAAAGTGAGGAACGGAGTGTAACACAGGTTCCCTCTGCCTACCCTGCTGTGTGCGGGATACAGTGTGAAGCTGATTTATTTATTTTAATAATTTATAAATGTTTTGTACCACAAACATTTTTATATAACATAATATGTTTTGATTAAAATTTTTACATCTTAAGGTACAAATAAAGTGATATTAAGTAAATATTAAATTCATTTTACGATGGGTTACCATTAAAAAAAAAATTATAATTCTTCTCTATGTACAATTTAATAAAAATGCAAAAATATATTAATAAAAAATAATTTATTATTAACATTTATGTGATCACCATTTCTTTAATTTTATTTATATTAATTATAAATATTGTATTTGTGTTAATGATCAATAAAAATATAGCCATATTTAATATATTCCATACAGTGAAACAATTACTTATGTATTTTTAATTATTCTTTAATTAAAAAAAAATGTTTTTGAAATGGATGATTCAATAATAATAATAATAAAACTGTTTCTAGAAGAAAAGAGTTATAAGTAAATGAAGAACAAATTTTCAAGAAACTATATAATTTTAAGTTTTTCATTCTAAATTCATGATAGGTAAGAATTTCTACTTTCTACTTCATAATAACTAAATTATGTTTGAAGTATGTATAATAATTTAATTTACAAAACAAAATCGATATTTTAAAGAAACTGGTGTTTTATATTCAGGTATTTTTTACATAAAAACTAATTTCCACCGTTATGTTAGTAGAATTATCACAGTTAATGTACAAAAGTTTGTGGTTTTTATACAATCGTTATTATATATATATATTGTAATTACTAGATATTAAATCCCGTTTAGACATCTGTCTGTATGTAATATACAGATAAATATGAAAATAAGGTTCTAATTAAAAAACGGAGAGAACGATCACTTCTCTGTCGTTATTCATGTACAAAATAATAGGAGTGTTGACTTCATTTTAAATCTCGATACCTATACATTATTAAATATATAAGTAAAAGACAAACATATTATATACTTCATGGAACTTATGGATTGTTATATCTAAAAATAATATTTCTTGGGTAAATTTTTTTGTGGTTTACAAAACATATATTAATCGTAAAGCTAAAGAAGAATTGGTTGTTTTATTTCTATTAATTTAATTATGTCAATATTACTATTTCATCTTTTTTAAAATATTTTTTAATTAGATTGTATTTATTTCTAAGATTTAACATAATAGTCAACATTCCGATTAAAATCACTGGGTGCTAACCGTCACGATTATTAATAAACGCATTTAATATGTAGAATAGAATAGTGAGACCATTTTACATCTATATTTTTATTAATTAACTTTGTAATATGTAATTTGTACTAGCATTTTGTACTGTATTTGTATGAAATAGGCATTTCTTTTATTTATTTGATTTCTCTTATTTCATTTTTTTTTCAGTTTAAAAATACCATTATTTAATTATAATTCAAAATGTTCTTTATAAATCTAAAATATGTATAATAATCAAATTTTTTTTAAAGTGGAAAAAATAAGTAAAACTTAATTGTCTGTGTGTATAAGTTTAATTTCTATACATTAGTCTAAATACTATAAATAAAAAAAAATCAAGTTACATCACTTTGCGTTATAAGTGATTTCTTACTTTTTTTACATGTAATTTTTTTGTATTATATTTATTGAAATACAATTTAATGTAATTCACTGAAGCAATAAGTGCCTTTATTAAAATAATAATTATTGTAATAAATGTTTTATTTTTTTATTTTCCCTATTTATAATTAAAAATTTTTTTTGTGCTCTGAAATGTGTATTCTATGGCTTCTCTCTACTCCCATATATAGTATTTGTGTTAATGATCAATAAAAATATAACCATATTTAATACATTCCATACAGTAGAACAATTACTTATATATTTTTAATTATTCTTTATATAAAAAAAAGTTTGTTAAATATTTAATTAATTGTTAAAACAATTTTTGAAAAGGATGATTCAATAATAATAATAGGCCCGTGTAGACACATCGCCCTAAACTCTGAGAAGCCGTCGTGGATCAGTGGCACAAGCGTGTGATTGTAAACGGACAGTTATGGGTTCGATCCCAACTCGCAGAACTGTATTATTATTTATTAATATTTTCATTTCTTCACTCTGCCAATAAGGCAAAGAGCGGAGTTGAGTTCCACCACTGAAAACGCAATGTCTTAAAAAGCCGGCGAAAAGTGGGGAACGGAGTGTCTTAACATTTGATTCCCTCTGCCTACCGTACTACATAGGTGATACAGCATGAAGCTGAAAAAAAAATCTAAGATCGAACTTATGATGCTGTTTTATTTGTATATTATAATTTATGAATATAAATATAATAAAATCGATCTCAGAGTTTAAAGCAGTTTATAAATATTGGCCTTAGTGTAGACATTAAAATTTTTGCTAACCGCCCGAATTTGAGACATGTGTCGGAACTCAACGCCGCATTCTTACCAAAGAGGAGCAATGAAAGTAATTTAAGTATAGTCATTTCCTCAAAAGAGATAAAAGTTTGGAGTTTGACTCCAAACATAGCTTTTACAATCAGATGCTGTCCGACTGCGACGATAGATCTTTATAATGTTGATAAGACATTCTAATTAAGAAGAAAGAGGTAAGTGAAAGGATATGCCTATTAATTCTTTTAAATCTAAAAAAATAAAAAAAATATAAATATTTTATAAATTATTTATTAAAAGTATACATATAACATGTTTTTTATGAACTATGTATTACTATATAAGGCAGAATATATTTAATGGACTTATTTTTATTTTTTAGGTTTGGAAAAAAAAATAAACTTCCATTTCTTCCAAGTTATATTCATAAATATACATAATTCTAGAATATATTTTCTCAATTTTAATGTATATCAATAATATACAAATTTTCAGATGTTTCAGATGTGGACAGTACGGTCGACGAGTCGTTGATGCTCTGAAGTTAGGATTTAAGAACGTTTGTGCATTGTGTACTTACAAGGAGGAAAATTAATCAAAAGTAAAAAAAATAAAATCTAGACAGCCTATCTACAACTAACTTCAGAACGGCCACTTCTCGTCGACTGTACTGTATATAACAACCAGCGACCAACACACGCTTATTTCGATATTTTAGGCAAATTACACAAAATGTTTACTTAAATTGTAGTACTATGTATTTTTCTGATGTATAAGCTATATTGCTGCAAAGGTAAATCCGTTGTGTAGTTTTTGTGTGAAAGTGGAACAAACATATCCTCACAAATTTTCATATTTATAACATTATTATAAGCAAAAAGTGGAGAAAAAAGTCTTACTACCAGATTTTCTCCAATACATAAAAAAGAAGAAGATTCAAAGTTTATAAGATAACAGTTTTAAATAATTATTTGTATGTAAATCTTTTAAAACCACTAATATCCTACTGTATGTAAAAACCCTTATTGTATATACATTTAAATTATTCATACATATGATTAAATAATATACCCTTCTATAAAGTAACTTCACAAACTTTACTAAAAGCATCAATGTTCTGGAAATTTTCACCAACTTCCAGAACTTCCACCAATATTTAACTCAAATTTAGTCCAATTTACACTGCACTGAACAGTTTTAAGCTTTTTTTGATATCTCTCTCTCTTTTAATCATTACTTTCCTCATAATCACTATCCTTTTCAAGCATTTATCATACTTTGGTTTTTGACTTTCTATTATTTGACTCTTTGTTGACAAATATTATAAGGTCTTTATTTTCTTTTAAACTATCTAAATATCTCTTTCACTACAGTCCTTAATATTTGTAGAATTTTTCGGAATCTTCCAAAACTTCTAACACTATTTAACTCAAATTTAGTCCAAATTAAACTTTTTTCAAATTCTCAAGTCTTTTGAGCACTGTTCATCATAACTGGGTGAAGGTATTTTTTTCTTCCCAACTTATTTAAGAAGTCTCTACCCAAAATTTCACTAAAACGCCATTTTTTATGGAATTTTTCGCCTTCCAAAACTTCCAACACTATACTATATCATACATTTTGGTTTTTGACTTCCATAAATTCGACCATACGTTTCGCCGGGAATACTTTGTGAACCCTCTTCCTATGTGTATATAGAGAGGCCTTTTGTTTGAAACTTTGTTGACAAATGTCACAAGTTAAAGGTCTTTCCTTAGAATGTATCACTTCGTGTTGTGTCAGAGCTTTTTTGTCCTAAAATAAATTATATATCATTATTTTAATATACTTCAAAAAATCACAAAATTAGGTAAGACGTGGCGCTCAGGGGCGCAAGCGTGTGACAGTAAACGCGACAGGTTATGAGATCGATTCCTACTCGAGGTAATGAAATAATAAAATCACGCACTTTCGGTAAGAACAATATTAATACCAATTATATTTACTACTTTAAGCTATATTCTGCATATAGCAAGGTAGGCAGAGAGAACTTAGTGTTTAAATTCTCCATTCTCTATGCCATGTCTTTCGAGTCATTGCATATTGAGTGGCGGAACACCACACAACAAAAAATAATTCCTCCCTCCGAGCGGGCATGGAACGCACAACATTGCGGGGATGTAATTTCGGGCGTAACAGAATTGATACAATTTTGTATTATGTTTTCACTGATCACTTATAACTAATACTACGCTATTTTTTTAAGTTTTTTGCTGACTCTACTTTTAGGGACACAAATGCATTATTCATAATTTCATTTCTCCATTCCGAAGCAGAGTTTTGCCCCTTGATGCAATGCCTCGAAAGATGGTGTATGGAGAACGGAGTGTCCTAACACTGGGTTCTTCTACCTACCCCGTTGTATGCGGGATACAGCGTGAAGACTGAACAAAAAGTAAATATATTTATACATACAGTGAAACCCTTCTTGCACGTTTTACAGACATGGTTTCTGGGTTTCGGTTTCTTCTCGCCGTGTACCCGCATCATGTGCTTCTCTACGTTCGCCCGAGACGCTATTGGCTAGAAGATATTATTTTTTTTATTTAACTATTCTTAATTTAGTATTGTTTTATTTATTCTTATATTTTAAATTTATAAATATTTAAAAAAAATGAGTGTTTCATTCTGCCAATTTAAGTTAAGTGGACTGGAAATTTAGGAAATTGTAATAATGTCAATATTGTTTAAAAAATTTTTTTAACTAAATATGCGGAACCGTTGCCAAACCTTTAATAATAAATAAAAAAAATCTTTGAAGGGCAAGGCAACATATAATTACAGAAATTGCTGAAATAAAACTTTTTTATATACCAGAAAAATAAAAAAAAATATATATATATATATATATTTTATATTTATTTTATTATTATTTATATATTATATTTTATATTTACCTTATTACATACAGGACATTTGTGTGTAGTTTTCCCCAAATGTTGATAGTTAAAATGATCCTGCATACTCTGTTTTGTCGGATAACCCTTATTGCACATTGGACACGGGAACCTGAAATATACAGAGAGTTTTTGTCGTCACCACTTTAAATGAAACCAGTTTTAACAACTCTATCAAAGCGATAACACCGCACACGTCTTATTTACGAAATCGTGTCGTATGTAACGGCGGCGATGTTGAATTGCGTAAAATAGAACGAGAGATATATGTCCTTTCTCGTCCTAATATGTTTTTTGAGAAAGAAATATTTTGGTATCTAGTCGTAACTGCGACACACGATATACAGGTATGGATAAACATCGTGAAATGAAAAAAAAAATCCTACGTCTAAACTGTTGAGGTATCTTGATTAATTTCTTTAGGTATGAGTTTGAAATATTTTACACTATATGCTGTTTCCATAAAAGAAGCGTTGACACTCCCATTCTGTATACGGAACAGTGTCTGGTTTTAAGCGCAACGGTTGTAGATTCAATTCTCGCTCTTAGAATAAAACCTATCCTGCTATATGTAGGATACTGCGTGAAGTATCACATACGAACGACGACCTTAAGTATTTAATTTTTTATAATTCTCAGAGGTGGGTTCGACGCCCACTCTGGTGAATGAATTATTTTCTATTTTTATAACAAAAATAACTCACTTAAAAACTTGATCGGACGCATGGGGCCTGGAATATTTGAGATGAGCTTGATACGTGGCAAGGTGGCTGAACACCTTGTTGCAATCTCTGCACTCGTATTTACTCGTGTTCTGATGTCTTTGTATGTGATACTTGATTTGTATCGATCTGACCATTTTGTGGCAGATCGGACATTCCTCTCTTGGTAGTGGACCTTCGTGTAGTCTGGAAAATAAAATAAAAAATATAATTAAGAAGATAAGAGTTCCACCACTCAACGTCTATGAAGGAAGTATCTTTACACTGAGTTGATGCAGTGAAAAAGGGTGAAGCTGCTAAAATAAAAAATAATATCGAATACAATAAAACTATTAATTATTCATATTAAAGACCAATTAATTAATTGTGGTAGGTATACATTTTTTATTTCGCAAAGGTAATAAATAACAAATAATATTTTCACACACACAATACAAAATATTAATATAATTCAAACATTTGATCAAAATCACTACTACATAAATTCATAATGTTTGGGATTTCAGACAAAAATAACTTTTATAATTTTATAAATTTACAAAATATAAACAAAATAATAGACTTTCGTCAAGCCTCCAACTATAAATGCGACGGGTGTCGGTTCGATTCCCACTGGGGGGAATAAGTATACAGGGTGGAAGTGGCAGTGCTCCTTTTACGGGAACAACATATAGGGTAAAATATCTTAAACATTATATGTACTAGTATGTGTCTACGTTATTGGTATGTATGCGTAACTGCGTCACGCGAAATACAGGTATGGATAAACATCGCAAAATGAAAAAAAATCCTACGTCTAAACTGTTGAGTTATCTTTATTAATTTCTTTGGGTATGGGTTTGATATATTTTACCCTATATGCTGATCATGTAAAAGAATCGTCGTTGACTCCATCCTGTATATTTAATATTTGCAATTCCCGGCCCCACGACAAAGCGCCTCTCAACACGCAATATCTCATAAGTTCGGCGGAAAGTAGGAAATGCAATGTCTTAACACAACCCCCCTCTTCCAACCCTGCTATATGCGGGATACAGCGTGAAGCTAAAACAATATCATATTATATTACCTCATATGCGTTGTCAAAGTGGTCCTATTTACAAATCTCTTTTTACAATGATCACATTGTAAGCCTTCTCTATGAAATCTGTCAACGTGATTCTTGCGCGCTCGGGAATTTCTGTAAAAATGGAAAAAAACATTCAGTGGCGGAACTCAACGCTGCACTTATCCTTACCGGAATGTAAATAAAAAAGAAAAATAATTTTCAGTCAAATTTTAAAAGATATTTACAAAAAATCGTATCCACTACTCACTTGAAGAACATATCGCATTCCAAGCATTTGTAGCCAACTATTGTCGTTTTGGACAATAGTTTCCTTAAAGTCGGTGGGTTCTTTTTTTCTTTTATTTCATCTATTTCTAGTTCTTTCTTTTTCTTTCTACCCTAAAAATGTAAAAAAAATTTGTACAAATTTTATATTTTTTTTAATTTCCTTTTCTTTTTTGGTTTACTAGAAAATTACATACGACATTGTGTAGCATTACATATTTATTTAGGAGATACTAGCCTATTATATAGGAAATAAAAAAAATTGAGATATATTTAAATATCAATTATTTTCATTCCTTCGATCTGGTAGACAAAGCGGGGCTTTAAGCATCGACATTCAAAACGCATTGTCTACAAAATAATCGATACGACGGGAAACTATGAAAAAAAAAGCAAAAACCGACTCAAAATATACCAAAAAAAAAAAACAAACCCACACCAACCTTCACATCATCATCACCAATCTGTATAACAGCGTTGGGCCGCGTCTTTGCCATGTGAGATTTTACATGTAAACTCATCAATTTACTGCTTGTTTCGTATTTATTACACAGTTTACATACATATCTCCAGTAATGGCTGTCTGTGTGCTCATTCAGTTTGTCCTCCGGTATGTATACGTAGCAAACTTTGCATGCTAGTTGGCCTGGTTTCTAAAATAAAAAAAAAGTATTTTGGGATGTATAAATTATGCAATTTCGTTTAGCTTAGCTTGGCACGAGGCCTTGGCTTTTAAAAATATATGTAATGTATAATAATTATATTTAATATTTATATAGAGTGTTTTTATTTTTACCACTTTAAATGAAAGCACAGTATTAATATTGTATAAAAGCCTAATACAATTAAAACGAAAGAGATTTTGCGTCACAAGGAATACAGTATGAATAAAAATCGTAAAATGAAAAATAAATCCTACGCCTAAACTGTTGAGGTATCTTTATTAATTTCTTTAGGTATGGGTTTGAAATGTTTTACCTATATACTCCCGTAAAAGGAGCGCTGACGCTTTCACCTGTACATAGATTTTTTATATATTATATAATTCCGCGGAAAGTGGGGAGCAGTGTCTTAACACTATACTCCTTCTGTCTACCCTGCTACATGCGAGATAAAACGTGGTAACCAGTGTCTAATTCTGGAGAGATTGCGTCTTGAGTGGCGGAATTTAAGACGGCGTTTTGCCACATTACCAATGCGAGAAAATGAAAATATTAATTACTTCATTCCCTCGAGTGGGATAGAAGCCACAACCTGTCACGTTTATAGTCACACGCTTGTGCCCTTGACAACTGGCCTCAATAATATTTAAATACATATTTTTTATAAATAGATTTTTCACAAAAGTGCGTACAAACTTTACGGTAGCGAAGTTTGGCCAGTTAAAAAGATGCACGAGCAGAAGACGCACACCATTATAATGCGTATGGTTATATGGGCCGGAGGAGTTACCCTCAAAGACAGGTAGCTTCAAGATTGCATCTATAACTTATAATTTATCAGAATCAAGGCTCTGATGGTACGGACACGTCATGAGAAAATCCGAGGATTATGTTGTGCAAAAGTGCCTTTTCCCTGGCTATAAACAATAGGAGTAAGGGGGTCTCCACTTACTCCTCTAGTCACACTAGTTAGTTGATCTGTGTCTAACAGGACATGAAGAGGCTAGGTCTTAAGATTGAAGACACATGTCAACGTATTTCGTTGACATGCCGTACATATTTCAAAACAACCAACTCAGTATGCATATCAAATGAAAGGGCTTAACTTTTAAAATACAATACATTAAAAAAAAACCCGAATCTAAGATGGCCGCTAGTACAGAATGGCGGATTAGGTACATATTTTTGTTCAACCAATATGGGTATCAAATAAAAGAGAGATGGTTTTTGTTTCGTCTAAGACTTTGGTGCTAGTAACCAGGGTCTGATGATGCAGCTCGAAGGTGGCCATAGCAACTCAGTAATTAAGTGACACAATTCCATCGAATTTGAGCTAGTATGATTCAACAGAACAAATACTTTGGTGATAGATGGTAACCACAGTCTGATGATGGAGCTGGAAGATGTCCATAAGAATTCTGTAACCAAGCGACATAATTCCATAGAACTTGGGCTTTTATGATTCATCATAATGAGTACTTTGGAGTTAGATGATAAGGCTCTAATGGATGGAATTGGAAGATGTCCATAAGAACTCGAAAACTAAACGACGTAATTCCATCGAATTTGTGCTTGTATGACTCATTTTAATGAGCACTTTGGTGATAGATGATAACCAGGGTCTGATGAAGAAGCATGAAGAAGTCCATAAGAACTCGGTAATTAAGCGACATAATTCCATCGAATTTGAGTTTGTATGATTCATTTTAATGAGTACTTTGGTGGTAGATCGTAACTAGGGTAAAAAAATCTAAGAAAAGTACCCAATAGGTTTTGATCACACATCTTTCGATTGCGTTGATTTAGAAGCTTGATTTTTTTATGCTGCAATACCACTAAGACCTGTATATTTGATATTCATTTCAGCCTGATACCTCCAGTTAATATCGAGATAAATGGACTTGAGAGATGTATATGTACAGATATAATATATTTTTTATACTAACCTTTCTATGCATAGCCACAAAATGATCTTCAACTTGCTGTTGCGTGTAAAAACCTATTATACATAATTCACATTTAAACGCCGTACTCGTGTATTGAACTTTTGTTTTTGCTTCTTCTCTAAAAACAATAATAAAAATTAAAACATTTAACACAATGCACAAAATAATTTAAAGCTACTTACGAGTATATATTTTTATATTTATAACTAATATATTTTTATATAGATTTGATGACATCTTACCTATAGTAGGCTAGGCAGAACATAGTGTTAAGACATTTTGTTTCCCACTTTCCGCTGAATTTTTCGAGGTATTGCTGTGTTATGTGGCGGAACTCAACGCCGGACTTTTATCTTGGGGCCAGAGCAAGGAAATGAAAATATTAATAAATAATAGTTCATTCCCCCGAGTGAGGATCGAACTCACAACCAACGCCTAACAGTCACACCATTGTGCCGCTGCGTCACGTTGGCTTCAATTTTTGTTAATCTTTTTTATTTATATTTAACATAAAATTATGTTTTTTATTATTTTTATTAAATTTTTTCCTTGTTTCAGATTTTATATAATATATTGTCATGCCACCCAAGTAATAAATAGCATTAGTAAAAAAAAAATCTAACTCAAACAAATTAAAATGATATATAATCTGTTATCTACCACACAATATATAAAATATATTATATAGAAATATATATTCAATTTAAACAGCACAGATATTTAGGAAATATTTATATATATATACCTAGCCTCGAGCATTTCAGCTTCAGACATAAATACAGTGTTATATCCAGATTTCAAATCATTGTGAGATAATGTATCATTTTTACATTTTTGCGTTATTATAACCGTATCCGGATTGGTTGTTGGGCTGAAAATAAAAAAATAATTTTATGACTTAATGTTTTATTAGAAAATAAACCAAAATCAGCTTCGCTGTATCCCGCACATAGCAGGGGAGGCAGAGGGAAATTGAGGTGTTAAGGCATTCCGTTCTCCACTTTCTGCCGAATTCTGGAGGCATTGTGTGTTGAGTCGCATAACTCAACGCCGCGCTTTGCCTCGACACCAGAGCGAAGAAATGGAAATATAAATTTAAGTAAATTTTTCATCGCCTCGAGTGGAGATCGAACTCACAACTAGTCGGTTTTACAGTCAGACTTTGTGCCGCTGCGCCACGACTGGCCTCATAATAAACATAATATTTTTATTTTATATAATAAAAAAAAAGAAAAACTCACTCAATAGTCAATTCCGGTAATTCCCCCTTAACCCCTGTAAAGGGACTGACTATCGCGTCAGTACCAACCACTATGTGAGACATAACACCAGTCATTGTATTGTCTAGCACCATTTCTGGAACTAAAATAAAAAAAAAGTTTATTTTTTATAGCAGAGAAGTTAGTGTCAGGACCGCCCATTTTCTATTTTACAGTACGATCTCGGAGCCGTGGCCACTTTTAAATTAGGTTTTCTGAAATTTTTCGCTTGCGGTCGGCAAGAAAATATAAAAAACCTAACCTACCTAGAACCATTGAAACATGAGCCCGAATTGACCTAAACCATCGGACTGGTAAGTTCTGTTTCCCAAATGGGAATCAAACCTAGACTTATTATGTATGCATTTATAAAAAAGTTAAAAGTAAAACTTAATGTGGTGGTTATTGCTTCAAATTCCATTTAATATATACAATTATAACATAATACTCTCATACAGGTAGTTAGACAAAGTAGAGAATAAAGTTTGTTGTTACAAAGATTTATTTGCAAAAAAAAATGCTGAATCGAAAATATAAATTAACATTGATTAGATATAGAAAAAGATGTTATTTTCTCATTATATCTTCAATGGCAGAAAGATAAAACACATAATAAACAAAATATCACCTTCAATAACCTGATCTTCTATACCCAAACTGATATGATCTCTCAAAGCTCGGCTCACATCGTAGCTTTCATTTTTTATATTTTGCGCTGTTGTCACAGTAATGTACTGAGGATGCCAATCTTTTTCTAATATGACACTGTCATCAATATTTTGTGTATAATTCGCTATTACTTTATCATAATCAGTTTTTATTACGCATTCTAATGATGATAGTGTTTGCGACATGTATGTATGGTCCATGGTCTGTAAAAAAGAAATGTAATAAGATAAAAATTTTGGATTCTTTTATTTAAGAAATGATTATTTAAATTTCTATTAGAATGTATGCTTAGATGGTCAAATTGGTGTTGAATAGTCAAAAATATCTGTTTCATGTTTATTTTACCACATATAGCAAGATATAAGACACATGTTATGTGATCTTTTAATGCTGTCCCTTATTTTACAAGAGTAGGAATTGAACATCATATCCCGATTGCCCATTAGCATATACTTGTTGGATTGGATCTTAACTTAACAATGGCCTCTTAGAAACAATTAAGTTTTAAATATAATGCAAATATTTATATAAAGAATATAATTAACACCTACAACTATAACTAAACAAATCCGAAAATGAAATCTTTGTATAAGTATTTTACAACAAATTTACGAATACCTCTTGAGATTGACTTATAGCCAATACTCGTAAATGTTCTTGTGCATTGTGGACTTGATGTTTAAATCTAGCAAACTTCTTCATAATAGCGAGGCATTCCCAACATACTACTTGATCTAATTCTATTATTGAATCACCAAACTGAAATCAATTTATATATATGTATGTAGGTTTTTAAGTTTATTTTGATTAGTCAAATTGATTAGTTGAGTAGTTAAAAATTTAAAAGGCCAGATAAATGTTGTATCAATGTTTAGCCATAGCATATTATTAGGCATAATTAAATAATTGTGTTGATTTATAAAAGATTCATATTTTATTGATTATAAAATATAATTTTTTTCTAAAGTAAGTTAACTAAACATATATTTAAAAAAAACGAATAATTGAGCAGTTTCTACTATATTCTTAATTTCACAAATATTTACTTTTAAATCAACATATAATTAAGAATAAAGTAATTAATTTCATTATATAATAAATTCATAACACTATATTTAATTAAACTCACCCGGTCGCCGGCATAATCATACATAATCAATCTAAATATCTGATATATAGAAGTCAATCCATTTATAGACGTAACATTCCTATCAGAGCTTAAACAAGTGCAACATAAAGTCCTGTAGCCTGTGTCCACATCTTGCTCCATTTTAAACTTATAAAGATTTCGCGGGACAAATTAAATATACAAATATATTTACATTTAGCTTCAAATTTACTTTAAAAGTTTCTCTTTTATTAGATAACTATCCAAATAAGGTTATAAGCTTTAATTTGTTCTAATAATATCCAAAGCTAACAGCTAAATTTATAATAGTTATTTTGTATTGAAGTAATCAAAATTATCACAATATGTTATCAATCATAACAAAAAGTAATACTCCCATGTAAAATAGACGAAATTGTTAGAAGAATATTTTAACGCCACAACGACACCACAAAATGGCTGCTTTACATGGTATTGCTGGATGTGAAAATTTTGTATTATTTTATATATATGGTAACATTCTAAATGTCAGATTCTCCCTAGTGATGTATTGTTAAAATATTAATATCAGAGAATCTCTGTTTTAATTCATTTTGTTCACCGAGTTAATTTATATATGTAGAAAATACAGTTATAAGTGAAATTTGTTTTAAATATATGTATATATCGTAATTTATATAATAATAATAATATATTTGTTTCTTGCCATATTGATTATAACAGCGCAGTAAAATGGGTTAAGAGACTATTTATTTAAATCGATATTTATTAAAGTTGTAACCAATATATAAGAACATCCCTAGAAACTAATATAACAATGGCGTCTCATTGTTTTGTTTTGTTTTTAAATTGAAGCGAAAGGGAAAGTTATAAATAAAACTGATATTAACAAAATGTATAAATAGCATTCGCATATTTACTATAACTTATACAATAAGTATAGCTACGTGATATTGTTATTTATAAAGCTGTGTATTTTAATATAAGTTTTGCTTCTAATAATAAGAGAAAGTGAATTAATTTAAATTTTATAAAATAAAACCGCAATATTATATCCTCTAGCTATAAAAAAAAATTCAACTGGAGTGTTTTTTAGTATAACACTACATACCTCTGTAATTTATTTCATACTTCAGTGATAAATTCAATAGAAAATTATTTATGATTTTCTAATAAAAATGGAAAATAAAGATGATATTTTAAACAATCTTTTATGTATGGCTTGTTTATGTGTTGGTCGATCCATTCACGAAGTTAGAGATGAAAAATCGAAGAAATACTACTTGGACATCTTAAATGAAATTCCTGTAAGATATATTCAATTCTTTTTCAAAATTATAGTCAAAGTAATGTTCGATATAAAAATAATAAAAATAGTAATATTATACTAAATATTTAATAACTTGATTATATTTTGTAATAGTTATCCTTTAACATGTATTATAAGAATAGTTAAAGTATCACATAAATAAATATTGATATTTAAATATAATAAATTAAAAATGCAAAGACATGACAAATTTGTTACTTTATTGTAATTGTGGAGCAATGAAACAGCATTTAATTGTAAATGTGATGATTGTGGGTTCAATTCCCTTGTTTGTTTCCTCCTGGAGAATTAATTACATTTTGCGGCTCTAGCAAGAAAATATTATTTGCATTTGAGTCCTTCCACTCAACCTATATATGTATAGTCTTGAATTGCAGAAAGTGAAGAACCAAGTGTCTTGACACTAGGTTCTTCACTTATTATATAATTTTATTATTTTTTATTTTATTGCATTATTTGTTATGTAAAGAAGAGTTGGACCATTTTATATATGCATATTTTTTTTCTAATTCACAGCTAAACGACATAAAACTGGTGGTACCTATTATATGTTGGGAGTGTGAAGCAATTTTACATAAAGTATTAGCTTTTAGAGAACAAGTGAAAGATTCCTATAGGATATTACAAACATATACTGAGGTAAGTTATATTAATGCTTTGATTTTATGAGTCTAAGAAGAAGGAAAAAGGAAATAATGAATTCAATGATTTATGTTAATAATTAGATGAAAAAAAATTGGACTCCCCTTGAAAGTTTGTGTAGAAGTGTGCATAGTTAAGGGATATATATTGAGATTCGCATAAACTGGGTGTCTGTATTGCTTCTCTTTCTTGCTATTGCTAATCTTTGCCAGAAAAAAATATATTTTGGAGTTTGAAAAGAGTGCAAAACAGAACCAATTGTATTTATTTTTTATTTTATAACATCCACCCTGGAAAATGTAGCAGAGTAGGCAGAGGGAACCCGGAGTTAAGGCACTATATTCCTCTTTGTCTGCATGATTTATATCTTGAATATTTTTGTTGAGTGGCAGAACTCAACACTGCTCTTTGTCTGTTTGCCAGAATGAGAAAACATAAATAATTAATTTTTCTAAGTGGCAATCATCAATTGCATTTACAGTCAGACGCTTGGGCCACTGCATCAGAACGGCCTCAATTTGTATTGTATTTATGATATTTCTATTACAAATATAAGTGAGTGGTATAACAACGGTCCTTTCTGCTTTTATTTTTTAATATAAATAATTACTTTTACAGAATTTGAATGAATGCCTGTTAAGTGATGTATCAAGAAGTCCCAGATTGAAAGTGTATACAAATACACCTATATCTATAATATCTGATAATTTAAATGATATAAAACTTGAAAAAAATGGTAAGTATTTAAGTATTTATTGTTTTGACTTTACACATTGTTTTATTTTAGCATGTGATGTCTAAGTATACTTGATTTTTTGTTTTATTATATTTAAAGTTTATCTGTACTCTTCCTTTTTAATATTTTTTTAAAGTAAAATAATATTCTCTTTTATCTTCAACATGCAATTTATTTTAAAATTGTATATAAAGAAAATGGATGTTATCAAATCTATTGAAATCGAATAGATCATGGGATTCACATATTATATTCATCACTGGTTGTATGGAAGTGGTAAAATGGGTTACTTTAAAATAATTAACATGATTTTGTATAGCCTATATGTCTTCATATATGGGCTTTCTAAACAAAAATATTTTTAAAATTTGAGTTATTAGATTCTGATATAAGTGTTTTCATTAAATCAGAGTCTCTTTGAACGAGTTTCATTCAATATTATACTATTAATTACTATAGATAATAAAAATTAAAGCATTTTGTTGGTTTGATTAAGTGAAGCGCCTACCTAAGGCGCTAAGTGAAAAACAGAGTAACCAGACACTAATTGCTCTTTGCTTAGTCTAAAAAAAAAAGTAAATAAATGAAATATCAATATTTTCATTGCTTATAATTATTTTTCTTGTTACAGATAATAATAAATCAGAAAATCAAAATAATAGTAGTGCTGATATATCAGATGGTGAACCAAACGAAGACATACAGACAGTTATATGTGATGTTAAAAGATACAAAAGAAAGAAAAAGGTAAACTTTTATGATTTTTCAGGCAATCATTGAATAGCGGAATATAAAGCTGAACTTCGTATTACCACAGATTTTCTAAGAAAAAGACCCTAATTGTAGTGATACACCCTCGTACCACCACATAATACTTTTACTTTACTGCATTTGCCCACAATGTTTAGTATTTGACTGTAAACGCGATGGTTGTGGGTTCGATTTCCAACTGGGAGAATTAATTATTGTCATCTCCCCTACTCTGGCAAGATGTAGCGCGGTGTTAAATTGGTTATTCTGCTTTGCGAGAAAAAACGTAGCTGTTATTTTGTAATATTTTTATTATAGAGTATACATAAAATGAGGAAAATTTCTCGACAACATGACAAAGATCCAGTTGATATAACAAATGAAAAAGGAAGCCTACAAGATATCAAAATAGAAGAGAAAATTTTAGAAAACGATTCACGAATAGATTTAAGAAAAAAAGATGAGGTAGGTTGATATGTTAGTATAAATGTTGACACACTTAGAACCATAAATATGTATATTGAAATTTCATATAAAAAAGGAAAGATCAGCTAATCAATAAATGGGAGAACATAGTTCCTTAAATCACGGTTAAGAACATTCAATTTAATCAAAATTGGTTAGTCCGTTTGGGAGTTACGATGTCACTGATAGATATACATAACACCCATTCACAGGCATGTCAACAACAACATTCCTAATTTTATCAGGTGTTTCTTCCCATAGTTTGCCGTTTACGTAGGAATTTGTAGCTCTCCTTTGTCAGTGTTCCCCTCCAACATTCCCTAATCTACCTACATGTAAAATTTCAACGATATTAAACAAATAATTAATAATATAAATAAATAAAAAAAACTCGTTTAAAAATATGAGTATATCTACATTATCAGAAGGATTTGATTTATGCTCTCTACTATACAGGAAAGGAAGTGACTGCGCTCGTTTTACGGAAGCAGCATAGGGTAAAATATTTCAAACTCATAACTAAAAAAAAATCACAACATTAGTAATTTTATTTCATGTTTTTATCCATACCTGTATTTCGTGTGACGCAGTTACGTATAGATATCAATAACGTAAACACATACTACTACAAAAATACTACTAAACGATCTGCCACTTTTCATTCACATTCTCAAAAAACACACCAGATCGAGAAAGAGATATCTCGTTCTATTTTACGCAATTACGTATTTTTTATAATAAATCTAAACAACTCGACCCGACTCGACTTCATGTGAGATGTTGTCGCTTTTTGTTAGAGTGTGTGTGTGTGTGTGTGGGGGGGGGGGGNTGGGTGTGTGCGTCATTCTTAACAAATGGCGTTTTATTTTACATTATATTTTACATACATATTATTTATTTTGTTTGATAAAATCACTTCGCACGCGCACAATCTCTTTTTTTTTAATTGTATTAGGATTTTATAGAGTAGTTGAAACTGCTTTCATTTAAAGTGGTGAAATTAAAAACACTCTGTATAAAATAAAATTAAAACAGAAAATCTGAAACAGAAAATCTAATTTCTATCAATAGATAAAAAAAATGTTGTGTTATGAAATGTTTTTTACTTATGATGTTTTTATGGTTCTATTTTTTTAGATTGTTCTTAATCAAACGAATACGGATATGAAAATTGAGTTAAATAACGCAGTTATAGAAATGGATGATGTTAAATCTGAATTTGATGATAAAGGTAAATATATTTTCCCGCTGCGCCCCGTGCATCACGTGTTTGCACCTTCTGAAAATATTACAGGAGACGCAATCTATCTAAGTTTGTTAATCTTTCTACATACATTCACATATTTTTTTTTTAAATAATTGTTGCATCACTGAGGCCAGTCTCGGCGCAGGGTCTCTTACAAAGTGTGACTGTGTAAAACCGACTGGTTGTGGGTTCGATCCCCACTCGAGGAGATGAAATATTTACTTAAATTTATATTTCCATTTCTTCGCTCTGGTGTCGAGACAAAGCGCGGCGTTGACTGCCACTCAACACACAATGCCTCTACAATTCGGCAGAAAGTGGCAAACTGAGTGTCTTAATACTAGGTTCCCTTTGTCTATCCTGCTGTGTGCGGGATACAGCGTGAAGCCTGATTTATTTATTTTATCAAATGAATATATCATTAAATTCCGTTACTTAACGTTTCTAATTTTTTTTAGAAGATAATTTAGACAATTCAGTTTCCGAATCGGATATAAAAGATATAGATACGGAAATACAATCTTTTTTGGATAATGTAAAGAAAAATACAGATAAAAATAGAAGTAAAAGTAAGAAGAAATGTCATACGGTAAGTTTTTTAATATATACAATATACATGTGTATAAATAAACTCTTTAAAAGTGAGACGTGTAGATAATGTGTTGTAGAAAAAGTTTTTAAAAACCCTCTTATTTATAAAAATACAGGAAACGAAAACAAAAATTATAACAATAGATCTCTCCTACGAGGAAATGCAAGCGGAAAGAACGAAAATGTCGGAAAAAGACAGTTTTTCAAATGCCAAATATAAATGTGAAAGTTGTTTAATTGTGTTCAATACTGAAGTGTCCATGAAAACTCATAGGAGGAAGAAACACGAGGTAAGTTTTTTGACTGACACAGCTGACATAACTGATATAGCTGACATAATTGCCATAACTCACATCTGATGTTTTAGCACTCGGGTGGTAGGTGTGAATGTTTTTGACTACTAGTGAAATAATGTTTTATGCGGTATTTCAAAGAAAAATCATGTTAGTAAAAATTATGAGATCAGTTTGGTGACTGAAACAACTGACATTTTCGGCTTTGTAAATTGTATTTTTTTTGACTGACAGTGAATGAATGATTAAAATGATTTATTTATTAAAGTACAGTTCCAATTAATATAATGTATTTGGATTTTTATGAAAAACGACGCTAGGTTCAATAATTTGTCTATTTGAGTAGTAAGTGGAGATCGGAGTGAATGGTCACTAAGTTCAGTTTAGTTATATTGAGTGGCAATACATTCCTGTCCTGCTAACTGCTACAAGATGACGTCATATTTTTTTAATTGTAGGTAAGCTATATAACCTTTGAGAGACCAGTTGCGTATGGCGTAGGAGCACAAGCAGGCAACTATAAACGCGACGCGGTTTTGGGTTCGATTCCTTCATTCTGGTAATGAAGCAAAGTGCATTGTTGAGTTTCGCCACTCAACACGCAATGCCTATAGAATTCGGAGGAAAGTGGGAAACGAAAGTGTCTTAATGCGAACGGAGTGTCTTATCACTGGATACCCGGGTGCCCTGCCTAACCTGCTATGTGCGAGCTACAACGTGAAGCTGAAAATTATGCTATATTTAGTTTTGTTTAATTTTACAGGTGAAAGGTGATTTCATATGTTCAATATGTAAAACAATTATATCATCGGTAGAAGCTTTTACAACGCATTACAAAAGACATATGAGAAGGTAATTTTGTTATATATATATTATTATATTAAATACTAGCGATCCGCTCGCGATCTCGAACGACTATTTACTAATCTGAATTACTATTGTTTTAGTAAGAGTATTTCAGAGACAGAGTACACTCTCCCCTGCACACCCGGTATTGCTATAAAAGCCACTAGGGCTAACAGCATTTATCCTAAAAAATAATAATAACAATATCATTTTAAAGATGTTATCCGTACATTGAAAACGAATGTTTATATGTAATTTTGTCGAACAAAATACTTTATGTTGACAACTTATTATGAACCGATTTATATAAAACAAACATAAAATTTTAATAAAAGTTTGCCAAAATATAATAGTGAAACTACATTTAAGTCAATTTTGAGATTAGTCTGAATAAATGTAAAATATACACGGAAAAACCCACTAACAGACAAAAATACATTTTCTCATACTTCTTCCATGTGACATCGATCAGTTACAAATTTATTATATGTATAGATATTTTATAATATATGAATTATGAAAATTCCATACACAAACTGACTTTACATATCTCTACTTAATATAATAAACCTGAAAAGTTTGCTTGGTTAAATGCGCTGATCTCAGGAACTACTGGCTGAAATTGAAAGATCAATTTTTGTTGTATAGTCCATTTATCGAGGAACCGTTTCTATGTGACACGGAACTGACCTCGGATATACTGACATCAAGTGGGAGTACCTGAGATTAGCGCGTTTAGCTAAACAAACATACTCTTTAGGTTTATAATATTAGTATAGTTTTTTTAGCTTTACTCTATATCTTGCACATAGCAGAGTACGCAGAGAGCAGAGAACTCGTTACCAGAGCAAGAAAATGCAAATATTAAATATTTCACTTCCTCGATCGAACCGACAACCCGTCGCGGTTACAGTTGCACGCCTGAGCCCCTGTGTTACGAATGGCCTCAATAATGAATTAGAATAAATGTTTTATTTATTTTAAATTGTGCCAGAATGACCTTATTTCTATATATTTGATAATAATTTGTTTTCAGGTATGAATGTCCTGTTTGTGGGAAAAGAACCCCCGACCTAAAGACAATACAACAACATATATACACGAAACACAATAACGATAAAACATTAAAGAAATATCAGTGTAATGTATGCGGGAAAATATCTAAGTGAGTTTCATTAGTGACTTAAGTGTCCGCTTTTTTTGTATGTATTTTGTGTCCTGTGGTAGAAGTGTTAAGTTGTGTTTTGTATCATTATATTAGTTATGTATCTTTTTTTTTAAAGAAATATAACTAATATAATTCATAACATTGTAGATGAGGCCATTGGTGGCGCAGGTGCAGGGAGTAGGTTGTGAGTTCGAATCCCACTTGAGTAAATGAAGTATTTAATATTTTCATTTCTTCGCTCTGGCAACGAGGCTAAACGCGGCGTTGAGTTTTGCCACTCAATTCGGAAGCAATACTCTAATTTGCCGGAAAGTGGGGAACAGAAGTGTTAATGGGAAAAGGAATGTCTTAATACTAGGATCCCCGGTTCCCTCTGCCTACCCTGCTCCATGCTGGGAATAAAATCAAGAATAACAGATATAGGTTTATAGTTTGTATTATATCTTTATGACTCAAGTGACTCTTTCTCCGTTCACCGCAGTTCGTTGGACACCCATCGCTACCACCGCGACACGCACCGTGCGCGGGTGGAGTGTTCGCAGTGCGACAAGACCTTCAGCCACAGAGCTGGACTTATGAATCATAGATTGTAAGTATCATTTTTATTTTATACTAGTTTTTACCTGCGGCATCGTCCACTTGAACTAATATTTCCTTTTTTTTTAGCTGAATGCTTTATCTTGTATATAGCAGTGTAGGCAGTGGGAACCCATATAGAGTGGCGGAGCTGAAGGCCGCGCTTTGCCTTGCTACTAGATTGAGCAAATAAAAATATCAAATATTTCATTCCCTCGAATGGGAACCCACAACCGTCACGCTTACTTTCACATGCCAGTGCGCCACGCCGGCCTCAGTTATTAATCATAATCAGCTTCACGCTGTATCCCGCACACAGCAGGGTAGGCAGATGGAACCTAGTGTTAAGACACTCCGTTCCCCACTTTCTGCCGAATTCTGGAGGCATTGCGTGTTGAGTGGCAGTCCTCGACATCAGAGCGAAGAAATGGAGATATAAATTTAAGTAAATATTTCATCTCGAGTGGAGATCGAACCCACAACCAGCTGGTTTTACAGTCACACTTTGTGCCCCTGTGCCACGACTGGCCTCTGGCGAATTATGTATATTATTATAATATATTTATTTTTTGATTATAATGTAAATATAATTATTTGGTATAATTTAAAAAGGTATTTTTTTTGTTTTCTAGAGCAGTACATGAATCTCAAAATGAATTTCCTTGTACAGTGTGCAACAAAGTGTTCAGATGGAAGACTAGTTTGAAACGACATTTAGAAAAACATGATAACGAGGTAGGTTCTACTGTCTATAATATTATTAAAGTCGCAGGTACAAATACATTGGGGAGAGATAATTATTTTTTTTTATTAAAATTCTTAATACAAAGAAGTGAATGGAAAATAAATATTTCAGTAAGGTGATGGTTGTGGATTCGATATACAGTGACAGAAATACTTCGTTTTAAAATAATAAATAATGGAGGTCAATCGTGAAAATATTTTTTTAATCGTTGCATTTCTTCGCTCTGGTAACGAGGCAAAGCGCGGCGTTGAGTTGTGTCACTCAAAATGCTCAATGCCTCCATAATTCGCCTCCTGCCAAGTATTTCACACTAGTATTATAACACTAGTTGCCATTATAATCCTTCCGTTCCCCTCTTTTCTCCCAGTTCTTGAGTTATTGCGTGTTGAGTGGCGGAAATTAACGCCGCGCTTTTAGTTGCCTCACATAACTTTAAAATATTCATATTTACCATTACTTTCAGAGTAAAGGCACAAATTCAACTAACAGAGCGTTTTGTATATCCTGCGGCATTGGATTTTCGTCAGTATGTTCGTATCAACGACATCTAAGGAACAGCTTGAAACATGTCACTCATGATCAGTTGAAGTGAGAAGTTTTTGTTTTTTTTTTGAGATTATGATAAGGATGTTTTAGATGTTATGTTTTTTTTTATTTTTTGTAGTTATTTTATCTTTTTAGATGTTTTGTTGTATAGTAAAACTGGTGTCACATCACTATTATTCTTCATATTTGTTAGTGATATTCTTATTGTTTACTGTAACCAAGACATGCACATAAATAAATTAATAATAAATATTAACTGAAATATATGTAAAGAATAATGATTACAACTATTTGTATTGACTGACAACGTTTCTTAAATGATGTAGTGGGTGGTTCAATGTCGGTACTTGATATTACATTATTTCATGTTGTATAAATAACGTGCGACAGTAATGGGTTCATTTCCAATTAAGTTCCTGACTGTGCCGGATGTGCACACTGACCA
This sequence comes from Heliconius hermathena, assembly GCA_013403705.1. Classification (NCBI taxonomy): domain Eukaryota; kingdom Metazoa; phylum Arthropoda; class Insecta; order Lepidoptera; family Nymphalidae; genus Heliconius; species Heliconius hermathena. Next base: position 39,036 of record JAAIXJ010000041.1, on the reverse strand, counting down.
TGTCGACGACTATGCTATTTTTTCAGCTTCACGCTGTATTCCACCTGTAACAGAATAGAGAGAGGAAGCCTAGTGTTAATACACTCCGCTACCCACTTTTCTCCGAATTCTGGATGCATTAGTTGATGAGTGACGGTACTCAACCCAATGAATGAAAATATGAAATATTTCATTTCATCGATTGGGAATCGAACCCACAGCCGGTCGCATTTACAGTCGCACGCTTGTGCCCCTGCGCCACGACTGGCCTCACGCTATGACACATAATATTATTTTCAGATTCATCTGCGACCATTGCAACCAACGGTTCGCAGATAAAACGAAGCTACGCGACCATATAGAGGAGAAACATTTACACAGGACTTTCCAATGTCCCATATGTAATAAGGTAAAATATTATAAACTAGTTGTTGCCCGCGGTCTCACCTTTGTTATCCGTATAAAATCCTCCCCTCCATTTTGCGTTGCCTGAGGACCAACGATTACAAATTTCGTTTAATTTTTATATTTTTAATAATTTTTTTATCGATTTTTCTATTATTTAAACCATGTTCTGGCTTAACGTTGTAACCCGCGTATAGCAAAACAGGTAGAGGGAACGTAGTATTAAGACCATTCGTTCACCACACACCACAAAATTATCGGGACTTTGATCAGAGCGAGAAAATGGAAAAATTCAATCTCCCGAGTGGGAATCGAACTCACAAAGATCTTGGGATACAAACTGTTTTAATTGCGCTTCTAAAATTGTTATTTACAAACATTTAAAGTTATTTATTTTCATTTATCTATTAATAATAATATATTTTAGCCGTCCAAAAATCGTGTGGGATTAGAACAGCATATACGCGCAGTGCACAAAGGGAGGCCCAACAACAGAATGTGTCATCACTGCGGGAAAGGCTTTCCGGTAAGTAAGGAAAAAATCATATTTATAATACTATACTAATAATATATTTTTTAGGTTCACGCTGTATCCCGCACATAGCAGGGTAGGTAGAGTGTCAAGATACTCAGTTCTCATTAAGATACTTCCCGTTCCTCCTCTGCCGAATTTTAAAGTAATGCTGCTACTACTACTACTACTGACTGGATATATGAATCATATGTCATTTGGGATCGCATGCGGCTCTCTTTGTTTACAGCCTGTAGATTTTGTAAATTAACATGTTATATAATTTTCATAATATTTTTAACGTACTTTTAACATATTCCGAAACCTAATGCTAATACTTTTGTAGTACTGATTCTCGGATTTTGTGTAAATTGGAGGACGGAATGTCTTGACACTATATTCTCACAGCCTACCCTATAAAACAAAGTCCAAACATATTACAGAACGGCTTAAAACTCGTGCCCGCCCTCAAACTTGATTTTAGGTTTTTTTCTTACTTTTGATTATTTTTAGTAACAAGACAAAGTTAGGAAAATTCGTGAAAGTTCAAATAGGTTCAAGAACGCTTCATGGCAGTCACGACTCGTCAACCTTACTATATATTTAATTAATTATTATTATTTCAGACTAGCTTCACGCTGTATCCCGCACACAGTAGGGTAGGCAGAGGGAACCTAGTGTTAAGACACTCCGTTCCCCACTTTCTGCCGAAATTCTGGAGGCATTGCGTGTTGANCTAAAGTCCAGCTCGAGTCGCACATACGCACGCACACCGGCGAGCGGCCCTTCATGTGCGAGTTCTGCCCCACTACGTTCTCACAGCAGTCCAACCTGTACAAGCACCATAGGCAGGTGAGTGAGTGAGTGAGCTGTTGGGATTGAGTGAATGAATGACATGTTCACCTGACGTGAAGTGAGTAAGTGAGTGTTTAATTGAATAGGTGATTAGGAATTAATGGTTTTCTATGGAAATAGCAGCTACAGAAGATAATAGTTAGTGAGTTTTGTCGGTTGACTGATTTGAAGGTTGCTTGTCTATTACACAATAGCATTACTTTTGTTAAATTTTTATTAGAGAGGATTGTATGATAGTTGAATGTATGTATTAACATACGTTTATTGTGGATTGGTTCCCGATTCTTGAGAATAAATTATTTGCATTTTTTCGTTCTGGCAAAACAAAGTGTGGCGTCGTGTGCGATCAGTCGTGGCACAGGGGCACGAAATGTGACTGGTTGTGAGTTCGATTCCAACTTGAGGAAATGAAATATTTAATATTTTTATTTCTTAGCTCTAGTCTTCAGACTAACCTCGTTTTGTCTCAGATTGAGTTCCGCTACTCAACACGCAATGCTTTCAGAAATCTGCGGAGAATGGGAAACAGCTGCCGTGTGCGGAATATAGCGTGACACAAAAAAAAACAAAAATAATTTTGTATTTTTTAAATTCTCAGGTACATTTAAACATAAAATCTAAACGTTATTTGTGCAAGAAGAGCAGACACGACGGGAACTCAACTAGCGACCCACCGTTCACGCTGCCAATAATGCAATATATACCCGAGAATGGATTTAGTTTATGATTTTAGTATAATCTGTGGTATATTAAATTATTTATTTAGTAACTGTGCCCATGCATAGGGCAGATAATAACTTTTGTATTTTTAATTGATAATTAAATAAACCCTTGACACAAAAAACTTTAAAAAATAAAGAAACAGCTACAACAGAGCTGATAAACTTCAAACGGCTGAATATAATTTCTTGAATTGTGGCTAGGAACATTCTCGATTAAGTCATCTTCAAAAAAAAACAATTAAGTTTAATATTGGGAGCTACGTTGCCACAGGCAGACATACAGAAAAACCACATACACAGACACGTCAAACATATAACATCCCTCTATTCTCGGCGGGTCTTCATATAAACTGCAACTGTGCCAATTTTATATACTTTTAATCCGCACAATTTTCATAAAAAAGGATGCAAAGATTTTGCTCCACGTATTAATTTCGGAGCACACGTCTATGATTACAAACGCGACAGCCTGTGGATTCGACTCCCACTCGAAGAAATGAAATATTTAATATATCATATGTTCATACTTCCTCCAAAATTCAGCGAAAAGTAAATTTTTCTCTTACATATGATATTGATGTAAATATTATCTTATTTTTTATGCTGTAAATGCTGATGCTGTATCCTGCACATAGCAGGGTAGACAGAGGGAACCTGGGAAGTTAGTGTTAAGATAATTCATTTCCATAAAGACAATTCCGTTCCCCATTTTTCGCTTAATTCTAGAGGCGTTGCGTGTTGAAACGTCGCGCTTTGTTTCGTTATCAAAGCGAGGAAAATATTAAATATCTCATTTCCTTAACTAATCGAACTCATCACCAGTCGCTTGTATTGTGCCCCTGCAGTAGTGGGCCAATAAATAAATAGACAGTTTGTTAAAAATATGGTATTCCACTTGACCCCTAAAGGTTCACTTCTACTATGTAAAAATAAAAAATCAGCTGCACGCTGTATCCCGCACACAGCAGGGTAGGCAGAGGGAACTTAGTGTTAAGACACTCCGTTCCCCACTTTCTGCCGAATTCTGGAGGCATTGCGTGTTAAGTGGCAGAACTAATCGCCGCGCTTAACCTCGACACTAGAGCGAAGAAATGGAAACATAAATTTAAGTAAATATTTCATCTCCTCGAGTGGGGATCGAACCCACAACCAGTCGGTTTTACAGTCACACCTCGTGCCGCTGCGCCGCGCTGGCCTTCTACTATGTGTCCCACGTTTTATGAATATGTAACGATTGTGGGTTCGAATCCAAATGATATACAACATTGTATAGACATTTACATCTTTCTTTTATTATAAATGTAAATATGTGAAAATTATATAACTGTAATGAAGCAATAATATGTTAAATTTCTAAATTTATTTACGGAATTTTGTAAGAATTAAGAACATATTTTTTTGATATATTTTACCGTTGTTTCAGTTTTTATTTACCAATTTTTTAAATTGATAATTATATGTTTGTCTCTAACAATTTAGAATATAGATTTTTTTTGTAACTAGGCACTAAGAGGCACACAAACACTGAAATTAAAAAAAATCCTAACAAATTAATTTAAATAACTGTTTACTTATATGATTTTTATTTATGATTCTGTGACCATTATGACTAATGTATTTTTTTGGGCTGTCTTAGCATAGTGGCACAGTCTGAACGCGACATTTGTGGGTTCGATTACCACTCGAGAAAATTAATTATTTTAATTTCCTCATTCTGGTAAGCAAGACAAAGTGCAGCATTGAGTTCCGTCACTTAACATCGAAACCACAACCGTCGTGTTTACAGTGTTACAGTCAGAGGCTTGTGTCACTTCTCTACGACGGTGATGGCTACTTTTTATGTACATTTTATATATAACTAACGGCCCAACCGCGGCTCCGCCCGCTTAATCTTATTTTTATATTATAGCCAAATTATACACACACTTTACAAAAATTGTAGCCTATGAGTTATTCTGATGTATAAGCTATATTACTGTAAAGTTTCGCCTGAGGCCAGTCGTAGCGCAGGGACAAAGTGTGACTATAAACGCGACTCCTGGGTTCGATGCTCACTCGAGAAAATTAAATATTTATTTAAATTTATATTTTCAGTTCTCAGCTCTGGTTTCGAGACAAAGCGAGGCATTGAGTTCCGTCACTCAACACGCAATGTCTCCAGAATTCGGTGGAAAGTTAGAAATGGAGTGTTTTAACACTAGATTCCCTCTGCCTACTGTGAAGCTACTGTGAAGATGATTTATTATTTTTAATTTATCTAAATCCGGTTAGTACCTTTTGCGTGAAAGCAAACATCCATCCTCACAAACTTTGACATTTTAATATTAGTAGGATTATTCAGTATTGGATCATTTATAAATGACGTCACACGTTAAGGGGGTGGTCGGGAGTCGTCGAAGAAGGAATAAAAAGGAAGGAAACTATCTCTACTAAAAACTGTTACCCTATCCGCCCAAATATCGAGTTAATCATTGTGAGTTGCGAAATTCAACTCCACCTTTTGTCTACAAAAGTGGACCAAAGAAAATATTTTTTTAGCTTCTCGTTGTATTCTGCACATAGCATAGTAGGCGGAGGGAACCTGCAGAATTTAGTGTTAAGTAAACTCTGTTCCACACTTTCCGTCAAATGAATAGATTTAATACACTCCCCCGAACTGGAATTGAACTCACCACCGTCACGATATCACACTATAAGGCATACTAGAAAATACGCTCAAAATTTGGGAATCCGCAGCAGAAAAGTAATTATGTTAAACGCGGCATATTTCTGGCCATCAAGGCTGGCAGCCTTGATGGCCAGAAATATGCCGCGGTATTTGGGCGAAGTATATTCAACTACTGTTAAAACTCTAATAGTAACGTTACCACCATACAGGAAGCCTTGGAATATTTCCGAAATTATTATATGGTAGGGATTTTTGCTGAAATACAGAATAAGGAATATAATTAGGGAGCACACTGATGTAGCAACTTGCGGAGGTTTTCTTCCACAATATTGGGTTAAGAATGGAAGGATTATTATCCATGGATACGTTGCGAAGCCGCTTGTAGAATCTGAAAATAGAAATATAATGTCATTAACAATATTATGTATTTCTATTTAGTATTCATGTTTAAAATCTAATCTAATCTAATCGTCTCTTTCCATTCGATTCGAGCACGCATTCGAGACATTGGGTGTTGAGTAACGCAACGCCGTTGTCCTATCAGACTGGATAAATTAAAATAGTTTAAGTAGTACTCAAACATTTCATGACATCCTGATATGTTACCAACATATGAGGATGTCACGAAATGTAACAAGTGGAACAGAGTGCAGGTGAAAATGAATAATGGCAGTAACAAAGAACCCACGTTCTCCGAAATAGTAGAAAGTGTAACCCAGAAAGCTGAAGGAGTAGGGCAAAAAGCATCAATCCCTGTATACAAGCACGCATACAAGAGTGGTTTAGCTCTTAAAAGCTTATTAATCCAATTAAAGAAATATTATGAAACAATTGAAAAGATAAAACTGAGAAATAAACTGAGTTCTTGCAGTACTATTTACAAAGTTTGCGATTCTTATTAAGTGCGTTTAAATATAAAACAAACATATTTTGTTCACCCTGAAAATTTATTTTTGGCGATGTTAGCGGACGGAGAAAAGATATAGACAGGAAAACTACTACGCACTTTTAAAGTACCTAAACTTAATTTTGATGCTAAATGTTATATCGATTTAATAAACTGGCAAGCAACCAACTTTGATCCACCTATTCACGAATGATGAATTTATTCAGATTATAAAGAAAATCGGCGACGAAAGGATGTTGTTTATTATACTGCCTTGCATACACAAGCAGTTGAACCAAGTGTAAAGCTGCAATGTCGGCATGTGATAAAAAATACAAGATATAGTATTCGTGAGAATGGAATCCACGTCCATCTAGTTTACAGTCACTCATTGTTCCACTGCGAAGTTATAGGTTGTTATTTTCAATATTTTTTTAGCTCTACAATATTATTGATAAAGTGCATTTCTTACCTATATTTATATAATTTTAGATATGAATTAATATGTTTTAAGCCGACTTACACAACCAAGATGCCAGTTCATCATCTATGATTTCAGTAGAATTAGCTTCTTTCCGTATTTGTGGTATGAACACCGTGGGCGCTCCAATACAGAGACCTGCCATGAAGTATTGTATCCATACTGAACTGCTTATGAATATCTGAAAACTATTTTATTTCTGAAAGAGTTTCACACTGCAATTCCGCATATAGTAGGGTAGGTAGAGGGAACCTATTGTTATGATTCCGTTCCTCGCTTTTAGTCATGGTACAGGGGCACAAGTGATTCCCACTCGAGGAAATGAAATATTTAATATTTCCATGGAAGAGACATGGGAACGGAATATTTTAAGACTTGGTTCCCATGTTTCCTTCTGCCTACCCTGCTATGTGCTGGATATAGCGTAAAGCTAAAAAAAATTATAATTTGTAACATGTACCTGTTTCAAAACCGATTGGATCGACTCTGTTTCACTCCGAACTTCTTTATAACTATCATCATCATTCATCTTACGTACACGTACGTTTGATAACTGATCAACAAATTACTATAATTATTTTTCTTAAAAAAATAAATAATAAAAAAAATATGCCTATTACAAAAATTAAATACTAGTAAAACACTCAATGCACTAGTACTCGAAAGTGGCGCGTATTAACTGACGTTGTTTTTGTTAGTTTTATGTATGGAAGTATGTACTTAACTTAAAAACACACACACGATGAATGAAAAATATTTTAAAATCAAGGACAAAACTATCAGTTACAGTAGGATAATACCGTTTATCTATATTTACTAATATTTATATACTAGCGGCCCGCCCGCGGCTTCGTATATATATTTTTGTAACATTACGTTCTTTTTACCTATGTAATGTATGTCTCATCCTAATTTTAAAACTCTGTTAAATGTGCTGATGTCAGTGAATAATTTAATTGACTCTTTCAGAAACAGCCTTAAATGTTAAATTATTGATTTGAAGGATTCATAATATTCTTTGTAAAATAACTGTAATGATTGCATATTAACTCCTGTACAGTTTTTAAATTAGTTACATATATTATTCTCTAAATGTACAATTGGTTAATATGTAGTTATTACAGAGTACACGTAGAAAGGCTCTTTTTAGGCATTTTCATATAGATTTATTTAAAACGAACGAACAAACCGAAGAATCTATGTATTTACTTGATATTTCTTTGAAGATCAAATCGGTCTTTATTTCTGTGTTGAATTAATTACGACTTAATTTTTGTTGTGTCGTTAGTGCTTTTATTGAAAATCCACCAGGAAAGACGCAGCACACTATATACTACACTACACTTAATACAATCGGTCAGCTTCACGCTGTATCCCGCACACGGCAGGGTAGGCAGAGGGAACCTAGTGTTAAGGCATTCCGTTCCCCACTTTCTGCCGAATTCTGGAGGAGAGCGAAGAAATGGAAATATAAATTTAAGTAAGTAAGTAATACAATCGGTAATGGAAACAATATCAAATGACGTCCTCGTAATTACAGTGACACCTATTAATATAAAGGGGGTATTTAGAAATAATATAATATAAGTAAATTATGCTAATAATATTGCCTTCGAGAAATAGGGGGAAATATAGTTCTTACAATCAATTTATGTTATGGATCGTATTTATGAACAAGCTGAATAGGCTATGGCTAGGGCGGTATATTTTTTATTAATTTCTTTTCTGCTACCTCGTAGAATTTAAAAAGATACTCGTATGAGTGGCACGAATCATTTGCCCTCTCTCAACTATTCTTATGCCACTGCAGATTGCCGTCTTCCTCTAGTGCTTGGGCTTCGCTCAATCATTTTATTAAAGAAAAGTAATCGAAAGAGTCGAAAGTTACTTTTTTTGGATCAGTTTTGTTCTGGTTCGGACCTGAGATCTGGGTTAACAATTTTATCGTTTTAAATCTTATTACTCGTTGCTTTGCCAGCTAACGCAATAATTTATTTACTAAAAGTTAAGTAGATATATATATATATATATATATATATATATATATATATATATATATANTTTATGGATCGGTCGAAACAAAACAAACTATGAATGTTTGACGGAACGGAACGGAAGTTTGATAAAATACATTTAAATCAATGTAACCGTTTCCGAGACAGGCAGACAAACCGACAAATAGAAAAAAAACCGCACTAGTGCGGTCAAGCTCGCCTACTGAGCAAGATGATCAGCTATGATGAGGCTTCCGTATAAACATTGGAGGTATATGGATAACTTTTTATTTTGTTATTTTTCATTCATTGTAGTGTAGAATAACGTGTTTATTGTGATATAAACAGCCATATGTTTTTTTAAGTAAATGTAGAAATATGATTTTTTCAGAAAATCAATGGACCGTATCTGAGTATATAGTTGTTTGAATTTTAACTCGATATCTTTTTTTTTTATTGTAGATAGGCAAACATTTGTCCGCTACCTCATCTGGTGGTAAGTGACGATGCGAACGATGGTGGAGCATGCTTACCTAGATAATGCCTATTCACACTTGCCTTGAAAAAGGCCAAGTTATACTTGTCGGGGAACAGTTCAGCAGGCAGGGAGTTCCACTCTTTAGCAGTTCGCATTATGAAAGTGGACGCGAAGCGCTGCGTGCGAAAAGGTGGTATATTGACAACATATGGGTGAAATCCCTGCCTACGTCTAGTGCTCCGCAGATGGAAAGGAGAAGAGGGTACTAAGTCATGCAGCGCTGCATCTCCGAAATGTATCCTGTAAAATATCGACAAGCAGGCTACTTTTCGACGATGTTCAAGGCTTTGCAGCTTTGCCTCAACAATCGCTGTGTTGCCAATGAGCTTCTTGGCGCGATTTTCAATCGAGTCTAAGGTCGCTAGCTGATATTTAGCAGAGCCGTCCCAGAGGTGACAGCAGTACTCCATACACGATCGGACTTGAGCTTGATAAAGTTGGAGAAGCTGTCCCGGAGTGAAATACTGCCTAACCTTTGAGAGGACACCTAGTTTTTAAGCTGCAGTTGTAGCTAAAGACTCGATGTAACGTCCAAAGTTCAAATCTGACGTAAGGTTCATGCCAAGAAGCTCAAGATGATCAGCTATCGGCACGGGTACATCTCGGAAAGTCGGAGCAAGATCGAAGAGGCCCCGTTTTGCAGAGAATAAACACGCCTGAGTTTTGGTAGCGTTAAACCTGACAAGATTGGCATCACCGCATTCGGACACGCTCTGAAGTGCCAGGTTCAAACGATCGATCATAGACTCGCGACAAGACTGGATTTTGTTCCGGCTGGCGTTAGCATTGGACACATATTTATCAACAACCGTACTGTCATCAGCGTACCCAACGATACCGGGTGTTAACATATCGTTGATGTGCAGTAGGAATAGGGTTGCGGACAGAACAGAACCTTGAGGAACTCCGGCATTTATAGCCTGTTGATCAGATACGCGGCCATCTAAGACCACTTGTATCGATCGCTCACTCAAGAAGTCTGATATCCATTTGTAAAGGTCAATCGGTAGTCCGTATGCGGGAAGCTTACTTATAAGGCTTGCATGCCAGACCCTGTCAAAAGCTTTAGAGAGAGACTTGGGCACTACTCCATTCTCTAGAGAGAGTCGAAACAGGCGTGTCAGAACCGGAGTCAACTCAGGCGCACAGTTCCGCAGCACAATTGCAGGAATGCCATCTGGGCCGCTCGCCTTATTCACATCTAGATTTTGCAGGGCTACGGGTACCTCTTTTTGGCGAATGCGGACAGCTGCCATAGAGCAGTCGACGTGAGGCAATGATGGTGGTGTTTTACTTGCATCATCTAGACGCGAACTTTCCGCAAAAAGAAAAGCGAACAAGTTCACTTTCTCTTCCGCAGTGTGAGCAAGCGAACCATCTGGCCTCTGCAAGGGATGCAAAGAGGATTGACAGAAGTTTGCTTCAACCGCTTTCGCGAGTGACCAGAATGCCTTACTACCCGCTGGGTACGAGCGTAATTCTTTTTTGCCTAGTCTGGAGGCCCTGTTGAAATTTTTCTTCAGTTCACGAGTATTCGGAGCTTTGCGCGTGCGAGCATCAGCCCATGCAGTATACGCCTCCTGTTTCCGCGCTTCTGCACTGTCACAGTCAGCGTCAAACCATGGGCGAGCTTTACTACCAGAAGGAATATCAGAGTATGGTATAAAATATTCCATGCCCTGCCGTATGACTTCAGTTATGGCTTCTGCGCAGCTCGACTATTCTCCTGAAGAAAAACAAGGTCTCCAAGGATAAGCCGAAAAGAAATGCCGCGTCTCATCCCAGTCTGCTGACTTGTATCGCCACACCCGTCTTATACCGCAAGGGCTCTGATCGGGCGATGAGTACACTGATACAAACTTCACCAGACAGTGGTCAGAGGAGCCCAAAAGGGCCGTAACTGCCACAGAGCATCGGTCTGGGTCCGTAGTCATCAGAAGGTCTAAGCAATTAGCTGTGTGAGACTCTACTTCGGGGACCCTCGTCGCACAATTGACCAGTTTTGAGAGATTTAGCGATAATAAAAATTTGCGCGCCTCTCGTCCAGCGTGGTCAGTCGTCTGATATGGGAATAGCCACTCTTTGTGGTGAGCATTGAAGTCCCCCAGAACGAATAATTGTGCGGCTGAGTACCTCTGCTGAGCCTCATCAGCGGCTTCGCTGAGATGACCAAAGAGCCTGGTTGTCTCCGGATCTCCGCTGTGCGAGCGGTAGACACCAGCATACACATTTTGTGTAGCTCCAGTATCGACCAGTACCCAAAGTANTATATATATATATATATATATATATATATATATATATATATATATATATATATATATATATATATATATATATATATATATATATATATATATATATATATATATATATATATATATATATATATATATATATATATATATATATATATATATATATATATATATATATATATATATATATATATATATATATATATATATATATATATATATATATATATATATATATATATATATATATATATATATATATATATATATATATATATATATATATATATATATATATATATATATATATATATATATATATATATATATATATATATATATATATATATATATATATATATATATATATATATATATATATATATATATATATATATATATATATATATATATATATATATATATATATATATATATATATATATATATATATATATATATATATATATATATATATATATATATATATATATATATATATATATATATATATATATATATATATATATATATATATATATATATATATATATATATATATATATATATATATATATATATATATATATATATATATATATATATATATATATATATATATATATATATATATATATATATATATATATATATATATATATATATATATATATATATATATATATATATATATATATATATATATATATATATATATATATATATATATATATATATATATATATATATATATATATATATATATATATATATATATATATATATATATATATATATATATATATATATATATATATATATATATATATATATATATATATATATATATATATATATATATATATATATATATATATATATATATATATATATATATATATATATATATATATATATATATATATATATATATATATATATATATATATATATATATATATATATATATATATATATATATATATATATATATATATATATATATATATATATATATATATATATATATATATATATATATATATATATATATATATATATATATATATATATATATATATATATATATATATATATATATATATATATATATATATATATATATATATATATATATATATATATATATATATATATATATATATATATATATATATATATATATATATATATATATATATATATATATATATATATATATATATATATATATATATATATATATATATATATATATATATATATATATATATATATATATATATATATATATATATATATATATATATATATATATATATATATATATATATATATATATATATATATATATATATATATATATATATATATATATATATATATATATATATATATATATATATATATATATATATATATATATATATATATATATATATATATATATATATATATATATATATATATATATATATATATATATATATATATATATATATATATATATATATATATATATATATATATATATATATATATATATATATATATATATATATATATATATATATATATATATATATATATATATATATATATATATATATATATATATATATATATATATATATATATATATATATATATATATATATATATATATATATATATATATATATATATATATATATATATATATATATATATATATATATATATATATATATATATATATATATATATATATATATATATATATATATATATATATATATATATATATATATATATATATATATATATATATATATATATATATATATATATATATATATATATATATATATATATATATATATATATATATATATATATATATATATATATATATATATATATATATATATATATATATATATATATATATATATATATATATATATATATATATATATATATATATATATATATATATATATATATATATATATATATATATATATATATATATATATATATATATATATATATATATATATATATATATATATATATATATATATATATATATATATATATATATATATATATATATATATATATATATATATATATATATATATATATATATATATATATATATATATATATATATATATATATATATATATATATATATATATATATATATATATATATATATATATATATATATTAGTTAGTAGTACTAGATTAAGGTACAATCATGTTTCTAAGCACGAAAACGTCAATCTAACAAAAACAAAGCAATCAATAATAAAACAAACTTAAGAAAACAACAAAAGTAACAACGAAATAACGAGAATTAAAAGAAAATAGTTATTTAAGGCGTTGTCACCTAAACTGATTTCACATTCAAAATGTTTTAGCATGGCAAATCTTGTTAACCGGAGTGTTCGCAACGCTTATGTTTTGTAGAGGTTATTTATACCAATAACAATACGTTATATATTAACATATTTTACACTGTAATATATACAATGTGTAACTCGATGAAGTAATCAACGGTAGTCTATGGATAAAGAACCTCAGTAGCTATCCATTTCACCCAGATATATGTTTATTTATGATGATTTTGAGTGCTTCAGCAGATTAACGCATTCATATTTTTTTAGAATTAATCGGATTCTTGAAGAAAATTGACAACTACCGCCCGATTGTTGGGTCTGCGCTTGTGATTTTTTTTCTTTACATAGCTATTGAACTATGATTCTAAAGGTCTATAATTAAATAGGCCTTCCTTTCGAATAATACAATAATTTAACATTGTGGTGGAAATAACATTCAAATAAAAATATTTTTTTTAAGTTAAATTTTAACAAACTTTCAGGGGCTGTAGCGGAAAAAAAACAGTTTTTTTTTCAAAAGTAATTTCAAAAGTTCTGGTATTTTTTTAGCTTCACTTGTATCCCGCACACAGCAGGGTAGGCAGAGGGAACCTAGTTTTAAGACACTCCGTTCCCCACTTTCTGCCGAATTCTGGAGGCATTGCGTGTTGAGTGGCAGAACTCAACGCCGAGATTAACCTCCACACCAGAGTGAAGAAATGGAAATATAAATTTAAGTAAATATTTCATCTCCTCGAGTGGGGATCGAACTCATAACCAGTCGGTTTTACAGTCACACATCGTGCCGCTGCGCCACTAGGGGTCACAATATCGGACCATTTAAGCAAAACCGGGATTTTCGATATCGACTTCAGAAAAATCCCGGGATCCCGGTTTTTTCGATATTTTCGGGATTTGACAAAATTAGTAATTTTTCAAGCTTCTTCTTATTTTTAGAGTTAAGTTAGGTGGGTATTTTTAGGGAAGTAGTAAATTAAATTATATTTACTAAATAAAACAATTTTTAATTATAATAAACAAAAACTAAACTAAACTAAACAAGCTTCACGTCTTATCCCTAGCGGTGTAGTCAGAGAGAACGGAGCGCCAAACGCTACGGTCTCTACATATCTCTTTCGCCTTGTCCACTGTCATCAACCTCTTCGTACATGCCCTCCGGGGGGTCCTTATGCTTTTTACGTGACCTTCCAGTATTTTTGATACTGTGTTTTCGAAGGTCAACCGAGGTCTCTCTACCCTACTTCTCTTACGACTCACTTTTCCATCATAAATCTTTTTTGCCATTCTTTCATCACTCATTCGTTCGACGTGTCCAAATCAGCTGAGCACGTCCTCATTCTCACCTCCATCCTCGCTAGTACCTGTCATTCTGTGTATCTCTTCATTGCGGATTCGGTCAGCTAAGTTGACTCCGCATATCCTACGAAGAGATCGCATCTCCACAGCATTCATCTTTCTTTCATTCTTCTTCTGTAATACCCACGTTTCGCTGCCGTATAACAGAGTCGGTACCAAAACTGCATTGTGTACAGCCAAACGCGCAGCTGTGCTGACGTTTCGCAGTCTCATCAATACAGGTAAGGCTCCGTTAACCCCGTTACCGGTAGCAATATGCCTTTCCACACCCATCTCGTATTTTCCATCTCTACTGAACATACTTCCCAAGTATACCAGTTCATTCAGTTGTTCTAATATCTTACCATTTACACTGATCTTGCATTTCGTCCTTTCTTCATCTCTTTCAAAAATCAGAACCTTTGTCTTATTCACATTGAGGCTTAGACCATTATATTCACACCCTTCTTTCAGAGTGGTGACCAATGCCTGCAACTCGCATTCTGATGATGCAATAAGCACTGCATCATCTGCGTACAGCAAGTAATTCTTATTCAGGTCACCTACTTTTACTCCCATGTCACTTTGTTTCACTCTTTGGAGACAACTATCCAAATACAAATTAAACAACCAAGCTGACATGGCGCAACCTTGTTTAACACCCGATCGGATGTCAAACCAGGGCGACATGCCAGCTCCTACTCGCACGCAGGCTGAGTGATCTCTGTAAAGAGACTTTACAGCCTGCAGCAAGGGTCCGCTCACATTGTACCGGGGTAGTATCTCCCATAATTTCGCTCTTACAACTCAGTCAAACACTTTTTCCAAGTCCACAAAATCTTGGAAACTTTTTGGTTAACGGCCAAAAATTTTTCCGTGATCATGCGGAGGGGAAAGATCTGATTCATACATTCTCTTCCAGGTCTAAAGCCTCCTCGCGCCTCCCACAACAGTCTTTCTTTCTTTTCTCTTACATTCTTCTCGCTAAAACTTTAGCATAAACTTTACTTCCTAATCTAATCAAACTGATAGTCCTATGGCTTGCGCAGTCTATCTGTGAACCTTTACCTTTATACAAAGGCACGATGACCGCACCTCGCCAATAGTCTGGGACCTCCTCTGATTTCCAGCATAAATTGCACAAAAACCAGAATAAGTCCAAGACGCGTGGCCCACCATATTTGATCATCTCGGCAGTAACTCCATCTGCTCCCGCTGACTTACCGCATTTCAGACTTCGTATTGCGCTCTTAACTTCTATCTATAATAAACAGTTAAATAATAAATCACTTTAGTAATAATATTTATCAAAAACATCTTATAAGTATATTATTTAACATATTTAAAACAAAAAAAAATATAATATAGATATATTATATTAATCAACATTAACGAAAAACAATAATGATACCTGGAACATTGACGGGGAAGAACACCGTCCAACAAAGACGCGCTATGAGAAAATACGGTATTCAGGCCGGTCAAACTCGGTTAATGTTGTAAAATTCCGGATTTTAAGGAAAACTCATCGCTTACTTTTGCTGATGTATGTTATGTACCATTGTATATCTTAAAGAAGCCTGGATTTAATAGCAGGCACGTTTTAATTCAAATAGGTAACTTTTAACTTTGTAAAATCCGAAAATATCGAAAATCCTGGTTTTTTGTAAAATTAAAACCGGGATTTTCAAGACCTATACTTGGTCCGATATCCCGGGATTCATCCCTATGCGCCTTGACTGGCCTCAAAGTTCTGGTATTTGTGTAGAGTAATTTCTGAAAGTTTCATAAAACTCAATGATAACATGTTAAAAAATTAACTTGAATATACACGAAACAATAAAAAAATATATTTTCATTACGAGAATTGAATATCAGGCGGGGTAGGAAATCTAGTGGCGGAACGCAACGTCGCGTTTTGCCTCGTTACGTAAAATATTAAATAGTTCATTTGGGCTTGCGATCAAATGTAAGCAGAGAAAACAAACTTTCTCAAACTTCTTAAAATTTAAAACTCAAACAATTTCGCTTTTTTATTTCTATTTCATTTTTGTAGCAACCTGTTTACGGGTACTGTTTTTATGTTGTTTTTTCTGAAAGCTTCACTCCCTGATAAAAATAATAAAAACTAATTGATAAAAAAATTAAGTATATTTAAAAAAATGTAACTTTGACCTAGATAAACAGTTGAATTGAATTTGAATTGTTATAAAAAAAATCAGCTTCACCCTGGATCCCGCATACAGCAGGGTGCAGCAGGGGCAGGGCAGAGGGAACTTAGTGTTAAGACACTCCGTCTCCCGTTATGTTGAATATGTTCGAAGTTTAAGAATAAGATACTTTGGTTTTGCGTTTAGGTGTTTAACATGTCAACTATTTAATAAATAATAATTTTAGTTAAAAAAAACTTAAGTCATTTATGATATTCCAATGCTAATAAGTATCAAAGGGTTATGTAAGTTCTACAGTCTTCCATAGTTATTTTTCTAAAACTATTAACTCCATTAATCATGACCTGTAAAGTAACCTTGTTTACCTTTTATCTCACGGCTCCCTGAATAGGATATAGGAGGTAGATACGCGCGCACGAATAACGCGGTTTGTTGAGCCCCTTTCTCTACATAGCCATATGTTATTTATTTTGTCTTAATATTATTATTATAATCATTATGTAAATAATAATCAAATTAACAATCAATGTTCTTTACTTATTTCGTCTAATTAATTAAAAAAAACAGCTAATAAAAAATTGTTTTATTTCGAATATTCATTACACATCAACCAAAAAAATAAACAACGACATATAAATTATTTATACCTCTGTAGAGGCTTTTCTTCTTCACACGCACGTTTATCTTTGAAAAATTCCTCTATTTCAAATTGTGTTTTGTTCTTAGTTTCAGGCATATACATATACAAATATACAGTACACAGAGCACAAGTTATCCCAAACAAAAGAAGACTGCCATGTATATCAAAATGTTTAAACATTAGAGGCGTCAGTTTTATTATCCAGGAATAAACAACTGAAGAAGTAGCTCCAGCAATTATGTAACAGCTACCTTGGAATTTTCTAGGAATGATTTCCCCATATATAGCCATAGATAAAATCAATGGTCCACAACTTATTGATAAAGAATATAATGTTAGTAAAGCTATTGTAACATAATTGTTTTCATTTATAATTTCTAATTTAGTCAAAAATAAATATAAAGAGGTCACAAACAATAAAAATATACCAGAAAATGATGAGCTCATATACAATGTTCTTCGTTTAATAAATCTTGATAGAAGCGATCCAAAATAAAGTCCAAAAACAGTTATTCCATCCAAAATCAACATTGCTGTGTACGCTGTAGACTTATCATCAGTTAACTGTTTAAATATATCTAATATGTACAAACAACATACAATTTTGCCTGACAAATAATTTTGCATAACTGTCAGAATGCAAATTGAAATTGGCTTATAAAATTCCTTATTTCTGAACGTTTTCAAAATATTTATCCCCTTATTATTCGATATGTCGACACTAGTTGCAATTATTTCCTGTAATAACTTCTCAGATTTCTCACTGTTTCCATGTATCCATCTGAATGAAGACTTGCATTCCTCAAATCTACCTTTACTGGCCAGCCAATATGGTGACTCTGGCCAGAAGAACACATTGAAGGTATAGATAGCGCAAATAAATCCCAAAACAACAATGTTCTTCCAAGGAAAGAAAGTTCCGATAGCGTTAGATACCCACAGGCCCCAGAAGAGACTGGCAGATTTGATGGCCAGAAATGTGCCGCGGTATTTGGGTGAAGTATATTCAACTACCGTCAAAACTCTGATAGTAACGTTACCACCGAACAAGAAGCCTTGAAAAATTTCCGAAATTATTATGTGGTAAGGGTTTTTGCTGTAATACATAATGAGGAATGTAATTATGGAGCACACTGATGTAGCAACTTGCGGAGGTTTTCTTCCACAATATTGTGTTAATAATGGGAGGATTATTATCCATGGATATGTTGCGAAGCCGCTTGTAGAATCTAAAATTAAAATTAAAAAAATAATACTTTAAGATATTTACAATATTTTATACATACATATATGTTGTAGAAAATATATATGGAACGTCAAGTTTGTTTGATTCGGGTATATTTAGGAGTGGCAGCACTCTCTGTTGTTGATTGTCAGCTTTAAGAGTAGTGGAGTGAACAGCATGTAAATAGTGGGAACGAGCGATGCGAACTTCTGTCGCTGTAAGAGGAGACGAGGACAGTATTATTTGAGTACGTCCGTGCCTCGGCGCGACGTGGCTCAACAGTCACTGACACTTCTGATTAGACAACGATATTTACTTTTAATTTTAGAGTACGCCCTGTGATCGCTGTGCCTTTCACAAGCGTCATTCTTCCCCCCCGCTCGGTGACGCTGTAAATACTATTCCAGGTCAATAGCAGTTCAGGCCATCAGAAAAAAAATGCGTACCTACTTCCCCTCTCGTTTGAGTGGTAGGTATATTGCACGTTTATCTGACTTTACCGCGTTCTGAATATTGCGGAAGACCTAACTAATCAGAGCTGCTCACGCTCCCCTTCATATATAATAGATATGTGAATGTGTGTGTCATCGACCCTACTTAACGGTTTCAATAATAGACTTTATAAAGTGACAACATAAATTAAAACTCATTAAGTCATTTTATTGTAAAAGATAGTGAAAAAATGTAAATAACCCCCTCCCTTTCTCTCGTGTCTTCGATACTATGTTCTCGTTGGTCAACCCACATTTATATAATTTAAGATTTAATTTAATCAATTTTAAACCGACTTACATAACCAGGATCCTAATTCATCACTTATAATTTCAGTAGAATTAGATTCTTCCCGTATTTGTGGTATGAATACCGTGGGCGCTCCAATACAGAGACCTGCCATGAAGTATTGTATCCATACGGAACTGCTTATTAATATCTGAAAACATTTTTTTTTATTTTGTTACTGAAAGAGAAGAGGTTTTGCGTCTTAGATGTAAACGTGGAACACATTGCATTTGATGAGGCCGTCGTCGCGCAGGAAGACAAGCGTGCGACCGTCGTTAACATCCAACCGAGATTAAATTTTGAATATTTTCATTTCTTCGCTCTGGCGTAGAGACAATAAAAATGTCGTTCTCTTACTAAGTTTTGGTTAAATACAACAAGACAAACATATAACAGACGATATGGTTATACTAAGGCCGTTGCTATCACCATCAGTTGAAGAATCACATGAATATATAGAACAGGAGAAGAGAGGGTTTACACGGAAAATATAGAAACTTCGGAGGACGCAGTAGGTATAACGGGAGACGAATTCTCTTACCTAAATAAACCTTCCACTTCTACCATTAGTAATGGTAATAATAACGAGTTAACGAGTGAACAGTCAAAAAAACGTTATGACCTACAACCTAGAAAAAATTATAACTATAAAGTTTTAATTAAATGTCTTATTAATTGTTTTATTAATAAAATCGGGCTGTTAAAAAATGATGTATGTTCATAAAATAGTCAAAATGTAATTTACAGGTTTCAGAAGTAATGGCAATGGAATAATGTATAAGCGGTTATGCCCTGTCAAGTCAAGTCCTGACGGTTAATTACGGTCAGTATAAAGTGACCAATGCGCAAGAACGATTTCTATACTTATCCGCATACCTATCATCTTCGAGATCTGTACTTCTTTCTGTAGAGTATATGGATCATCTAATAAACAATCATAACAGTTCGACTAACAAAAAATCAAAGATATTGGATGGTAGTTGATTGTTATAGGTAGTTTTAATTGGTAAATTAAAATCATAAAAAATTTAAGCGTGAAACGTACTGCAATTGACTGTAATTGCGATGTTTACGACAATCAACAACAAAGACAATTATGTTTAAATTGCTTTTATTACCCCGCTCCAGGAACACAAAGAATAGGGTTGAGTTGCAACTCAACAGGCAGTGGCTTGAATTCTGATGGAAAACAGAGACGGAGTGTCCTGATACTGGTTTCTTTTTGTCTGCAATTTGCCGCAAGATTCAGTCACGAGTGGTACATAAAAGTAGAATAGCAAGAACACAACGTACTAACGTACGCACTTAAGTGAAGTTGCGGGCAGCCACTGGTTATTAAATACAAAACACATTTTGGAGTCAATTAAGTAAAATCTACTTGCAACTACACTAATTTATGACAAGCGGAAATCAAGAGATTATTTAACTTTAATAATAACTTAACCAGTCAAGTGCGAATCAGACTCGTGCACTAATGGATCCATACCATTATCTATAGAAACGATAAAAACATGATTGTGTCATGGTAGCCCTCTTAAATATTTATTTTATTCAATATTTTGTTACAACAGCAACAAAAATAAATCGTATGTGAAAATTTCATCTGTCTACTTATTACGGTTCGTGAGAGACTGCCCGGTGACAGACAGCGGAGCCCTAATAATAGGAGGGTGGAGAGTACGGAACTCAAAAAAATATTTGATGAATCGAATATCTTATTATTATAATTCTGGGATCTGAAGTAGTGTGGGAAATGTTGTGTGAAAGCTAGATCAGCGATTCCTGGGTTGTATGGAAAAATGAGAACAAAAGCTACTGGTTTGTTAAAATGAAATTAAATCCGCTTCACACTGTATCTCGCACACAGCAGGGTAGGCAGAGGTAACCTAGTGTTAAGTTACTGGGTTCCCCACAGGAGTGTTTAATAGTTTATTTGTAAGATAATATTTTTATTATACCTGTCTTAAAATCGATTTGGTGGACTCTCTCTCGCTTTGGACTTCTTCATAACTACCATTCATGTTATGTATTTATTTAGACGTTATTTAAAAAAAAATTTAGAAGTTTATTTTATTTTTATTAAAAGTTTAATACTAATAAAACTGTACTCGATACAGACACTCGAATAATGAAAACATTTAGAAATTAATTACAAATCGACCTGTCGATAACATAATTTCGTTTGAATTTCATAAAGATAAGAATACTGAATATTTAAATTTCGTTATAATTTTTATGGGGGTCTTAAATGGTAGTTGTCTAAGTAAGTCAGCCGTGACGTACACAAGAAATGCGGATCCAAATACGCATACGTTAAAATTTTAGTTTATAGGTAAGCCTTCCGAAAACATCCCACTAGTATTATAAATTTGACTTTTTGAGGATAGATGCTTGTTCCACTTTCACGCATACTAAATAAATTTAGATGAAACTTTACAGAAATATAGCTTATACATCAGAAAAACACAGCGGCTAACAAAAACTTCAAGCAGACGAAGCTGCGTTTATGTTTCGATGTATGTATTATGAAATGAAGGAGACAATTGAGATAGCATCTCCACAGCATTCAACTTTCTTTCATTGTTCTTTTGTAATATTCACATTTCGCTACCGTATAACAACGCATCCATCTCGTATCTTTCTTCTACTGAACAAACCTTCCAAATATATCACTTCATTTACTTGTTTTAATATCTTACACCAATCTTGCATTCCGTCCTTTCTTCATTTGTTTTAAATACCAGAACCTTTGTCCTACTCGCATTCAGGTTTATTTTTAAGAAGCAACTATCAAGAATACTCTTATTATCTCCAGCTTGAAGCAAGCCCATAGCAGTCTCAGATTGATCGCCTTTTATTCTACCGCTATACTAATTAATCGAGAGGACAATAACATCTACATCTTGACAGCCATCTTGCTCTCTGGTACACCGTCCCAGAAAGCGACCTGACTGCCCGGTAAATCGGTCGTATCATTGCCCTTCTGCTTGGTCTCAGTCACAAAAACCTACGTTCAAATCTCATCCATCACATCTAATAATTCATTCAACCTTCTCTTCAGTCCCTCCAAGAGCTGAGATAGAAGAACATTCCACGTATCTATTTGTAGCTCCACTTATGCTGACGACATTGCCTATCTTTCTTGTTATAAATTAGCTGTAACGGCTAGCGAAAAACTACAGGAAGTGCTGAATGATGCCCAGAGGTGGCTCACTAAATGGCGGATCAGAGCCAGCGCCCAAAAATCTAACCATATCACCTTCAGCTTGAGGAGAGGAATCTGCCCCGCAGTTCAACTGGGCAATGATGTCTTGCTACATTGCGAGTGTAACAAATACCTTGGTTTCCACTTGGATAGGCGCCTCACCTGGAAGACACATATAAAACACAAACGTGATGAAATAAACCTCAAATATAAAATAAAAACCTGCATTGACTTATGGGACGTAACTCAATACTCTCTCTGGATAACAAATTACTTTTTTACAACGCGATAATTAAGCCAATTTGGACCTATGGTATCCAATTGTGGGGAATTGCCAACGGCAGCAATATAATGTGCCTCCAAAGTGCACAAAACCATATCTTGCGCTCAATTGCCAATGCACCCTGGTTCACTCGCAACGAAGAAATCTATGATTACCTCAACATGCCCACTATAAAAGAAGAACTTAAAAAGCACACTAAACGCTATGTTCAACGCCTAGCAAACCATCCACATCCCTTGGCTACCAAGTTGCTCAACACCCCAGCCGTGATACGCCTAAAAGCACATTGTGTGAGGTTAAGTACCATTGGTTTGGTTGAGGCGATGGCCTCCAAAACCAAATAGTCAGTAATAATTCAGCTAAAGTGATTATAGTTGTTATCAACTGATGGCAGTTTATTAAAAAAAAAAATTGTAGCTCCGTCTTCCACCTCCCGCCGTTCTGGACATGGCGTGTTGGGTCGCGGTCCACAATCGAAATCGCCGCCACTTGACACACCAGCGAAAACGCTCTAGCAGTGCGCTCTCGCGAATTGCACGTACCGGATGGAACGTTGCAGCTCTCATAAGGCAAGCCGTTTATCGTGGGCCTCCATGTTTTGATAAATTTTACAAAAAAGTGTGGCTCAATCACTCCTTTGTAACAACCCATCACTGAAGTCGGATAGGCATTATCCGACACACATTGTACTCTGTAGAGTGTAGACTAACTAGGAACCTTTTTTAGAGCTTTCGGCATAAATAAATAAGTAATAATAATAACTTAATATAATAAGTAAATGCTTCGGTCACTAATAAAATGTTATATATACATTCTAATTTAGTTGAAATATGCAAAAACAAAACAACAATTTAGTAGAGGTGGGCGTTATCAGCCGTACTAGTGTTTTAATTTTTTTAACAAATTATTACAAAAAATCGGATATCTGGTGTAAATTATATGCAGAAATGCATTAGGTAGTCACAGCTTATGTGAGGGCGAAGAAAGAAGATGATCCAGGTCTTTATCAGTGTCGATTCGATGACTCATCACAGTTCACCAAATCTTTTAGCCGTTTTTCTTACCAAACTCACGGGTATTTTTTTTTCTTGCTTTATCAGTCAGGCACTCACTGAACTAAACAGGTTTAGGTTTACCTTTTAGTTTCGGATGTAATATATTTAATTTGTTTTTATTGTGTTTATAAGCTTTCACAGTCCACAATTATTGGCTTATTGCCTCCGTTTTTCTTCTTGAGCTGAAAAATATCACTTAAATGACTGTCCTCAATTTGAATGTTGGTAACTGCTCCAATATTTTTCACAGGAGAGAGAAAGTCTTTTTTAGATTCGTTATTTTAAACAAGAAAATTTCTGTATTTAATACAAGTCTGTTTTTGTGATCTTTCGAGGTTTTCCACTTTAATTTCTAAGGATTGTATTATATGTAAGATAATTGTGATCATTTTTCAGATTCCAGTTTTACTAATCTATCTTCCATTCTTCATATTATAAATAAAAAAAATAAGATATTGCTCAATTATAAAAAAAAAATCTGTGATCTCCCTTTGCATATCGCTTAAGTGGTTGTTTTAATTTTACTACATCATTCTTTTGTTAAATTATTAGTGCGCCTCTTACAGGCTGCAAGTCCAAAGTCATCTTTTAAAATACGTGACATGGTTCTAGGTGCTATCTTCATTTCCCGAGGAAAAAAATGGTTTGCTTTCAGACAGGCTTTCTCATTTTCTTCACATCACACGATGTGATTATACATCTTATTTAAGATCTTATCTTTCTTTTATACTAATGGTATGGGTAATTGTATAGTAGTTGTTCTCTCAACATAACATTATCATTTATAATTTTGTCAGTTCTGTCAGTGTCTCTAGTATGTTACATACAAAACTTCTACTTGGGGTCTTTTACAGTCCAAATCTTACTATCAATTACTTCTCGTCATTTGAAGTCCTGGTGGATCAATTTATGCCCTCTTATGAGCATACTTTGATAATGGGAGATTTTAATACCTGTCTTCTTAAAAGCGATTATAGAGCGTGTCGTTTGCAAAGTTTAATAAATGCTGCTAATTTAAATATTTGACCTTCAGCCCCAACTCATCACTTTCCACATAGTAATCCTTCTCTTCTTGAATTAATTATAGTATCTTCCAAAGATCATGTTATAAGGCATGGCCAGTGTCCTGCGCTATCGTTCTCCTATCATGATCTTCTTTATATATCGTACAAAGTTAAACCCCCCAAAGCAAAATCAAGGATTCTTCTCCAGCGTAACTTTGGAGGTATGGATTTGGAGCGCTTATACAAAGATGCCAGTAAAATCGACTGGTCTGTAATAGATGATGCACATACGGTTGATGAAAAAGTAGATATTTTTAACTCACTTCTAATAAAACTTTACGATACCCATGCACCAGTCCGACCAGTCCGGATGAAGCATCTCCCTGCACCTTGGCTTACTGCAGATATTAAAAAACTTCAATTAAAAAAGAACCGAGCCAAATCTAAATATGTTTCTGATGCAAGTGACAGCAATAGAGAGAAATTTGTGAGGGCTCGTAATCGTTGCAATAGGGTTTGTAGAGATAGTCAACGACGCCAGATCTATAAGTCAATAATTGATGAAGATGATCCAGCTAAAGTCTGGAATTTTCTCAAAATCCTTGGAGTCGGGAAAGCAAAACATAATGTTCCTCAGAATTCTCTAGATATCAATTCTCTTAATAAACATTTCACTTCTTTCAGTACAATTGATAGTACAAATAAATTAAAAACATTAAATTATATTTCCACTTTACCCACTCCTGAGGTTTCTCTCTTTAAATTTAATCAATTCACTGAATGTGATGTTAAGAGAAACATTATAGCTGTTAAGTCGGATGCAGTAGGTGCTGACAACGTTAGTCGTAAAATGATCATTCCTATAATAGACTTGTTAACTCCTGTAATCACATCCATTTTGAACCACTCAATACTCCAAGGTAATTTCCCTTCCACTTGGAAAAAAGCCCAAATCTTCCCACTACCTAAGAAACCTAATCCGTCTACCTATTCTGATTATCGTCCTATTTCCATCCTTCCTTTGTTATCAAAAGTGCTAGAACGTCTCGTTCACAATCAATTGAGCACATTCCTTTCAAAGCATAATCTGTTAAATCCACTACAATCCGACTTTCGCCATGGTCATAGTACGACTACTGCCTTAGTCAAGATCACCGATGGTATCAGACAAGGTATGGATGATCAAAAGATTACGGTGCTGACTTTGTTAGACTTCAGTAACGCCTTCAACACTGTTGATTTTGACATACTACTTGCTGTACTGCGCTCTCTTAACATATCTCCTGAGGTGGTTGATTGGTTTCATTCTTACTTGTACGGACGCCGACAGTGCATTCGAATAGAAAATTCCTATTCTGAATGGTCCTTAACCAGTACTAGCGTCCCTCAAGGTGGCGTGTTGTCTCCTCTTCTATTTTCAATTTTTATTAATTCTATATGTCCTAAAATCTCTTCTCTCTACCACCTGTATGCTGACGATTTACAAATTTACGCAGAAGGAACTCTCACTGAACTGCCTGGTACTATTGCGAGAATAAACAACGACCTTACGCAAATTTCTATTTGGAGTAAATGTTTTGGAGTAAATGGACTGACGATAAATCCTTTTAAAAGACAATCTATTTTGATCGGCAGTCCTAGATTACTGTAAAAAATTGATAACTCACAGATTGCACCTTTAATAATCGATGGGGTTATTATTCCATATAGCGAGACTGTAAAGAACCTAGGTATAGTTATAGACCAACATCTGTCTTGGGAAACACAAGTAGGAGAGGTAAGTAGAAAGGTTTATGCTGCTTTTGCCTCTTTACGAAGGCTGCGCAATTTTCTACCAATACCGACCAAAATTGCGCTGGCAAACTCTCTCCTATTACCAATTCTTGATTATGCGGATATATGTTATCTTGACATTAAAGAGGAGCAATTAAATAAACTTGAGCGACTTCAAAATCTTTGCATCAGGTTGATATTTGGTATACGTAAATATGATCACATTTCCGAGTTTCGAAATAAGCTTAAGTGGCTCCCTATCCGCCTTCGCAGGAATACTCATATACTTCATCTTCTCTATTCTGTGCTGTTTAGTCCTTTTACTCCTCCTTACTTGAAGAAACAGTTCATGTTTCTTCATGACACTCATTTACGTACTCTACGCTCCGACAACAATCTTTTACTAGAAATTTCTCTTCACTCTTCCTCCTTTTACTCCAATTCTTTTACTATTAAAGCTGCTCGTCTATGGAATTCTTTGCCTATCGACATCAGACGTGCCAAAAGCCTATATGTTTTTAAGAAAATGCTCAAAAGTCATTACTTAAATATATAACATTATTTCCTCACTAAATTGATTCCTTTATTTATTTATATATTATTATTATTATTTTTTTTTAAATTATATTTATATATACTACATATACACATA
>JAAIXJ010000041.1:0-10490 GCA_013403705.1 Heliconius hermathena | reverse complement strand
TTAAATTTATATTTCCATTTCTTCGCTCTGGTGTCGAGGTTAAGCGCGGCGTTGAGTTCTGCCACTCAACACGCAATGCCTCCAGAATTCGGCAGAAAGTGGGGAACGGAGTGTCTTAACACTAGGTTCCCTCTGCCTACCCTGCTGTGTGCAGGATACAGCGTGAAGCTAATTTTTTTTTTTTTTTTTCTTAATTTTACTAACATAATGTTTTTTCGTAATTTAGTCAGTAGTTCTGTTAGTACCTTCGGTATGCTCTACAAATCCTTCATCTACGTATACCCCACATCGAATGTTAAATTAAAAACACAATACAAATTCGAAACACTTTATTCTCTCAACATAGCATTATCAATTACAATTTTGTCAGTCCTGTCTGTATCCCCTGTATGTTGAACAATCTTCACTGTAGGCTGTATGTTGTGTACCCTACGTCTGTGCGTGTATAGCGAGGCTCTCTGTCTGAACGTCCGTCCGCACATAGAACACGACAGCGGTCTCTCACCGCTGTGTATTAGTTCATGTTCTAAGAGACATCTTTTGTCCTGTATAAAATATATATAATATATAATAATATCATTCGTTTTTTTGATTGAAAACGATAATCTCAGGAACTACTGGTGTGGTATTGAAAAAATATTTTTGTATTGTATAGTTTCATTTTGTTCATATATCCAGAAACGCTACAGGTTAATATTACAAGACATTCCACTTTCGACGTATCCCACTGTGAGTCAGAGTTACGGGTTACCTCCCGCACTAAGAATGTGTCGTA
Organism: Heliconius hermathena; assembly: GCA_013403705.1. NCBI lineage: Eukaryota > Metazoa > Arthropoda > Insecta > Lepidoptera > Nymphalidae > Heliconius > Heliconius hermathena. The sequence continues at coordinate 9,715 of JAAIXJ010000041.1, read as the reverse complement.
ACAACGAAACTGAAGCAACAGTTATGGGTTTGATTCCCTTTCGGGGAAATGAATTATTTAATATTTTAATTTTCTTTGCTCTGGGGCACCCAACACTCAATCTCTTTGGTATCTCAACTCTAGGTCTCCTTTGCCTACCCTGCTCTATACGGGATACAACGTGAAGCTAATTAAAATCTCACCCGAAACACTTTCCCGCAAGTTTGACATATTTTGTCTTTCGCATTTTCTTTAATACCTTGATGCGCTCTCTTCACGTGCCGCGCTATGCCACGACGGGTTGCTATTGCCTAGAAAATTTATGTAAATATAAGTAGTTTTCTACGTAGGATTGTTATCTATGACCTATTAATATCATCAAAATTTAATTAAATCAATGTTTTAAGTCGCTAAACCAATTTTAATATAAAAATACTATTATTAAAAGTAATACACGTATGTATATATTTCTATATAAAAATGGTTGTTCAATTTATTTTACATATATTTCTTTAACTATAAATTTTAATAGAAATTAAGCATATTGAGCATATTGAGGCCAGACGTGGCGCAGCGGCACGAGGTGTGACTGTAAAACCGACTGGTTGTGGGTTCGATCCCCACTCGAGGAAGTGAAATATTTATTTAAAATTATATTCCGCTACACAACACGTAATGCTTCCAGTGGTATCCGGTGGTAAGTAGGGAACGCAATGTCTTAACACTATGTTCCCCCTGCCTACCCTGCTGTGTGCGGGATACAGCGTGTAGCTGATTTTTTTAAAAATATATTAAAAGTTCATACAATAAAAAAAGCATTTTTAAATAATAATTTTATGAAATCACAAATTATAATCATCATTTTACGATGATAGAATCATAATTATGATATGTAAAATAATAATTGAATAAAAATAACATCTTTATGACATACTTTATTAATTTGAAGAACATTTTTTTGGGATTAATAAAATTATACCGTTAAATAGTTTTTTTTATTTTAAACAAAAATGTATGATAAAAAAAATTATATTCGATTTTATATGATTATTTTAATCACTTACTTTATCACAAATCGGACATTTATGTTGTGTTTTACCCATATGTTGGTAATTGACATGATCTCTTAATTCCCCTTTAGATCGATATGCTTTTTTACACATTGTACATTTATATCTGAAAAAATATGTGTTTACCGTATATAGAAGGAATATGTTATTTTAATTTTGCTATTTATGAATACGCAGAAACTTCTTGATGCGTGATATTTATAACAAATAAGGGATGGTTGGTGGTCCATAATTTTATTTTCTATATTTATTTTCAATGGAAACAAACAGTAAAATACATTATACAATTATAAAACATAATATATGTACTTAGTTGTAGTGGGGTTCCCTCTGCCTACCCTACTGTGTGCGGGATACAGCGTGAAACTGAATATATGTACTTAAAGTGACACAAAAAACAATCAAGTTCATATTTTAATTCTTATATTAAGAGTGGCCACATCTTCAGTATGTAAGTGTACCCATATATTCACTAGGTAGATATTACGTACAATTTATTAGGCCTTCGTGTCACAATGGAACGTAGGAAGTATCTGATTGTTAACGCGCTGATCGTGGGTTCGATTACCACTCAGACGAATTAATTATTTTCTTTTCTCTCTCAACACTCCACACTTAATGTCTTAAATTCAGACAGAAAGTGGAAGAATGGCATGTCTCAGTACAGTGTGTGTTTAGTATAGTGTTCTCTTTACTTACCCCGCAAAAAAATAAAAAACTACTCACTTTAAAACATCCATAGTAGTATGACTCGATGTATATTTTAGATGATTTCTATAAGACTCTTGTGATACAAATGTTTTATCGCATTTCAGACACTCCACTCTTTGTCTGTCTGTGTGTACTCGAGCGTGAGCTTTGGTAAGATCACAACGGACCATCTTCCCACAAATGGGACACTGCTCACGGTTTAGTGGGATTGAGTGGATTCTAGTGTAGGAGATTTTTGTATTAATAAATCGATTTTTTATTGATCTTGTAATCTATATATTTTGTTATGTGAAAATGGAACTTCATTACATTTTCTTCTGAAGGAGATGTTTTGAAATATTTTTATTTTTCTAGTTTTATATCCCACAACGCTACGTCTACTTTTGGGATTAAAAGTATTTTTTTTTAATTTTACCATTATTGTATATTATTCTTTATCTATACAATAATTGTAGAATCATTTTAAAATCATATAATGTATTAAAAATAATTTATGAATTTATGTAAAACAATCATTATGTATAAGTGGTGGACAATAATAAACGTTTTACATAAGTGTTGTTAAAGTGAGATTCAAGGGTAAAGATTTAAAATTTTAAACTCATTTAATATACGGGGTGGAAGCGTCAGCGCTCCTTTTACGGGAACAGCATATAGGATAAAATATGTCAAACCCATATCTAAAGAAATTAATCAAGTTACCTCAATAGTTAAGACGTAGGATTTTTTTTAGACGTAGGCCGGTCGTGGCGCAGCGGCACGAGGTGTGACTGCAAAATCGACTGGTTGTGGGTTCGATCCCCACTCGAGGAGATGAAATATTTACTTAAATTTATATTTCCATTTCTTCGCTCTGGTGTCGAGGTTAAGCGCGGCGTTGAGTTCTGCCACTCAACACGCAATGCCTCCAGAATTCGGCAGAAAGTGGGGAACGGAGTGTCTTAACACTAGGTTCCCTCTGCCTACCCTGCTGTGTGCGGGATACAGCGTGAAGCTGATTTAATTTTTTTATATATGTTGATAAGTTTTTTAAAGTGCAATTACGTCAGCGTTGTCTCAAAAGTACAGTTTTCTAACCCGAAGTCTAATTTTTAGGTAAAATTTTAATTTTTGATTACTTTTTCAAAATTATTTCTTAATAAAGAGACTAGTCGTGGCGCAGCGGCACAAAGTGTGACTGTAAAACCGACTGGTTGTGGGTTCGATCCCCACTCGAGGAGATGAAATATTTACTTAAATTTATATTTCCATTTCTTCGCTCTGGTGTCGAGGTTAAGCGCGGCGTTGAGTTCTGCCACTCAACACGCAATGCCTCCAGAATTCGGCAGAAAGTGGGGAACGGAGTGTCTTAACACTAGGTTCCCTCTGCCTACCCTGCTGTGTGCGGGATACAGCGTGAAGCTAATTTTAGGATTTTTTTTCATTTCACGATGTTTATTCATACTGTATTTCGTGTAACGCAGTTACGAATAGATATCAATAACGTAAACACCTACTACTAAAAAAGTATTATACTTATTTAGAAAACATAAAAATTTGAACGTAGCTTGATTTGAACCCGCGTTTCTTGGAATCCGTCCAAGCGCTTTAGCGACCACTAAGCCATATATTTTCATCGAGCTACGTTGAAACTTTTATACGTTTCTTACAACTTATTTATTTTTTATTTAAAATATGATAAACCAATAGTACAGAGCTTTTTAAGAAACTGACCTTTCATGACTTTTTAAATGATGTTTGAAAGCAAAAGTTTTACCACAAACGGAACATGGTATCCCGGAGCAGTGGTTAATCTTCATGTGCTTGTATTTTTGACTTTTATTTCTATGAAATAAGAATGAAAAAAAATATCTATTACTGTATCTGTATCCACGCATATAGAATTAATGTTAAGACATTCCTTTCCCCAAGTTCTGCCCAATTTTCGAGATATTGCATGTGTGAGTGGCGGAAATAACCCTATTGTCTTGTTTCTAGAGCAAAGAAATGAAAATTAGTCATTGCCCCAGTGGGAACCTAACCCACAACCACTGCGTCTACAGTTAGACCACGACAGCCTGTAAGCTTTTTTTCAAAGAATTCTTAGATTTTCTTTTAGGGCTTATTCATCTATATCTTAGTAAGTAAATTAAGTAATGTAGTAAAAGTTTTAATTTGTCTATGGGGGTTGAGGTTTTTGTTTTTGTTTAACTTTTTGTTGTCGCATCAGCATCCGCGTTTCTTGTGAATGTCCACTACTGAGCTATAAGATTTTATTTTAATTTTAAACGTCTATTAATTCTGTATTCGAATAATACTAATAATATTAATAAATGTCAGGCGAGTCGTGGTGCTGGGGCACAAACTGATGAAAGGAAATATTTAATATTTTCATTCCCTCGACGCAAAGAGCAAATCCAATGAGGCAAAGCGCGGCGTTGATTCCCGCCACTCAAAACGAAATGTTTCCATAAAATACTGCAAAAAGTGAAACAAAATGGTCTTAATATGGATGATGCCTTAACAATAGGCCACCAGGTTCCCTCTGCCTACCCTACTATGTGCGGGATACAGCGTGAATCTAAAAAAATATTACTTGTTTAACAAAAAAGTAATATTATACAAAAACTTACGCAAAACATTTATTACATTCAGTACACACATAGTTCAATTGTTTTTTATCATTGATTTGTTTTTTATTTTTTCTTGTTGGTATTTTTTTATTGGATTCAATTATTTTAGAAGTTACCTAAAATTAGAAATATATTTCATTACATAATTTTAAACTAAAATATATTATATTTTTTAGCTTCAAACTGTGTCCCATACATAGCAGAGTAGACAAGACACTTCCATTCCTCACTAATTACGCTGACTTCTCGAGGGATTGCGGTGGCGGAACTCAACGCCGCGATTTGCATCGTTACCAGAGCGAAGAAATTAAAATTATAAATATTTCCTCGATTGGCAATCGAACCCACAATCTGTCGTCCTGTCCCTGCGCTATGACTGGCCTTAATATATATTTTTTTCAGCTTCATGCTGTATCTCGCAGATAGCAGGGTACGCAGTTGGAACCTAGTGCAAAAAAACTCTGTTCCGCATTTTCCGCCGATCTCTGGAGGCATTGCATGTTGATTGGCGGAACTCAACACTGCGTTTTGCCTCGACACCAGAGCGAAGAAATGAAAAAAAAAAATTATAAATTTAAATAAATATTTCATCTCCTAGAGTAGGGATTGAACCCACAACCTTTTTTGTCCCTGTGCCACGACTGGCTTCACATTATTTTATTATAAGAAATAAAATATTTTAAAAATATATATATACTTCATTTTCATTTATCTGTTCCAAGTTTTCATTCATTTCCTTTGACAGTTCATTTGTAGAACATAATTTATTTTCTGTGCTGTTTATTTTTAATCTATATTCTATTTTATTTACTTCCAACTCCTTTTTATTATATATTATTTTATTATGAGCTTCATTTTTTATTATTATATTATTGAAAACATTATTGTGAATTACTTTTTTATCTGTGTTCTTTTTTCGTTTCACTTTTATTTTATTTTCAAAAGAATTTATAAAATATTTGTCTTCATTTTCACTTGTAAATTCACATAATGGAATATCCGAATCCCTTTCTGACTTTATATCTTCAATACATAGATTTTGGCCACAATCTATAAAATGTGTTAAAGTTTCATCATTTTCTGTATATTGTTTATTATATTCTTTTTGGTAGTAATAATTTAATTGTGATATGGATATTACTTCACATACATCCTGTAAAAGACCACATGATATTTCTTAATAAAATAATATTGAAAAAAGTTGTTTCATTTTCTCACTTTGGTAGACATAATGTGATGTTGACATTTATCATTCAACACATAATGTGCCAAACATTGTGCGGTGAGTAGGAAACAGAGTGTCTTAACACTCTGTATGTATATACAGCATACAGTGTAAAACTACTGCAATATAAATTTATAAAAACAAAACATTAACTTACACTAATTTTTCCATCTATTAAATCAGTCAGTTGTTTTTGAGCTTCGGCAGCTTGAATTCTAAATTTACGTAATTTCTGAAGTATGGCTTCACATTCCCAACATATTAGAAGATGGGTGGTGCTTTTGTAGAAAACTGCCTGAAATGTAATATAAGTTGTGGTGCAGGGGCACAAGTTCCACTTGTGTTAACGCAAAGCACAGATACAGCATGAAGATAAATTAAAAAATTGTTTAGATTCACACTGTATCCCGCACACATCAGGGAAGGCAGAGGGAACCACTGTTAAGACACTCAGTTCCACACTTTCCTTCGAATTCTGGAGGTATTGCATGCTCTGAGTGGCAGAATTCAATGACTGGCTTTGCCTTGTCATCAGAGTGAAGAAATGGAAATAAATAAATTTAAATAAATATTTCATTACCTCAAGGTGGGATCGAACCCATAACCTACAGTCACATTTTGTACGCCTGTACCACAACTGGCAATAATATAAACAATAACTTATTTTTGAAATTGGTACAATCGATCTATAAGTTTATTACAGAATAAAATTAAAAAAATATATATATACTTACATCATATGCATCTGATTGAAAAGCAAGAAGGGAAAACAAATTATTTACACCATTATTTATTTTACATAATTGTGATAACTTTCTGTCAACACTTAAACATGTACAACATATTGTTTTTAATATTTTTTCTGCATCATCCATTTTCTTATTATTAAATTAAAGGTTTCATTGTAATAAAAAGATTATTAAGTTAAATAAATATTATTTATTTTTGTTCATTTTATATTTTGATAAGCAATATTTTCTTCGCCCATAACTAAAATAGAAGTCATTTAAGCAGCAATAATTAAAATAACACATGAACTCATAAATTACATTAATAATCATTAAAAAAACAAATTCAATTGTTTTTCTTAAATTTACAAAAACATTCAACTAACAGCAAGTGTCAATCCAAAGTGACGTATCACATCTTTCAGTTATAAATCGATATTAGTTACTTGATATCGATTTTTAAATGTTCTTGAACATAAAATCGTTTTGTTATAATTTTATTAGTACTTATTTTATATTTACCTAAAATCGAATTGAACAAGATTTCTTACTTTTACAAATGAAGAAGTTAAAAAAGTAAGGGAAATATGGAAAGTAAAACGAAAATTAATTTTAATATATTTTTTTAATATTATTTTTTATATTATTTTAATATTATTTTAATATAATTTTAATATAATTTTAATATATTTTTAAATATATTTTTGAGGCCAGTCGTGACGCAGCGACACGAGGTGTGAGTGTAAAACCGACTGGTTGTGGGTTCGATCCCCACTCGAGGAAATAAAATATTTACTTAAATTTATATTTTCATTTCTTCGCTCTGGTGTCGAGGCTAAGCGCGGCATTGAGTTCTGCCACTCAACACGCAATGCCTCCAGACTTCGGCAGAAAGTGGGGAACGGAGTATCTTAACACTAGGTTCCCTCTGCCTATCCTGCTGTGTGCGGGATACAGCGTGAAGCTGATTTATTTTATTTAATATATTTTTATTTTCTGTCCGTTAGGGGCAATGTAGGCTAGTTTTATGAAATTAGTGGTCTTAAAGTGTATACATTTTTAACTAGATTGTAGATTTTCTTTATTCACCTAACATTCCGCGAGCGACGCGAGGTGAGCTACAAACGACGGAAAGTGGATGTCAATTGCACTGTCTTCTATTTTTCAATCAATTATTATCCTTTTTTATTATGTAAAAAAGTTTTATGTACGTGATTTTTATAATTTATCAGTATTGGACCAAAAAACTGTGTATGTGAAAGTGTCCTAGCTTTATTTTAAAAGGAAAAAAAAATGTACCGATACTCATTTACTCATGTTTATGTCTTATTGATAAAAAAAAACATACGGAAAATATATTACACCTTGCCTAAATTAAATCATATTTAATCCCTTGGTAATTACTAGATCTGCATTTTTTTACTTTTGCATTAATCTCTGCATTATAAAATTTTATTTATTTATTTGTAAAAGGTTAACCAGCAGTTGTTACAGAGCAACTGTCACACGACTACTGCCGATGACAGTCGACGTATTTCATTTAAATGTTCATATTCCGTTTACAAAATTTTTGATACGGTAGAAGGTGTGCGTCTAAATAATATACTGATGTGCACTACATTTTATAAGGGTGAATCATATAATAAGTAAATATTTAACTTAATAAAATACTATAAAATTAAATTAAACTTAAAGTAATATTGTCAGATATGGATAATAACCACGCCCTAAAATATTCTTCGATTTCCCATTGCGTCTTGTCCTTAGTTTCTGGTAGATATTTATACAAATATAAAGTGCAAAGGCCGCAAAAGATCCCATAAAGTAAAAATGACCTTCTAATCCTAGAGACCATCTAATCCTAATGACCATCTAAGCCTAGAGAAGAAAATATTGTTGCTGTCAATTTCACTAATACCAAATACAACACAGCAATAACTATAGAAATGATTATATAGCTCCCAGATTGGAATCTTGCAGAAAATAATTCTCCATATATCGACATAGGCAGTATCATCGGACCACAACTTATTGCTATAGAATAAACAGTTAACAAAACTACCAAAAAATAATTATTCTTATCAATCAAATTCGAATTACACAAAAATATATACAACGATATTAATAATAGAAAAGTTACGCCAATAAATGATGAAGACATGTACAAGGTTCGTCGTTTCAATATATTCACGAGATACGAATCAACGTACATACTGACAACTGTGACACCATTTAAAATTAACATAGCAATGTATGCAGCATCCTCAGATCTGGTAACATTTCTGAATACATCTAAAATTAACATACTGCAAATCATTTTACCAGAAAAATGATATTGGAGTACTGCGGTTATTGCCAGAATCATGGGCCTGTAGAAATTAGGACACTGTACTATATTATAAACAGTCATCTGAATATCTGATTTCTTGTTAAGATTTTCTTCCTTCGCCAGAATTAATAGTTCAAGTTCCTCCTCCGCTGTAAAGCCTTAGATCTGTCTGAATGTTTGCTTGCATTCATTGAAACGACATCTGCTGGCTAACCAATATAGAGATTCTGGACACCAGAATACTGTTAACATGTAAAGTGACAATATTAATCCAAGCAGAGCAATGTTTTTCCAATGAAAGAAAGTCCCAATAACATTTGCCGTCCAAATCCCCAATAAAATGCTGCTGCTGTCATGGTCAGGATTATCCCTCGTAGTCTTGGACATGAATATTCGATCACAATGATAATAGATATGGTTAGGTTACTCCCATGTATATATCTGAAATAATATTAAAATAATTAAATATACTTCGATTAACAGTTTTTTTATATCTCCACGCTGTATACCGTACATAGCAGGGTAGGCAGAGGGAACCTAGTGTTAAAACATTTTGTTCCCCACTTTCCGCTGAAGTTTCAAGGCATTGTGTGTTGAACTTTCAGCTTCAGGTGTGATTAAGGTTGATTAAGGCCCAACCTGAACAATCTAAGCAATAAACATGACATATTATTAAATACATATAATATTAATAAATATTCTTTATTTCCAGTAAGCGTCATGGCTCCTATGTCAAATGCTGAGAGGCAAAAAAGATATAGAGAACGTCTTAAGCAGACTAATCCTATTAAATATGAAGATATGCGGAATAAACACTTACAAAGAATTAAACTTAAAAAAAAATCATAAACAAAACCAACTTCAACAAGAAAAAACAAGAGCAAAATGGAGAGAATACTCTGATCGATATTATTAAAAGAAGAAGAACACTGTGATTTTAAATGACTCGAGTACTACAAATACTTCAAGGGAATGTATAAAAGGGTGGAAACCTAAAAAAGGGTTAAAACCTAATTTATATTCAAAACTAGCGACCCGCTCGCGGCTTCGCCCGCTTGAAT
>JAAIXJ010001543.1:6871-24102 GCA_013403705.1 Heliconius hermathena | reverse complement strand
GAAACACACAGCGTTGATTGAAGAAGCAGTCTCCTAATTTCGCCTATTTCATATATAAATGGTTTAACTTACCAAATAATCTTCGAAATACTTTCCTCTTTCACTTCTGCAGTGACGTACGTCATCTATTCTCTGTGGCGACGTGCTGTCATCTATCACTCATAGAAGTCTTCATAACTCACCAGCAAGAACCTTGCTGCAACGCTGTGTGTTTCTTCATACACATAATAACTGTTTTGTTGTAATGCAAAACAGCTATATTTTATTTATATTCTTTCTTCTAGCACTTCCGTAATAATTGAAAAAATAAACACCCATTGAGCACAAACAGCTTTAAAAAAAACAAACAACGAGTAGAGAGTTTATTATCTTTAAACGGCTGAACATCATCTTTAATCATCACTCGATTATAGATTACGGCATCTCTCAAACAAATCAAATATGGTTATTTTTCATATTACTTATACTTAGATGTTAAATACTCTAAAACAGAGGGAACCTAGTGTTAAGTAAGTTAAGACATTGCCTGTCGCGTGGCGGAACACAACGCCGCGCTACATTTACCGGAGCGGGCACATAAAAATAGGATGCATAAGTTTAGTCAACAAAGGTTTAATCGACTTCCTTATAACCACAAATATTCAACAGTATTCACGTAACCGCACCAAGTACCAGCTCAATCTTAATTAAGTAGAGATGGAGTAGGTAGAGTTAGAGTCACACTCGCGTCGCCGCAGCACCTGAAATATGTAACATATTAGAAAACGTCTAAAAAAATTACTTAGAAGGATTTGAAATTGCATCCTTTGGAAACCGTCTAAGTATTACATTTTTGAAAATTCCCAAGTGTTATCTATACTTATAATAAATCTGTAGAAAAGTCGTTTCTGTACATTGAAAATATTTAAAATATATAGCCAGGGTGTTAAAGGATAATTAACAGAATCCATTTCCAAAATTTTTTGGAATTTTTGTCTGTTTGTCTGTTTATCTGCTTATGTGAACACGCATCACGTAAAAAGTACACAATAAATTTAAGTAACTTTTATACATAAAAATTACAAGTATATCAGAGTAACTTTAAGTGTTTATTTCATTGTAATCACTTCACTCTATCAAAAGATTAATAAGTATTTAAGTAATAAGTATTTAAGTTTTCGAGAAGTTTATATTTGAGATAGTAGAAATCGATACAAGTANTTTTCAAGAAGTTTATATTTGAGATAGTAGAAATCGATACAAGTAACGCTATCTATTGACAACAAATAGTAGGTACTAACGATTCTTGATGCTCTCTCTCATACACGTAACGCTATTTATTGACAACAAATAGTAGGTATTAACGAATCTTCATAACGCATAAAACATTCTGTGGAGTTAAACACTAATTACGACGAGAGGAACATTAAACATTTTAATACTTTTGCACAACACATCGTTTTCGGTTAATATAATTTTATGTTAGATGTAATCTATATATATAAAAATCAATTGCTGTTTGTTAGTCTCGCTAAAACTCAAGAACAGCTGAACCGATTTGGCTAATTTTGGTTTTGAATTAATTGTGGAAGTTCAGGGAAGGTTTAAAAGGTGTGTAAAACTCGAGAACAGCTGAACCGATTTGGCTAATTTTGGTTTTGAATTAATTGTGGAATTTCAGGGAAGGTTTAAAAGGTGTATAAATATGAAAAAAAAATGTTATGGATATAGTAAAAACAACAATTTCGTTTTCCCATAGAAATATATTCCTACATGTCAAACATTTGATGTTCGTCCTGTCGTTCAAAAATCAAATTAAAATTGAAAGAATAGTTTAAAGTGAATAACTATTTAGAATAGTTATATCTTTCTAAGTACATACGAGTATTAATTTTCAGGAGGTAAAAACTATATTTAATTTGGGTAACAGATTATTTTTATGTAATATGATAAAAAAATCTTAAGTTTTGTTGCAAATAAAATTTATGAACGCAATCATAATATTTCACATTTGAAAACCAACAAATATAAATTGATATTCAAATCATCCTAATGTCGATCCATTCGTCTTAAGACAGAGAGTGCATCCTTTTACCTTTGTGAGTGTCGGTTATCGCTACGTGCGTGAGAATTTTCTTTACTTCGGTGATCCTTTGGGATAGTGATATTTCAAGTTCCGTACTATTTTTTTTTGTTCTTATTTTGTGATAGTGACATTTTACCGCTTAGTGCGCGAGAACTTTTTTCAATTTGAATAATTACAATTTACGATGCCGAGAAGAAGACGATTTGACTTAGGCTGTCGTAGTCAAACAAATGTGCGAAGAGTTACCTCACGTACTAACCGCACTGATGACCAGGGAGAAAAAAAATAGCCATATTGCTATGTCAGAATTGCGTTCATCAGTGAGTGACAATGAAGTAAACAGGCTTAGAATGCAACGAGTTCCTGCACATCAAACACAATAACAGCGTGCACGTCATATTGAAATTGAGCGCTCCCGCAGACGCAGTGCCCCTGTGGTCCTGGTACGACGTGCGTTCTATTATGATCCGGCAATAGACTATTGTGCCAACAAATCGGTAACAATTGGGGAAATGTCAAATATTATAAGACGTTAAAATACAGTGGTGAATCTACTTGATTATGTTGTGCTAGAGGCAAAGTAAAATTGCCACAATTAGTCCCACCACCAGATCCCTTACGCTCTTTAGTTTCTGGGATGCGAAATGATTCTTAACACTTCTTGGCCAACATTTAAAAATATAATAGCTATATCCAGACATCGTTTGGCATAACACATATTACACAGGACAATTTCATGCCCACTTTCAAGGTAGTATAGCTTAATAGTTTTTATAATATTAAAGTTTGTATTAAAATATATATCACAAATAATTACTTAACAAATCTTTAAAAATTACAGAAACAAGGACAAATTTATCATTTACTGAGAGTGCTGTTACCAATACCAGATGCAGATCATCAATTTTTACAAATTTATTTTAAGGATAATTCAAACGCGGAAGTTGATAATCATTTTGTTTACAATCTAACAGTGAAGAGAACCATTGTCCAAGAATTACAAACGTTACTTCGTATGTGAAGTTGGTGGCAATATCTTAAGAAGAGCTTCCATAACAACCATATTCAAGCCTAACAAGAAAGTGAGCCAATTCTTGAGACCAGTGAAAAGTAGTTATCCTTTACAGTGTGCAGGTGTATACAAACTAGATTGTGGCTGTGGCTTATCTTACATCGGTCAAACAAAGAGAAGCATCGGTGTTAGGATGTAGGAACACATTTCCGATATCAAGAATGGGCATATATCGAAGTCAGCTGTGTGTGAGCACCAGCCACTACATAAGGTTTGATAATCACCAAATCCTCGCTAAGGAACACATATACGTTCCTAGAAATATCCGCGAGGCTATTTAAATACAAAAACATCCTAATTTTAAAAGAGAGTTGGAATGGCTGAAAACTTTCCACCACCTGGGACCCACTCATAAAATCTTTGAAGTCTCAAACTCACCATACCAGAGATTCATCCGGTTAAAATAGTTTAATTTAAAACATCAAGTGTGCATTATTATTAATCTTTCTTTTGTTACTTCAAATAATAAAAAAATAGGTTTTTCATATATCGATTGAGGCAGTACGAAGTTTACCGGGTCAGCTAGTTCTACAATAAGAATAGAAAAATATTTTAGAAAATGTACAATATTCTGAACGTAACGGGAGTTGAACATGCACCTTTTCCTAACTACTCAACGCGAATTTCCCAAAAATGGAGAAATATTTAGGGAACGAAGTGTGTTAATACTAAGTTTTCTCTGCCTACCACTGCACTATGTTGGAAACAGCAGGATAATGAAAGAAAAACGTTAACTAACCACAAGTCAATAAAAAAAACCCTTAGACCGAAATAACTCATATTTTTAGAGCTATAAATGAAAAAAAAACCATTATAGAAAACTAATACTAATAAAAAGCACTATAGAAATTAGAAACTTAATATAAGGTATTGTAGAAGAACGTGTAAAGAAATACGAGGTCATCTCTCACGTCGCCCGCGGACCGCGCTGTTCTATGTGCAGGTGTAAGTCTACAAATTGGAAAGTTTAAATGTATCACCCGCCACGCCGCAACGGAGCACGTGTTTTATGTGTTCTACTGAATTACAATTACAAACTAAATGGTTATTTATTTTATGCGTGATGGGTGATTTATTGTAATATACTGCTAGCAAAAGTACATTCTTTAATTTAAATTGTTTAGCCTAAATATAAAATATGTATATTTAAATATTATTTAGAGTTAGTTGTAGCGTAATAGGTTAACGTGTCACTGTAAACGCAATTATTATTTTTTTTAATACGTTTTCTAAATCAGTGTTTACAGTATTATTATTTAAAATTACAAAAATTAAGATTAACTCTACCTAAAATGAGCGTTGTGAACACGAAACGATTCAATAACCACTTTCAAAGATGTTCCAGTCTGGCGGTATTGTGACAGACAGCGCTCGCGACTATATACAATGACGGGTTTACTTTATAATAAACCATTCAGAGCAGACAATGGAGTTTACAGGCATTGCTCTGGGACTCACCACTCACCGCCCGCCGGCTTCCGTCCGCGGGATGAATGTATACTGTGGATAATTTTAATACTTGTGGGCGACTGTGACGTTGATGTGGATTTCATTCTGGATTGAAAATATATTTTTTAATTATATATATTTTCTAGGTCGAGGACACCTTTTGATTGTAAATGCAACGGTTGTGGGTTCGATTTCAATTTAAGGGAATGAAAATATGTACTTTGCCTCACCTAACACTCTGGTAAAATCTCAAAATTGGAAGATGTGTGACGAATGAATTAAACTATAGGCCCCCTTTGCCTACCCTGCTATATACGGGATACAGCGTGAAGCTAAAAACAAGACAAAAAAAAGGAATATCAGACTCTACATTGTCCGTGAACACTATAAATACACAAAATTTCAAATAGTTACTAGGTATAGTAAAATTCCTTTAGAGTGTTCTCGTTCGTTCACATTCAATTGCATTTGTACATGCATTGGAGTTACAAACAATAAATTCAAATACAACATGACCTAAATAAAATCAATTAAATCAAAGCAAAATGAAAACTATTATACTTTTAAATGTGATTTATCAGATATCCGTTATACAAGAGTAATTGACTCAGAGATTTTATTCGATTAATCCGCTTCGTTAGGTTCGTTAAATTGATTACATTTTTATAATAATCTGCGAATTCAATTAACGGTTTTATTTGTTTAAGTTATAACTTACTTTACCCCGTTATATGTAATGGAAAAGAAAAAGAATATATTGTTAGGACGTTCCGTTGTCCGCTTTCTGACATAATTCGACATAGTGCGAAAAGTGCTGCAACTCAACACCGTGCTTCGTCTACCAGCAAGAGTAAATGATTAATGCATTCTCTCAATGAAATGGTTGACAGATAGGCTGATTCGCAGCTATTTCGTTTACAGTCCTTCGTAATTCCATAATTGTTATATTTTATTGTTGCAAAAGAAGTACGAAATAAGAAATGTCACACCATTTTCTACATTTTTGAATATGTGTATAGTCAAGTCTTTACTTTTTGAACATTGTTAGTCTCTTTTGTTTAAAAATCTTAAATTAACAAGCATGCTTGTAGCAGAAACGACTCTCCGCTCCCCATGATCTGCTTCACATCCTCTGATCACTCCTCCAAGTGGGAATCGCACCTAAAACCGTCCTGTTTTCACATAGGCGTTGTGCCGCCGCGCCATAATAAATAAAAAAAAATACATATGTTATGTTGAGGCCAGTCGTGGCGCAGCGGCAGGAGGTGTGACTGTAAAACCGACTGGTTGTAGGTTCGATTCCCACTCGAGGAGATGAAATATTTACTTAAATTTATAGTTTCATTTCTTCGCTCTGGTATCGAGGTTAAGCGCGGCGTTGAGTTCTGCTACTCAACGCCGCGCTTAACCTCGACACCAGAGAACTCGCACCGATTTATATTTGCAAAAAAATGATCTGCTAAGGGAAGTTAACATATCATATTTTTAAATGAGTTTTCCGGGGACTTTTGTAAAATCTATCAGGAACTATAGAACTCAGCTGCATGCGAAGAGAACTCTATTTTATTTTTGATCTGCTGGACAACGCTCTGCTAAGTTCACAGATAACTAACTTACGGTGTTTCTAAACAATGTATTATTTTATTTATATAGCGATACAATACATCACGTGTATTATGTATTCCGACATTTTAAAATTATAACTTGTAATAAGTTAAGTTAACTATTTTTCTTAATTTTTATTACATTATTTACGTAGAGTAAATATAATAAGATAAACTCATCTATAAGAATAGAATAATCTATTTTTTTTTAATTATACAGAATCCAGACGAATCATCCATGTCCAATACAAATAAACTTGTAAAATCGTAACAAAGTGAGCAAATGAACGTAAACCGTAGCTCATCGCGCGCACCGCGCACCGGTCGTGCTATAAATCCCGACGACGTCCCGACTCCCGGTGAACACTACATCTCATTGAACGCCGTTCAATACTTACTGGGTTTAGATCATATAAAGATATAGAAAGCAGATTTTATTTAACTAGAATTTTTTACTTTTTTTATTTTGAAACAGAAATCAAAATTATTAAATCTATCATCACTATATATCACTCAACATGCGATGCCTCCAGAATTCGGCGGAAAGTGTGAAAGGGAGTGTCTTAACGCTAGATTCTCTTTGCCTATCCCCCTTCATCCAGTATACATCGTGAAGCTGAAAAAAAAATAAATCTATGGTAATGTTATAAATCTATAGTAAAAATTAAAATTTTATTTCCTTGAACATACTTATCTCAGGAACTACTGTTTCGGATTTTAAATAAATTCTTGCAAGCTAAATCAAATCAATTCCCAAAAGACTTAAAATTATAATTATTTAGTGCACAACAGTGTGGACAACCAAACTAAAAAATAATCTATTTTGAGGGTTCTGTACTTCAAAAGGAAAAAACGGAATCCTTATAGGATCACTTTGTTGTCCGTCTGTCCGTCTTTAATTGTTAGTATAAATGCATAACGCAGGCTATACACAACTGTATCGACTCATGTTTCATTTATCCCTTACTCACAGCATATAATTAATATTGACCATTTAATGCAGATAAAAACTGTCATTTACTGTTTTTAATTTTAATAAGTACTTGAAGCTTGAAGCTGTAACACAGATTTAAAATTACATTACTAAAAATGTTTGCTGCGCCATATGGCTCGACGCCCGCCACGCGTCGTTTGCTTATAAAAGTGCATCCGCCACGGCCGCCTGGCTTCTTTCCCCCGTGTGTAGAAGGAGGGCCTGATCATGTTGCCTAAGGCTCATCAGCGCGATGGCAAAGTTATTTGAGAAGTTATTTCTCCCACTTCTCCAGCACCACGAAGGAAATAGTTTGGCGAGCACTAGTCACTACGCTGCAGCAGCGACTAACCGAAAGGAGAGTGCAATAGTTCCTCGACGTAGCACCTGCGTAGCGTGTGTGTTATGCGGGGCTACTTTATAAAGTGCTCAGGGCCGGCACTATCACGTCGCGCATGTTCTTATCGACTATCTACCTGATAGGACATTTTTCGTGAGAGTGGACAGTGTAGCAGCCACTCGATCGCTGCCGGAATTCCCCAGGACAGCATTTTGTCACCTGCTCTTATTTTGGAGCTCTTTAAATAATTATAATGTATTATTTCAGCGCAACATAGTTGGTTTCATCTTTCGTTTAAATATTTTTACATAAAAGAATAATAGGTAGACTACCTACTACGTTGTTTATGATTTTTACCATTAAAGTATTCTGTTGTTTGTGTCGTTTGTTTAAGGAACGCAATTCAGTATATTAGGTAAATAATTCAGTAGTTTAAGCGGGCGAAGCCGCGAGTGGGTCGCTAGTTATTTATAATTATAGGCAATAAAGCCGAATAACATGTGATTGAAACGAGATATTTATAGGTTCAATTCAAGCTTGGATGAATGATTATATTTAAAAAAATATATAAAATAGACAAAGCGCGGCATGAGCTCTGCCACTCCTCTCGAAAATTTAGACGATAAGCTAATAACGGTTTCGTCATTTTTGATATTGCACGTTCTAGTCGAGAGTCGTTTTACGATTATACAAGTAAATAACTAATTACATTTAAAAAAAAACACTGGCTCCACTACTCAGGACTGTGTATCTCAAAAGAATTTAATTTTTTAATAATTATGCCATTCCCTAAAAATAGGCAGAAAATAAAAAACGCCTTTAATATCATTCTCCGTCTGGCTTGCTTATATTTTTCGCCTTTCTTTATATGCAATAAAGAAAGGCGAAAAATATTTTTAGCTCCACACTTTGAGCAGAAGGGAACTTAGTGTTAAGCACTCTACTCTGTCTCCCTACTCACCACCCAATTTTAATTATACATAATTAATTTCTTTTCTGTGGATGAGTATATATATCTGGGTTAAGTGATAGCAGTTAAAGACCTGTCGACTAAAGAAGTGGATAGAAGGGTAAATATTAGTTGGCAAAGGTACTGGTCACTTAAAGAAGTAATAAAGAACAAAAATATACCCATTTCAGAAAAAAGAAGGGTATATGACACCTGCATCCTTTCATGCCTCACATACGCTAACGAACAAGATCGAACACAAATTACTTACGTGCCAAAGAGGTATGGAAAGAAGCATGTTATTACTGAAGCTTAATGACGAATGGAAGGCCACAAATATTAGAGGCATATCTAAAGTAACAGATGTGAAAGTTAAAGTAAGAACTCTTAAATGGAAATGGACTGGTCATATGATGAGAAGCACGGCGGATAAGTGGTCTGAGAAACTTACTGAGTGGTATCCTAGAAATGGGAAAAGACAAAGAGGAAGGCAAATCAGAAGATGGGAAGATGACCTACCAAATGGATGGAGACGGTTAGCAAAGTGCCACGATAAATGGAAAGAAATGGAGGAGGCCTATGTCACAAGACAACCTGACCTGATTGCATATAATGTGCAATGTAAATAATAAGCAAGTATTTTTCTTTCCTAAGTGTGGAATAACACTTTAAAAATGTTTAAAAATAAGCAAATAAGTTATATAGGTTTAGTAGTATAATAAAATAAAATATAAAAAAAAATCTATAATTAGATATAAAAAACATGGGTCAGAGAATAAAGGCTATTTTTATTTAATTTCTTTTCCCAGAGTGGAAATTCAGGACCATCATAATTACAATCGGACGCTGTGCCACTTCACCACGATGGTCTCAATCTATCACATTTTACATTTTAGGTTGTAAGATTATAGTAATTAAGAATTCATAATATCAATATGAGGGTTAAATACTAACTAGTGAGATGTAGACGTCTAGACAGAGTTAATCTCCGCACGAGGGCTATATATAATAGTAGCTATATACTAACATGTATCAGAACATATGTCGAACATTTAAAGTTCATATATGTATTTCTCTTTTAGTTATATTGATGCTTAAACTTAAACTGCCACTTGAGTTAATTGTAATCGTAATTGGTATAAACATAAGATTTAAGACTATAAGAGGCAGTTCGTGGCGCAAGATGTGAGTTTATTTCCTAATCGAGAAGTGGTTTCATTTTTCATTGCCGAGCTCTGGTAACGACGTAAAGTGCGGCGTTGAGTTCCGTCACTCAACAAGTAATTCCGGAGTGTCTTAAAACTAGGTCTCTAGGTTTCCTCTGCCTAGCCTGCAATGTGCGGGACAGTGTGAAACTAAAAACATAATTTTAACTACATATGTTTGAACTTTATTTCATTTACTATATTTGTTCTTCTTTATGGAAAAATCAAAGAAAACGAGCGTTCGGATCACCTGATGGTAAGTGATCACCGCCGCCCACGACCCCGTGTAACACTAGAGGAGCTACAGGTGCGTTGCCGGCCTTTGAGTTGGAGATAGACGCGCTTTTAGTTTTCTATGATCTCTAATTATAGGTACGAAAAGCGTTGGCAAGTTAAAGCACGGCTTGAGTAGACTGACTTCTCACTAAATTAACGTTGAAATAGAAATAACACATGAAAATAAAATTAGTAGAGTACCTTTTTAACTAAATTACTTGGTCCACAACAAATTCACTTTTGGCGTGAATGTTACCCCTTTATTACTAGAACTTTCAACGAAGTTTGTTCAAGTCTTGTTTCGAGAGCAATTTCCGGTTGCCATTTATGAAATTAATTAAAATAAAAAGCTTATGTAATTACAAATATAATCTTTTATATATGTAATATGTTGGAGGATACATATAAATTTGCTAATTTGCTAAGTAATTATTTCACGTCAGCTTCACCCTGTATCTCCCATACAACAGGTGTTACGATACTTCATTCCCCACTTGTTGCCGAATTCTTTAGATATTTCATGAGTGACGGAACTCAACGCCGCGGCTTGCTTGGACACCTTAGGTATGTGCGGGATACAGCATGAAGCTAAAATAATAAAGCATATTATGAATATCTTCTTTATTTTTTGAGTTCTGTACCTCAAAATGTAAAGACCAAACCCTAACCGGTCTGAGCCTTTGAAGCATACAAAAAATCAAGCTTTTAAGTCAACGAAATCATATGAACGTAATAAATGCAAAGAACTGTATTTAGAGTCTTTACTACCTATACAAAATAGCGCTAGAGAGCGCCAGATTCATGTTAACTGAAACGCCTGTGAACTGGTGCCATACCGCTACATCTGTGCTACCAATTCAATATTTAATAACGAATTGAGACAATTTTGTAGCCATTCAAATTACAGAGCGTGGAAAGATATCGTTATAAAACAAACATAATGTTCACGAGGTTGTCTTATATATACGCAGTGCTTTGAAAATTCGGCAGAAAGTGAGGAACGGAGTGTCTTATCACTAGGTTCCCTCTGCCTGCCCTACATAGCGTGAAACAAAGCTTTATAATATTAGTATAGATTTTAATCAGTTCAACCGAAAACATTTTCATTATAAAGTGCATTATCCCATTGTAAGCCGGCATTGTATATCAGTCTCTCTGTAATAGAGATCCTTGAGAGTTTTTAGCTCAAGCTATTATAGCTGTATGTGTATATAGTTTTATACAATAATGGAGTTCACTCGAAACCCTTCAAAGGGCAAAGTTGACTTTTACAAGCTAACTTTAGTCGCTACATGCGGTTAAAGTTAGAGACTAACAATAGCTGTTTGTGAGTCAGAACGTGTATTTTTACTCCTGATTATGTTTCAAATTAGGTTTACGTATTACTATGTACGTGTACGCTTGGTTCAGAGGTCAGAGCACTGAAAAGGTTTACAAGAGGTGTGGTTTAGAGTTCCGTTGCATTTATAGTTTTATACGATTTGACGTTTCTAAAAGTATTTAGGCACTTATAAATAAGTTTATATCGTAGAACGGACTGTTTTGATACTAAATTCTCTGTTTACCTAGAAAAAAAAACTACTCAAAGACAAGTTAAAAACACCAAAAATACTATTATAAATAAATATGTAATATAAAATTTGTCAAGCTACATACTCTATTCTAACAGGGGGATTGCGATTACGATTGTTAAGTGTCTGTTAAGTAGCGAAACTCAACACAAAACAAAATAACTTACCCACAATGAAACTGTCCTANCAAAGTTTTATAATATTAGTATAGATTTTAATCAGTTCAACCGAAAACATTTTGATTATAAAGTGCATTACCCCATTGTAAGCCGGCATTTTATATCAGTCTCTCTGTAATAGAGATCCTTGAGAGTTGTTAGTCCAAGCTACTATAGCTGTATGTGTATATAGTTGTATACAACAATGGAGTTCACTCGAAACCCTTCAAAGGGCAAAGTTGACTTTTACAAGCTAACTTTAGTCGCTACATGCGGTTAAAGTTAGAGACTAACAATAGCTATTTCTGAGTCAGAACGTGTATTTTTACCCTTGATTATGTTTTAAATTAGGTATGCTTTTTAAAATAGTTAAATATGATGATTGTTACTTTAAAACTTATATGTTTACGTATTACTATGTACGTGTACGCTTGGTTCAGAGATCAGAGCACTGAAAAGGTTTACAAGAGGTGCGGTTTAGAGTTGCGTTGCATTTATAGTTTTATACGATTTGACGTTTCTAAAAGTATTTAGGCACTTACTAAATAAGTTTATATCGTAGAACAGACGAAAAAAACGGAGTATTTTGAAACTAAATTCTCTATGTTAAATTTTATATGTTTACCTAGAAAAAAAACTACTCGAAGACAAGTTAAAAACACCAAAAATACTATTATAAATAAATATGTAGTATAAAATTTGTCAAGCTACATACTCTATTCTAACAGGGGGATTGCGATTACGATTGTTAAGTGTCTGTTAAGTAGCGAAACTCAACACAAAACAAAATAACTTACCCACAATGAAACTGTCCTACTGCCACAATCACCTTGAATTATCAATAAATTATACAAATACATATTTACATACTGAAACACAACAGGAAGTCTGTAAGACCTCCACTGTAAGCGTCGTTATGGCACACAATTAAATTGTACGTCGCCACGGTCAAAGGGGCTTTTGATTAATTATCATTTTGACTCCAGCGAATGATAAAATGCGGAAGATCAAAGTAAGCCCCGTTAGTAATGCCTCCGTCCTCACTCCCTCTTGATTCCCCTATTTGTTAGAATAAATAAAGAATATGAAATACGGGCTGCCAGGGTCACGTCCCCTGTTTATATGACTCTTTATAACTCTAAAATAATATAAATTGGCTAGTATTGTGGTCATTGAATCGTCTAGACTTTGAGCTACATCCTCTATTTTGCATGTAGCAGAGTAGGTAGAGGGAACCGGGGAACCAAGTGTTAAGATACTCCGTTCTCAATAAAACACTTCCATTCCCCACTTTCCGCTCTCCGGGACTCTACTTATATATCACACTGTTCTCTATGTTTATTTATTCTATATGTTTCGTATACACTACTCAACGTGCTTACTTTGATAACTTAACTATCTTTAATATCGTAATGGTGAGCTTTAAATACGAGTAGTCCGTATTTTTAACATACTCGTAGATACATATTTTATTGATTTAAGATTTAGATGTAACAGCAGACCCACCGAGATCGTTTATCATTTAAAGGCAATCGGGTCGTCCGTCGGGAGACAGCCCTTTTGTGTCACTTTTAATGTTGAATAAATAAATAGAACAAAATGCTGGAAAAGCACAAACATTATGCTAACGACGAATGTAGGGAAGTAGCTCGTAGAGTGTCGGTAACTGGGGCAGTGATGTCATCACGGGTTTGTACTGATGAAATATTTATATATATTATTTCTTAGATACACATTCCATTCCATTTGTATACATATGGTATATAAATGGAATGTGGCGTTAAAATTTTGTCTCTTAAATTGTTTTTTACTTTTCGAGATATAACGTATGAATTGGTGGAACTTAATTTATGGCGCAGTGGAACAGTGTCTGATTACAAACATGATGATTGTGTATTCAATCCAAAATGAGCGAGAAGAAGTAAACTTAACGTCTTTAATATATAGCAGGGTAGGTTAACACTATTTTATATTCTTAACACAATTTTCTCAGGTTCCTCTATCCTGAGAAAATAGTGTTAAGACACTCCGTTCTCATTAAGACATTTCCGTTCCCTACCTTCCTCCGAATTCTGGAGCTCGGAACTCAACGCTGCAAAAAAATTTAAAAAGTAATAATTACTCATCTTAAAATCTTAAAATAATAATAACTCATCCAACGGAAAGACATATCCTTATACATATACATATGCAGGTTTACCTATCATTTATTCATACCTAATTTATGTAACGTAACTTAAACAGAACATTTAAGAACATTATTTTATTTCTAAAGAGTTAAAAAAAACCGGTTTCGCTCTACAATAGCAATATACATACGTAAGACGAGGTGCTTAAGAAGTAGGGATTATCTTGTCTATTGAATTTTTCTTCTTTAATATGTTTTTATGAATCGTAGAATATTTTTCATATTTATTCATCCGATACTTGTTTGCTTAAGTGATATTCACTTCAAATTATTATAAAAAACAGAGTGCTATTAAATAGTGAAAAATAAATGATAATATTATTGTTGAAATATTCTTTAAAAGCGTTGTTCCCAAAAACTGTGATATTTTCTTAACAAAATCAGCAATCGGATAAATATATTGAAAATTACATAAAACAGTAAATTTAAAATCACAAAGTGAAATTGTATACGACGAATATCATTTTAAAATATGTTCATTTATGAATACAACAAAAGATTAATAAGAAGCTATAAACAGAAATCTAATATAACAGATAAAAATTATTAAAAATTATCTTTATTTCCTCAATTTGGGAATTGACACAAACACCGGTCCATTAGAGCGACCGTTTATTTAGCGCGATACCTCAAAACACACAACCCTTTCTCTATACATATAATATACAAAAAAATAAATAAAATCAGCTTCACGCTGTATCCCACACACAACAGGATAGGCAGAGGGAACCTAGTGTTAAGACACTCCGGTCCCCATTTTCGCCGAGTTCTGGAAGCATTGCGTGTTAAGTGGCGGAACTCAATGCCGAACTTTGCCTCTACATCAGAGCGAAGAAATGAAAGTATATATAAATATTTCATTTCCTGGAGTGGAGATCGAACCCACAACTAGTCGATTTTACAGTTACACTTTATGCCTTTGCGCCATAACTAGCCTTAAATAATATACGTACAACTAAAATAAACAAAGGCCAGTCGTGGCGCAGCGGCACGAAGTGTGACTGTAAAACCGATTGGTTGTGGGTTCGATCCCCACTCGAGGAGATGAAATATTTACTTAAATTTATATTTCCATTTCTTCGCTCTGGTGTCGAGGCTAAGCGCGGCGTTGAGGTCTGCCCCTCAAAACGTAATGTCTCTAGAATTCGGCAGAAAGTGAGGAACGGAGTGTCTTAACACTAGATTCCCTCTGCCTACCCTGCTGTGTGCGGGATATAGCGTGAAGCTGATTTTTTTTTTAAATAAACACCATACAATAAGGCTTTTAATGAGGAATAAAATTACAGTTTTAGAAATAACAGGAAATTCCCGTGAAAATTATGTGTGTCTTATTACGGCAATTTTCAAAGCTTTGTACTTTGAATGCCTACAAAATTGTATGAATTCATTATTAAATATTAAATTGCAATGGTAAAACGGTTGACACTTACAGCTAACATACACTACACTGACAACAATATACACATAATATTCGTTTGTCACCGTCTTCTCTCCCAGCGTGGACGCCGTAAACACTCAGCGCGGGCTCTGGAGGTGCTTCAATAAGACATACTAGAGAATGATTCAGGAGTTCACAGGCGTTTGATTTGACATCATCTTAGCGCTCCCTAGCGATCTTATAAAGGACGCACAGACTCAAAATTAATTTCCTTGTAATTATTACTTAATAATCTAAATATTAGCGTATGGTGATCAAATCTGGCCGATGTTAAGACACTCCGTCCCTAATTCTAATCTCAGAGCTCAGGATACTGTGCGTTGACGGACGGAGCTGAACGCTACACTTTGTCTCGTTACGAGAGCGAGGAAATAAAAATTATTAGAACAATATATTTTGATTTCTTTTTTTCAAACCCTTAATATACCGATACAACAAGTTATTTACTATGCTTATACTCAGAAGAATATTTTCTCTTTTACATATAAAGGAAATAAAAGTTGGCAGATCTCGTTAAAAGATGTCGTTTAGGAAAATAAGCGATGAATATACCGAATATCATTAAGATACAGCGAGGTCGTCGTGACGTAGTTGGTAAGTATCTGACTGTAAAACCATTAGTTGCGGGTTCAAATTACACCCACTATGAATTAAAATTGTTATTAAAAATACATTTTTATAGTTTTACGCTATAAGCATATAACAGTAGATAGAACATATGTCAAGTTACTCTGTTCTCGTTCTTTCCTTTTTTTTTCGTTTTTCTCTTCATTTGAGGTTCGAACTCTCTTTACTTTCAAGGGTGAAAGGGTGATTGTCACACTTACATTTAAAAATTAAAAATGTATTACAGAAAACCACTACTTCCACAATACAAGCGCAGATGCGATAATAAACGTTACGTATGCGATAATAACGGGTTCGTGATCTATTTGGGATATATTCATTGATCAGCTCCCTTTGTTCACTAAGAGTTGTAAGAGTTATAAGACATAGTGATAACAGCGAGCAAATACAGACATTGCCCCAGTACAGGAAATACAGACACTGTCTCAATACCGCACGTGGTAGTGGGACGATGTCTGAATAAAGGCAACGATTGTGGGCTTAATCTTAGTGGAATGATAATATTTCCATTTATATTTTTCTGGCAAGACAAAGCGCGGTGTCTAATATCACTCAACACGAAATNATATATATATATATATATATATATATATATATATATATATATTATGATTACAATTGTTCATAATGCGTGGGGTACGCGATCTATTTTGGATATATTCTTTGCTTAGCTCCTTATATAGTGATAACAGCGAGCAAATACAGACATTGCCCCAATAAAGGAAATATAGTTGAAAAGAACCATGAGATAGTATTGTTTGCTGATGACACCTCATTGATTTTCAAAATAAAAAAAACGACAAATCGTATATGACGATGTAAATAATGCTCTCTCGAAAGTAGAACATTGGTTCAGTGTTAATAACTTAGTATTGAATAGTAAAAAAACTAAATGTATTTTTTTTAGAACACCTAACACGAAAGTTGTTAAAGCCGATGTACTCTCGAATGGTGGTGGTACCCCATATTGATCGATTAGCGAATAAACTTAGTTCTGCAGCTTTCGTGGTCAAAAAAATTAGATCATTAACTGACGTAGAAACGGCTCGACTTGTTTACTTCATAATAAGTTCTTTGATTTTCACGATTATTACACATTTTAAATAAAACTATTTTAACCGGATTAATCGCGTATATTTTGTATTTTTATACATTTTTGGAAACCCGACGTTTCGAACACTTTGCAGTAGTCCGTGGTCACGGGTAGACTGAGGTGGCATTCGTCTGTCAGTTGACATAATTATTATATCAAACTACCGCCAACGATTTCTTAATTGCCTCGCGTACTGCCCTGGATTCCTGCAGAATGAGCTGAT
>JAAIXJ010001056.1:15053-30032 GCA_013403705.1 Heliconius hermathena | reverse complement strand
TTTATGAAGGTAATCTCCACTAACAATTCAATTTTGTTTACTTTATTGTATAAAATATTGTATAATAGTGCTTCAAAAATATATATTTTTATCAACAGTCATATAATCAAGACGTTTCGAATGTCATTCTTTAGCCAGGAATCTTACCAGCGCGATTGCTATATTGTTATTGCGAACGTTAGTTCGCAGGCAAACTAATGCCTTGAATTCATTCAAATGACGATAACTTTTTTTTTAATGAACCGATTTTGATGAACCAAACTTTAGTAGTTAAGTTAAAACAAAGCAATTGGTGAAACTTTTAAGTAAATCCGTTCAGTACTTTCAGAGAAAAATGTGGAATGTGAATATAGACAGACAGACAGACAGACAGACAAGAAATTAAAAAAAAATATTTTTGGTTTCTATTGTTCTTTTTAAGTGTCCCCCTATCCATTTCAGTCAAAATTACTAAATGTACAGACAAAATATTAATACTGTCTTATTATATATAGAGATGAAAACAACACTAATTTACAATGTATTGCAAACTACGAATCAATTTTATTATTTTATTATATATTACTTAATTATTATTATTGCAATTTACACCAAAAATTCTTCATTCTTTGCTTTCAAACAAAAGATACTATAATGTTTGACGACATTATAATACAGCTTGCAGCCAATTCAGCATCTTATTTATAAATACTTATAGACAATCTCTTCTCGCATCAAATACTCCTACAGGTGTGCATGCACGTGTTATATATAACATATTACAGATCATATTTGACACAGATTGTTAATTTAACATCGATCGGCATCAATCAAGTAGTGCACCGCGCATGTGCGGCCCCACCCCCGCCCCGCACTTCGCACAGTGCATTGTGGTGATAGTCGGTGTACAAATATTCCGTCGCCTAATTTAAAATAAAAGCTTTTTTGACAATAATTAAAGATATTTAAGTGCTATAAGAGCGCGTCAGATGAGAGACTAGACGCCGACCGGGGCGGCGAGAACAGCGACCTAGGCGACGGGACCGGCTCGCTGCTCTACGCTGCTTGAGGAATATCATTTTTGTATCATGTTCATGATTACATGCATAGTCTCGTCTTATATGAAATATATTACGGTAAATTGTGATTACAAGTTAATTCAAAAGCTGAATAAGGTATCTATTTGTATACTTTTGTAAGTGGATATTTTGTTATCGTATACATACCGGGCCTACACCCGCGAGATATCAATGTAATCACTTGATAGTGTAACGTCTAGTAAGACGATAGATCTATAGTAATAAAATTAATCAAATTATCATCTCAAATTAAAATATTGTTTCAATATTGGGGAGAAATAAAAATGGTTTGATTTTATCGATGATCTCAACATTCTATTTTATTTTTATAAAATATTTGTTGTGGCTGTTATATTAAATTTAAGTTAGATTAAAACTTTATTTGATGATTTTTGTTTATAAAATTCAAATTTAGCTAGTAAAGCACACCCTATAGTAGGTAGATATAGTGAACGTCTATTAAAAGGACGAAAGAGGTTCGCAAATCTGTATGTTTATTTTGTAGGTACATCGGGGCGTAGGATGAGGAGAGCTGGGCGAGCCATGCCCACTCCAGACTAATTTGGTGCCCACATCAGATATGTTATAAGCTAATAATTAAGAATGAAACTTTAAAAATCCGGTACATATATTTAAGGTAAAGACGAGAACTTTTTTATTTAAGAGAATTTGCCTATTTTAAAGTTAACGAAAATATTTAACCCCGGCTTTATAATTCTACAATTGTCACCACGTATGTGCGACACGCGGCCAAAAGACGTTTCTTTCAAAATTATAAATATTTCAGACAAAATTCCCATAATCGTGTACGAGAAAGATTATACATAAGGAAATACATTACCAAAAAAAAGTTTTTATATCTGTCTCTACTATTATTTATTACATTTATAGTATTTTTTTTTATTTTTTTCAGCTTCACGCTGTACCCCACATGTAACGGGGAAGGCAGAAGAAACAGAGTGTTAAGACACTTCACTCTCCACTTTCCGCCGAATTCTCTAAGCAATGCATGTTGAGTGGCGGAACTCAACGCCGCGCTTTCCGTCGATGCCAGAGGAAAGAATTGAAGATATTAAATATTTCATTTTCAGTCACACGTTTGTGCCTCTGCGCCACGACTGGCCTAATTTATTTTTTAAAATGAAAAAAAGTAATTCGTGACATTATAGCAGTAATATTTTTAGTTAAATATACCAAGTGCTATATTGATATGCTAGCTGTGGTCTATGTGCATAGAAATTGTGGTATAGATTTTTTTTTATTTTCAGGCGAATATGAAGAAATTCATAAAATATAAATTAGATCAAGAGCGTGCGCTCACGCCCTCAGAGCCGCCTGCTTCTCCCGCTCTCTCCTTCTGCCATCCCCCTGAGCACCTGGCGCCGTTCCCGCCTCCGCCGCCACCACCTTCATCGCCAGATGTCAATTCAAATGTGTTTTTAAAACGGGAAATATTAGACTTTGGAATCAGAGGACGAATTATAATACAAAACGCGACGACTTCCAACATCTCCAGCCCGGGAGAGCACTTCGTCCCTATTTGCAGGGACTTCATAAGAGGAAACTGCTACAGAAATGGTAACTGCAAATTTGCGCACAGATCCGGCGATGTCTTCCAGATGATGAAAGTCTACACTTTCTGTCATCAATTTCAAAATTCTGTTTGTAGTTATGTAGACTGTAAATTCGTCCATGCGAGTATCTTCGATCAGATAAAATTTTATAAAACAGGTATTCTGCCCTCAGAAGCGCTAGCACATCGTGCGAATTCTGATCCGGCGATGGCTCTCCTACTGCGACCGCAGCCTATGCAACCGCCACTGCCGCCTCTGCCACCGCCGCTATCGTATTGGTCGCCATCGTTGCCTTTGCTGCCGCCGCCGCCACCGCCACCGCCGCCACCGCCACCGCCACCACTGCCACCGCCACCACCGCCGCCGCCACTGTCGCCCTCACCATCGCATCAATCGCAATCGTCATCTCTTCTGCTGCCGCCCTTACCACCACTGTCGCCGTCACCATCATCGTCGCGTTCGCCGCCACCACTGCCACTACTGTTTCCGTCTCCACTAGTGTCACCACCGTCAACACCGTCAGCTCCGTCGCAGCCAACACCACCGCCGCCGCCAACACTGCCGCCGCCGCTGCAGTTGCTCACAGCACTGTCTCCATCATCACCGTCACTACTGCCAAAAAGTAAATATGCCATATACATAAAATAAATAAATAAATCAGCTTCACGCTGTATCCCGCACACGGTAGGCAGAGGGAACCTAGTATTAAGACACTCCGTTCCCCATTTTCTGCAGAATTCTGGAGGTATTGCGTGTTGAGTGGTAGAACTCAACGCCGCGCTTTGCCTCGACACCAGAACGAAGAAATGGAAATATAAATTTAAATAAATATTTCATCTCATCCAGTGGGGATCGAACCAACAACCGATCGGCTTTAGAGTCACTCTTTGTGTCCCTGCGCCACGACTGGCCTCATATCATGTCATATACATATTTAATATTAATACTGGACTGACAATACTGACTGTATATTTTCACGCATCTCTGTACCAGGGCAGAGCATATCTAATATTAAGATATTCTGATGCGACTGCATATTGCGCGACGGAACTGAAAAGTGCGATTTGTTTGGAAAACCAATGACAAGAAAATAATTTAAATAAATATAAAAAAATCATTTAATTAGTTGTGAAACCGCAGGCATGATTAAAAAATTTACTGATAGTAAAATATATAATTTAAAATCCTTACTACTTAGATAATCCTTATAATTGGAATAATATTTTATTTAACACTTTTTAGAAACTCTTGGCGCCTCGCCTCACGCTATTATTAAGCTACGTCGAAATTCTTATACACTTATAACAAATCATTTATGTTGTTAGCATCTCTGTTGGGAAAAAATCACAAATTTCACAAAGGTTATTACTAAGTATTTTCATTTGGCAAGAGTGAATGGTATTTATTAAACATTTTTAACAATTTTAAAGTGATATTCCACACTTAGGAAAGAAAACAAGTATCACAACAAGTTATTTCCCAACAAGTAATTTCGACGTAGCTTGATAAAAAGGTATGGGTTAGCGCCGCTAACTCGTCTGATGAGGTCAAAGTCATCATCAAAAACCTTAAAGATAGGGAGGCCCCGGGGCCTGACAAACTTTCGAATAGAACACAAGTCCCTTCCGGCTCAGTTCATATCTCTATTGGTCATTATTTTTAATTCTCTTTTAAAGTCGTGCTCCTTCCCCGACGAGTGGAAGGAAGCCATCGTTTTAGGTATTGCAAAACCTAATAAGCCGCGGAATTTACCCTCCAGCTATAGACTTATCAGCCTTCTCAGCTGTTTAGGTAAATTATACGAGAGAATCATTCTCATTAGACTCTCTGAGGCGGTAGAGACCTATTGTCCGCTCATCAATGAGCAATTTGGTTTCAGAAAGAAACATTCTGCCACTCACCAAGTCCACCGCGTGGTAGAGCACATAGCTCGTCACCACGTGAGGACTTCCCTTCGCAGCAACACTTCTGCCATCCTCCTCGATATAGCGAAAGCCTTTGACAAGGTCTGGCATAACGGCTTGATTTTCAAGCTTCTTGCTTAACAGGTACTTTGCCAGACTGTCTCGTGCACATTCTGCGGGACTTTCTGTCTAACAGGTACTTTCGTTATAAAGTCGAAGGCACACTCTCTTTCCCCCGCCTCCTCCGCGCAGGCGTTCCCCAGGGTTCAACCCTCTCTCCGATTTTATATTCGCTGTACACCAGGTGTACAGCGAATATAAAATCGCTCGGTGAGTGGTTCCGCCTATGGAGAATCGAGGTTAATCCCGAAAAAAGTAAAGCCATCCTTTTCCCTATGGCTCTCTCTACCATACGTCTATTAGACAAGCCCATTCCATGGGAAAAACAAGTTAAATATCTAGGTGTCACTCTAGACTCTAGATTCTCTTTCAGACCCCATATTACGAAGGTTTGCAATAAAGCAAAATTCGTTCTCAACCGACTTTTCTGGCTTATTAACAAGCGTAGTAAATTGTCACTTAGACATAAGCTGACATTATATAAAACTTGTATAAGGCCCATAATGTCATACGCTTGTGTCGCGTTCGCGCACACTAAGCTAGGTACTTGAAGGGGTTCAAGTAGTACAGAATAAATTCTTACGTATTGCATCGGGTTGCCCCTGGTTCGTACGTAACGTCGACCTACATAGAGATTTTGAACTGGAATCGACTAACGAGCACTGCAAGCGCTTAGCGACGCGCTACTTTCAGCGCGCAGGCTCGCACGCGAGCCCCCTCATTAAAACGGCGTGTGATTACACACCCAGCGCGCACTCTAAACGCAGACGCCCGCGGAGCGTCCTTTTAGACCCCGATGACGCCATTACGTTAGCGAATGCCCCGTATGTAGGTAGGAAAAACACTACTCACACACGACACAAACACCGTCGTCGACGGAATCGACGACGAAGTCCAACTTATTCCACGGCTCGCCCGCGTCTCGGCGCGGTTGGGCCCAGCGGTTAGGGACCGTTAGCTCCCTAAGATTAGTCTAATTTTTGTCCCCAGTCGCGGCTTCACGTCGCGGCTGGTTTTCTTTAGCATAGGTAAAATACCAGCCCGCTCGACGGTTTTAAGCCGAGGTTCGAGCCCCGCAGGGGGCGCCCTTATAGTCGACTCCTCTCAAGCAGCCAGGTAGTGTTTGCATTTCTTCTGGGACAGAGTACCCTCTTCCCTACCCACCCGGTGTCGCTGTAAAAGCCAATAGGGCTAACAGCATTTACCTCAAGTTCGAAAAAAAAAAAAAAGCGCCGCTAAGCTACCAGACGGTTTCTAAGAAGCACTGGTTCAAAACCCGCTACGTTAAAATTTTTGTACGTTTTATTAAGTTTTTTTTCCTAAGTGTGTACATTTTAAAATAGTTAATTTTTCTTTTTATTTTTAATTAGTTTTGATCTTATCCTGTATATTTGTCTTTACAGATTCCTCGACACCATTACCTTTAGAACACGTGTTTAAAGTTCCAGCTCTGCCGCCACTCCGGTAAGAGTTTTGTTATATTCTTTTTTTACATATTGGGACGGATGTTAATATATTTAAAGATATTATTGCTAAAAAAAAATCCAATCGCTTATATCGCTAAAGTATCTTGAAATTGGGTGAAAACAGAATGTGGTGAACAAACACTAAAGCACAAAGTACAATCTGGTCTGCTGGTCTTATTCTAAGAGAGACGGAAGATGCGCGAATTGAATATAATATATTACTATATATGATGTTTTCTAAAGATATAGTAAACTCTTGTTCCTTTAATTAAATCTAAATTAAAGTATATTTAAATGTGATTTTTTACAATACTTAATTATACCTACACTACGTTACTATGTCCAGAAAAAGAAAACGTCCCAACAGGAGCGACATCTCCAGTGCAGATACATCCAGTACCCAACGGCAGCGTACTCAAAAGGGTAAGTTTTAGCATAAAAAAATTAAATATATATAATATAGGTTACAATAGGGGCAAAAGTATTTTCTTATTTTGAATGTATTATTAGTAATCAAACATCTTTGGCTGTACTGAATGAAACTGGCTGGTTTAATACCATTAAATGAACTGATGATGAACTGAAAATGAATGACATTCGGAAGACGCAATAAATAAAAAAAAACTAGGTCCTGCCATTTTTCAATTGTTTTTCAAGAAAGCAAAATTAACGTATATGATGAAGAAATTCAGTACATTTTAAAGTTTTAATACAAAAAAGGTAAAATTACGACGAATCAAATTTATGGGGTTTACGGACCTAATGTGGATCAACAAAGAGAAGCACAAATATGGTTCAAGCGTTTCAAGTCTGGAAATTTTAGTCTAAAAGATGAGGTTCGCTCTGGACGCTGTTTTTATCACAGATAAAATCAGTGCCATCTTCGAGAAAGTGGAGCAAGATCGGCATATTAGTAGCTGCGACGTTGCTGAAGAACTGGATGTTTATCATAAAACAGATTTACGTCATTTACGACAGTCTGGGTGCAAGAAAAACTTCACATTTGGGTACCACATGATCTCACTGAGAGAAACCTACTGCAACATGTTTCCATTTACGATTCTTTGTTGAAACGTAAAAATTCCGAACCATTACTTAAACAGTTGATTACGGGTGATGAAAAATGGGTGACTTACGATAAGAATGTGCGAAAAAGATCATGGTCGAAGCTTATCATGAACAAGTTCCCCAGACCGTGGCAAAGCCCTGTCTGACTCGGAACAACGTGATGTTATGTGTGTGGTGGGATTGGAAAGGATTCGTCCACTATGAGCTTTTGCCACCGGGTAAAACTATCGATTCTGACCTCTACTATCAGCAACTGATGAGGATAAAAAAAGCTATTGACAAAAACCGGCTGGAGCTGGTTAATACGAAGGGCGTGGTGTTCCACAATGACAACACCAGACCACCAGAACTCTTTAGGAAGCATAACTAACCT
This sequence comes from Heliconius hermathena, assembly GCA_013403705.1. NCBI lineage: Eukaryota > Metazoa > Arthropoda > Insecta > Lepidoptera > Nymphalidae > Heliconius > Heliconius hermathena. The sequence continues at coordinate 22,469 of JAAIXJ010001056.1, read as the reverse complement.
CAAAAGAACACTGAACAATACCTATCAGATTTTTTAATCACAAATAATAATAATAATAATTAATTGTAATTCAGCGTTCTAAATAATAAAGCTAATTTTTATCGCAATAATCGAACTTATTTAAAGGAAATCTAACAATTTTTTTAGTACTGTATGGCTTACAAAATAATCAAATCTCGTCCCATATATAACATAATCCTCTTTTGTTTCCTATATCAAAAATTGTGAAATTAAAACGTAAATGTTTATAGTAAGAGATGTTTCACCATGTGAGGTCGAAAGATTTTTTTCCAAATTAATTGCTGGCTCGGACTGTGCCAGCTTTTTGAATTTACAAAATCAATATTGGATTCGTGAGCAGTGTTAGGGTTATTTTTATATGCAGGGCAGATATCAAATTGATCCTTTTTAGGAACAAAGAATCCTATATTTATATGTGAGTTAACTACGTCTCGATATTGTCTAAGTGTGCTTACTTTATCCACAATATTATTTTCAATAATTCACTCGTGGTACATTTTGAAAATTTTTACAAAAGTAAAGTCACTGTCAAGATACATCTTGTTCAATTCTTTTCGAGTGTAATGTGACTTATTAGGGCGTAAAGATGTTTTTTACCACCTTTAGATAGATGTACTTTACCATGATTGATCATCATGATTGTATCTAGCCAGTTATACTTACGTGTCAAACTTACATCTAGTTATTTATAGTGTAGAACATTCACAAGATGCTTTGGCAGTTGAGGTCATAGCGTTTGTACTTAGTTAGAATGGTGACTGTGGCCTAAGTGTTGCAGTATCTGATTCGTATTGATAGATATTGGTTACTGAAGACTGAGATCCCCATGAAACTGTAGTATTAAATAATCGAATTTTATCGATTACTTCACTAAGTAAAGTAGCCGATTTTTTTTGGATTAGGGACTTATTAATAGGACAAGAAGCAAAGGAAGCATAGCCTGTAGAAACAATAGTAACTGGTATTGATTTGGATATCTGTAATAATGTTTCCGCCCTAGAAATATCTATCAGATCGTTAGGATATTAGAATCTCACAATTATACTGTTCATTATTATCGTCCTCATGAGCTGAGTTTTCTATATTAAAAGTGTACTTGGGCATTTCTAAAAAAGTTGGGTATATGTCTTTATGTACGTAAAAAAATCGGGGTAAAAAACAAATTTTTTGGTGAAAAAAAAATGTTACAAGATAAAATAGAATTCTGATTTGACTTATGTAAAAAAAACGATTTTGGCAAAAATGCAGTTGTCTTCTTGCTCTTTGCTACCGTCGTTGTGTGTTTTGCATGGGGGATTTTACTTGTAGTTAAATAGAACATTATTAGTTGTAATTAATCCGTATAATTAAATTAAAAAAATATGCGAGTGCAAATAGATTTTAATTTAGTAAAAACATTTTTTTTAATTAACTCCTCTGCATTATACAAAATAATGAAAAATAATTATAATTAACGCATAATATTCTATTCAATTTTATTAATAAAACGCGTAAAATTGTCATCAGAAAATCTATTTTTCAGATAACCAGTATTATTTAAAATAATTATTATTTAGTTGTGTTTTATTATTAACATAAGCTCAAGCGAATGTATTTCACCCACAGCCAAACACAGCTTCTGCCCGTTTCCGGAATGCAGCGAGGACAGCGACGACGACAGGTTACTTGTCTTTTATATTTGTGATATTATGTTATTTCGAAACACAGCGCTGATTGAAGAAGGAGCCTTTTTATTTCGACTTTTTACATAAATGGATGGTGCAACTTACCAAATAAGCTTGATTTAATACTTTCCTCTCTTTCAGTCTTAACTTTTACAGAGGCGCGGTTTTTCTTTCTATATGTCGGCGCGCTGTCATCGGTCTCTCACAGCGTCTTAAAATTTTTCCCGTGATCGAATGCAGATTTAAGAATAACAAAACTTTCTTTAAACAATTTGGATATTAAAAATTAATCTGTGTATTATATGTTTATATAAAGCAGTTTAGTTTATATTTGTGTTGTGACTTGCTAAATGAGCATATATAATTCAGAAGTTCAAGGTGAAAGGACCGTGGTTGTTTTCGGGATTCAAAATGGCTAATGATACTTTTAAGTTTTTGGTTTTCTAGTTTAATACAAATGATAAGAAAAAAAGGCCTAAACTTCCTTAACTAAATTAGAGTTCAAAAGGGAAAAAGGATAAAATTCTGATACTTAGATAATAATTATTGTAATTGAGACTAGCAAGTAAGTTACATTTCAGACATAACTGAATTTTATTACAGAGATATTCTATATGATGTTCAGACGAAAATTTATCTATTTAAAATGTTAATGCTCAAGATTATTCAGAAAACGTTTTTTTTTAAATATATTTAACGTAGACAAAGTGCCTTACACTTATTAAGTTGCTTTACAGTACACATGATAAGAAATTTACGTAAATATATTTCATGCAGCATAGCTGTAATTACATTATCTCTATATATAATAAGACAGTAAAAATATTTTGTCTGTACATTTAGTAATTTTGACTGAAATGGATAGAGGGACACTTAAAAAGAATAATAGAAAGCAAAAAGATTTTTTTTTAATTTCTTGTCTGTCTGTCTGTCTGTCGATATGTATGTCCACATTTTTCTCTGAAAGTACTGAACCGATTTACTTAAAAGTTTCACCAATTGCTTTGTTTTAACTCAACTTAACTACTAAAGTTTGGTTCATCAAAATCGGTTCATTAAAAAAAAAGTTATCGTCATTTGAATGAACTCAAGGCATTAGTTTGCCTGCGAATGTTATATAGCAATCGCGCTGGTAAGATTCCTGGCTAAAGAATGACATTCGAAACGTCTTGGTTATATGACTGTTGATAAAAATATATATTTTTGAAGCACTATTATACAATATTTTATACAATAAAGTAAACAAAATTGAATTGTTAGTGGAGATTACCTTCATAAATCATAACAGTTAAGTTTAAATCGTAATTAATTCAACACAGAGATAAAGAACGATTTGATCTTCAAAGAGATATCAAGCAAATACATAGATTTTTTGGTTCGTTCGTTCGTTTGAAATAAATCTATATAAAAATGCCTAAAAACATCCTTTCTACGTGTACTCTGTAATAACTACATATTTACCAATTGTACATTTAGCTAATAATATGTGTAACTAATTTAAAAACTGTACAGGAGTTAATATGCAAACATTACAGTTATTTTACAAAGAATATTATGAATCCTTACCCAAATCAATAATTTAACATTTAAGGCTGTTTCTGAAGCAGTACATTAAATTATTAAGTGACATCAGCACATTTAACAGAGCTTTAAAAAACATAACATAGGTAAAAAGAACGTAATGTTACAAAAATATATACATATAATAAATAATTAGCTTTATGTATATTTTATGAATATCAAATATCAACATTGGTCATATTTTTTAGTTCGAAACAATCAAAAATTCTTATAGAAGTTACGATAATGTCGTAAAAAAATCATATTAGAATATTACAGATTAAAGTAACAAAAAAATCATATTAGAAGTCATTAGAGTTGTTAATCAATTCTGCTTATTAAATCAATAATCATGCATTTTAAGCGGGCGAAGCCGTGGGCGGGCCGCTAGTATTTTATAATTGTAACTTTTATTGAAAACAGCAACCGTTTTATATTTTTTGTTAGCTCTTAGACAACAGAACTGAATCTCAGGCCGGTGATCGCTTTATAATCAGTTGACAATAACTACAAATACAAACCTAGAAATGTGTAGATTTTTTTCATATCTCAAAAAGTACAACATACAAGGTGGAAGTGTCAGCACCACTTTAAATGAAACCACAGTTGTAATTCCGAAATCGAGTCGTAGGTATTGGCGGCAAAGTTCAAACTTGCTTAACCTTTATAAGTATTTTTGTAGTAGTATGTGTTTACGTTATTGGTATCTATGCGTAACTGCGTCACACGAAATACGGGTATGGATAAACATCGTGAAATTAAAAAAATCCTACGTCTAAACTGTTGAGATATCTTGATTAATTTCTTTAGGTATGAGTTTAAAATATTTTACCCTATATGGTGTTCCCGTAAAAGGTTCAATTGAAATTAAAGAAAATAGATTAAAAAAGTAAACTCAACTAGATAGAAAAGAACAAAATTAAAAATGTAATATTCTGATAACTTCAATAAAATTTATTACTGTTATAATTGAAATGACAACAGTATTCAGGTAATTCATACATAGTTGCAATTTATGACATCTTGGACGACAGATAAAAGATAGTAGATAGTAATAATCAGAGCAGGTTGACATTAACATTGTCATACTTGTCCTATTTGACTGCTGAGTAGATCATTGAACATTAAAATATTTTTGGTACAGCTACAAATCCGAAATTACTTTCAGTAAACAAAGTTCATATAAGATACATAATCTCAGATCGTTCAATGAAGCACTCAAAGTAAAATTATATCAATTCCCTTCTAAAGAAAAGAAATGTGTGGTTCGTCATTTAACACAATTGCTTCTGAGATTATCTTGTTAAGGCAGAGTGTTGGCAAAGTGGATCAATATTCATATTAACCATTAGTCACAGTCACCTAATAACTAGACATAGTGGAAAGTCAAATCACAAGAAATCTAAGTCTCTAAAACACTAGTAACTCTATTTCTCAACAAAACCACAGTAAATGTGGGTTGAGCAGTCCACTTGAATGTGCTTTTACTCTGGAAAGCAGGTACTAAATGAGATGTGATAGATAGCATTCAGATCTAATGGAAATGTTCGTTATTTACAAAAGAGTAAGCAAAAGGAAAATATTTCAATAGTCGAAAGAATTTTCATAGTATATTTGAGAATTGAGGGTCGGGCCCAATTTTTAACTATTAAACTTGACGATATCTTAACGTTGACAGATCGTCTGATCATCACTCTAAATGCGGTGTATCTTTCAAAACGTACAAAGCCGACCACATCGGGACGTTATCTGTTATTCCAGGCTTCGGAGGCCTTGTAACGTGGATCTAGAGCTGTCCAAATGGTCGGCGATCAATGTGCGATCAGATGTCACTAAGGCGTCATCAGCATTTTACTTGCAAAATGGGTGAGACACAAGAGACTGAGATACACTTTTCAAAGAAGTTATGTCTGAATGTGCGTGTTACACATAACTAATATCTGTAAAAGTACACAGGACAGTGATTACTATGTATTGTGCCTATAATTTTCTGGAGCCAAAGCACAAAGAGATTATGGCACACAATAGTATTATTTCGTAACTTTACATTTTAAAATACTATTTTATCTAACGTCTAACACATTATGATGTATCAGGACATCTAACATATAAAGTCGGGACAAAATTAATTTCGTATTGTACAAAGGAAAATATTTTTCTAGGTATAATTTTTTATTTATTTATAAAATGTAAGTGCCGTTTTGATCGATGACTTGTTGCCATCTTATAATGCAATGATCTCATTCCTGTAGAAATTTTGAGATTTTCCATTAAAAAATCTGATAAATATTGTTCACAGTGTTCTTTTGAGGTTAGCTTATGCTTCCTAAAGAGTTCTGGTGGTCTGGCGTTGTCATTGTGGAACACCACGCCCTTCCTCTTCACCAGCTCCGACCGGTTTTGTCAATAGCTTTTTTTAACCTCATCAGTTGCTGATAGTAGAGGTCAGAATCGATAGTTTTACCCGGTGGCAAAAGCTCATAGTGGACGATTCCTTCCCAATCTCACCACACACATAACATCGCTTTGTTCCGAGTTAGGCCAGGCTTTGCCACGGTCTGTGGAACTAGTCCATGATCAGCTTCGACCATGATCTTATGATCAGCTTCGACCATGATCTTTTTCGCACATTCTTATCGTAGGTCACCCATTTTTCATCACCCGTAATCAACTGTTACTCTTATTGATCCACATTAGGTCCGTAAACCCCACAAATTTGATTCGCGGCGTTCGTCGCATTTTTACCTTTATCTAATAAAACTTTAAAAAGTACTGAATTTCTTCCTCATATACGTTAATTTTGCTTGAAAAACCAGCCAGTTACATTCAGTACAGCCAAAGAGGTTTGATTACTAATAATACATTCAAAATACGAAAATACTTTTGCCCCAACCTATTATGTATCAGTATTCATTTATTTTTAGTTTGAAATGTTTGAAGAACCAATCAGGTAACCAAGTAGGTAGCATTGTACAAGATCCAATATAATGACCTAAAATTAGGTTAAATTAGGCGCTTATAATTAGGTTTGAATAATCTGTACAATTTTATAAAAATTAGAAAAAATATATATTTACAGACATTTTCATATCAATAATGAATTTTATTAAGACAACCACAAAGACAGTACTTCAATAATCAGTCTTAATTTTAAAAAAGGCAAACGTTTATTTTGTCAGCATAAAAGAAGCAGCAACATCTGATAGTCTCTATATATAATAAAAGGATAGAAAAGTCAATTCTGTACATAGATATAAAAAAAATAAAAATGAGGTCGGTTTATATGTCGATTATAGAACCTAAAAACCACTTAGCAGAATTCTTGTCTGTCTGTCTGTCGGATTGTTTGTTCGTCAATCACGTAAAAACTACTGGACAGAAAATGATTAATTTTTGCATGATATTAGCCTAGGGTCTCAAGGTACATTTTTTTTGGGTTTCATTCCGAATTTCATTATAGTTTTATTTAAAAAAAATAAAAACTGAAAAATGTAAATTACTTAAAATACCGATAACTACTGTATGAAATTAAATTATTTTTAGCATGGTAATAGTTCAAAATCTAATGCAACTTATAGAATAGTTTTTATCATATAGTACAAAGAAATTTTACCAGAAAAAATAACATAATTATATTTTTTAATAAAAAAAATCGACTTCTTCAATTTCAATCGGATTTCATACTCTGAACTTAACCAAACTTTCACCAAACTACCCTTTATGTGTACCCTTTCTAATAAAAAAAGAATAATTAAAATCGGTTGAGTTGATATTGAGTTATTCGTCCATTTGTCGCACACATACTTAATGTAAAATTGAGATTTATATGATTTTCTCATAGATACCATTGTCGGAAATGAATTAAATTAAAAAAGGACTACACGGGACGCACTAGCTTCCAAATAAAAAAAGAATCATCAAAATCGGTTCACACAGTCAAAAGTTCTGAGGTAACAAGGATAAAAAATACAGTCGAATTGATGACCTCCTCTTTTAAGAAGTCGGTTAATAGAAATTTGACATAATTAAATTACGATTATTGTATTTAACCACAATTTAAAAGAAGAAAGTAAATTGAGGCCGTTCGTGGCACAGGGGCACAAAGTGTAAACTGGTTGTGGGTTCTATTCCCACTTGAGGAAATTAAATATTTATTTAAATTTATATTTCC
>JAAIXJ010001056.1:0-13340 GCA_013403705.1 Heliconius hermathena | reverse complement strand
AAAAAAGGATTTAAATCGGTTAAGCCGTTTCTGAGATTATCGTGAACAAACGCACAGACAAACAGACCAACTGACCAATACTATTACTTCGTTAAATGTAATATCTTCCATGTACAGACACCGATGAGTTAGGATTTTATTGTAAGTATCGATAAGTTGTGTTTTTATTTCAAACATTCAATTGAAGATTCTTATGGGAGGTACAAAAGTGCGACCTAAAGTTTTAATAACTTTCTCATAAAAATCTCTTCATTGCGTTGCAAACATACATTATAGGTATATCAAAACACGAATATAATTCAGTGTGTTAAGTAAATAATTCTGTGGTATAAGCGGGCGAAGCCGCGAGCGGGTCGCTAGTAATAATAATAAAATAAAACATTTATTTAGTTAACTAGTGGGCGCGCACAGCTTCGCCTGCGTATTTGCACGCTTAGGGATGAATTCTAAAAAAACCACGAAACACGTGTTCAATAAAATATTATTAACTGTCTGAATTTAAATTTTTATAACAATCGGGGGGGATTTTTAAGATTTTTCCATATAAACTTTCAACCCCTTATTTGAATCCTTAGGGGGTGAACTCTAAAAAACCATGAAACACGTGTTCAATTAAATGTTTTTAACAGTCTGAATTTCAAATTTTATAAAAATCGGTGTCGATTTAAAAAAAAATCCATACAAACTTTCAACCCATATTTCATCCCTTTAGGATTAAAATTTTTCAAAATCCCTTCTTAGTGGATGTCCAGATTATGAAAATAAACATCTGTCCAAATTTCACATTTCTACAATCAGCGGTTACGGCTGTGCCTGCGACTTACCTCAGTCAGTCAGGTACATGTCCTTTTATATATATAGATAACAGATTCGAAGAGAAAACTACTTTGACTACAAATGAAAGTTTAAAAAAGAAAAAAGTAATAAGCAGGTAAGCTGAAAGAATTGAAAACTTCAGATAAGTAAACAGTAATAAAATTATTGCAAGAATTAAAGATTTCAGATAAGTTTATATTTTAAAAGAGATTTGTTGTGAAGTAATTTTGCTTATATAATGGGATGATTATGTTTAATAATCTAATAAGATGAAACAGTATGATTTATTTTATAAACATCCAAAATTATTTAACAGAACATTTTAATATTATTATATGCTATTTTGTTCCAGATTACAGAAAAGCTTATATAATTAAATAAAAATTTTATGGTAAAAAAATAAAGAAATAAAGAAAAAATCACCAGCACCAAAATTTTGTTAGACAACATAATAAGAAATAGGTGTACTATTAAGGTGAACAGTTCATTAAGATTCATGTTATTTGAAAATTTAAATTATAATAAAAATAGTAAGTAAATTAAAAATTAACTTTTAATATACGTATATAATGGAAATTTTATTTAAGACCACATAGCGTATTTTGTCGCATCCTTTGTCTGCTTACATCCTCTTGAGCAACAATAAACAAAAAATCTTCAAATAACGCTGTATGTTTCGAAGTAACCTAATATGGCTGTTTTGCATTACCACAAAACACTTGTGCATGAAGAAACACACAGCGTTGGAGCGAGGTTCTTTCTGGTGAGGTTTAATGACTTCTATGAGACCGATGATAGCGCGTCGCCGCAGAGAAGAGAAGTGGTGCGCGCGCCTCTTTAAGAGTGAATGAGAGAAAAGTATTAAAGCAAGTTTGTTTATGTATAAACACGGCATTAAGAAACTGCTTCTTCAACCAACACTGTGTGTTGCTTCATACACATAATAACTGTTTAATTATTCCTCAATGATATGTTTCCTTTCATGACATTGAGAAATAATCAATGTTCCCATATGACTCCATTCGAGACTATCGTTAATTCTTTACATATTCCTTAAAAAATCAATAATAAATAATAATTTGTCATATATCTTACAACGTACAATCTAATATTACTAAACGTCACAAAATAAATATTTTATCATTGTTAACTATCAATTTTAACCCTGCTGTGTACGCGATACAGCATGAAGTTGATTTTTGTTTTTTTTTTAATTTATCATTATTAAATCATCAGCATAATGCCATATCAGGGTTTCACACAGCAGTGTAGACAGAGGGAACCTAGCGTTAAGTCGCTCAGTTTCCCACTTCCCGCCAAATTCTGGAAAATGCGTGTTGAATTGCGGAGCTCATTGCCGCGCTTTGCCTTTTGTTTCCTCGAGTGGAGATCGAACCCGCAACCAGTCGCGTTTACAGTCGCACTTTGTGCCGCTGCGCCACGACTGGCTCGCCATTATATTTATTTTAATTTATAAGCAAACTTATATTACAGTATTTTTGTTACAGTTCGCAGTATAGCACTTTAAACTTACAACATGATAAGGAACGCGATCGTCAAGAGCTATCGAGAAGAAAAAACAATATTGCTGCGCCTATTATAACTAAAGTGAGTTTAAACACCATTGTTTTATATGTACGTATTTCATAAGTATTTTTTTATCTGTTCACTTTTTAAATAATAAATAGTTGTGTATACATATAATAATCTTAATTATTCTACTCTTTCTCGAAATAAAAACTCAGTTGGGTTTCTGCAATAAAAACAGTTTATTTATAATTTTATTCCTATTTGCAAGATACATAAGTAAGGAATAACCTTACCTGCAATAAAAACAGAAAACAGCATTAAAAGTTTTTACTCCAGGTGATTTACAAAATTACTTCCATTATTTTTAGCACAATTATTGCAAAGAATATTTTTAGGTTACAACTGACATTGCAAACCATAGATAGAGAATCCTATATTTACTATGGTTGACGACAATCGATAACTCGAATCAATAATTCAAATTTAAGGAAATAACGCCTCGAGTAAATGAGAATCGTTATTTTCCTTATATACATTTACATTTTACGCTACAAAATATTATTACAGATGATTTTTTTAATACGAATGAGTGGTGTTGTTCTATATTATTAATAAGAGCTCCTGACCTCCGCTGCCATTTTAAAGCGACAGCGACATAAACACTACTTCCTTTGTGTCACAATACTAATGTGACGTCAGCACGATTTTATTAAACCTAAATTAGGCACAAAATTACGTAATTTATTTAAATCTTAAAAAAATAAAAGGCTTTTTAGTAAAAGGAATCCCAAACTTTATCGACTTTACCTTAAACACATATGTGTATCGGTTTTTAAATTTATCGGTTTATATTTTTTTATGCTAAAAATTCTGTAGCTATTTGTAGCTCCATCCTCCACCTCCCGCCGTTCGGCGCGCGTTGTGTTGGGTAGCAGTGTTCAACGCCGCATTCGCCGCCACTCGACACATCAGCAGGGACGCACTGGTGCGCGTCGCCTGAGGGCGCGCGGGGACGCACTGTCAGTGCATTCTCTCGTGGCGGATGGAACGTTGCATCCTTCATAAGGGCTGGCAGGACCTTGGACCCACAACCTTTACCTCAGTTGACCTTCGAAAACACAGTATCACAGATACTGAGGAAAAGTCACGTAAAAAGCATGAGAACCCCTCGGAGGGCATGTATGAAGAGGTTAATGATAGTGGACGAGGCGAAAGAGGTATGTAGAGACCGTAGCGTTTGGCGCTCCGTTCTCTCTGACTACCCCGCTAGGGATAAGCGTGAAGCTAAGTTAAGTTAAAAATTCTATAGTTTGGCTTCAGATTCTCATGTGGGCATGTCCGTTTGACCCCATCCTTCAACCATGTTTACACATTTTTATGTTTTCACTAAATATTTTTGGTATTTTTTTTTTAATTTTATGTATTTGTTTTAAGAGTGTCAGGATTTTGTTGACGCCGCTGAGTCCAACGTTGTGTAAATGGTTAGAAGAGAGGACGGACAGCGTAAGTTATACATTACTATATATTATTATTATTAATAGACAAGTTTGGCGACAAGACAAGGTACAACGTTACGTGTACCTACTGTTCGTCACCGAATCTGATTAATTAGAGCCAAAATAACTTTATTAGAAATAAATAAAAAAAAATTCAACGTAAAAAATATAAATTGCATCCTCGTAATTTTCCTCTCGTCTGATGTGTCGATTGTATTAATAATGCATCTTTCCGTTATATCTTCAAAAACAGCGTTGTGTTCACAGGTCAGCTCTTTTTACTATCCAGTCAAGTTCAATTTACAATTTTTGTATTCTTTTACAGTGATAGTGCCAACTTACTGTTACTTTTAATATATTAAATATGTGACGCCGCTATCGATGCGTAAGATGTGGGCTGATTGTCAAAATACGGTATAAACCGGCTCAGGCCAACCAATTGATGTTCTGTATATAAATTATGAACACTTGCACCTCGCGGACTGTCATACATACTCGTACCATACTATACGCATAAACCTCATAACCATTGTTCATTGATAGAAACTACTAAGATATGTCGCGTAGTTTGGACGGTCTCGGTGCTCGGTGGTTTGTGTCACGAGGTGGTTTTTCCTTATGTAGGAATATTTTCAAAATGAAACAATGAATGAAACGCTCAGTTTTAATTTAGTCTAAATCCTGTTACCACTTCCGTCCCTGCATTTCTTTTAGTCATGTCATAGTGTAGAAAAATATAAGAATTATATTAAATACATAGAATATAAATATTGAGTCATTTGTAATAGGTTCAATAGCGCAGCAGTAGACAGCGCTAAACGCTCGTTATATTTACAGAGGCTACCGGCCGGCGTCGTCGCTGCTGCTGTTGGAACACATTGAAAGCACAAACAAACAAGTACATTTAAGGTAAGCCTTAATTCATTTCAAGTTAATTCACACATTTTTACAACATTTTTTTCCATAAATGTGAACTAACAAGATGTTTTTATATTTGTAATCAGTCCAACTCTCCACTCAATTCCATGTCACGTTTTTTAACAAAACTTATTTTAAAAAAATATTAATTTGTCTTAACCCTTTCTTTTATCAGCTTCACGCTGTATCCCGCACACAGCAGGTTAGGCAGAAGGAACCCAGTGTTAAGACACACCGTTCCCCATTTTGGCTGAAGCCAGTCGTGGCGCATGGACACAAAGTGTGACTGTAAAATCGACTGATTGTGGGTTCGATAACCACTCGAGGAAATGAAATATTTACTTACATTTATAGTTTAATTTTTCGCTCTGGTCTCGAGGCAAAGCGCGGCGTTGAGTTCCGCCACTCTACACGCAATCCCTACAGAACTCGGCGAAAGTGGGGAACGGTGTCTTAATCCTATCTATTATAACTTAATTTATAATAACGAGAGAGAGAGAGGACTGACGCTTCGTTTAAAAAGTATCGAAAACTAAGTTACATTATTTCATAATGAATTAATATTTCAGGTTTGAATGGCGGCAACTATAAAAGAAGAATAAATATGAACAGCTCTCTTGCATCGACTCTTAGTTCTATGGCTATTGCTGTAATAGTAAACCAATGAACATACGTCCTTGCGCTTACAATATAGAATTCAGAATATACCACAATTTTCGCAAAAAAATGTGAGAATACTTATTGATAATTTCGAGATAAGATTACACGCTTTGGAATTAAATTTCAAAGGCGTCATTGTATAAAATATATTGTAATTGTAAGTTTACAACAAACAGTCTGCTCTGGTGACTCCCGATCGTATTCTAAAAATATATAAATTTAAGTTGCTCTTGTTCTACCTGATATTCTCAATCCTCTGAAATCTTAAAGTAAGTAAGATGATTGTCAATTGTAGTAGATTTAAAATTAAAGTAAGTATATTAACAATTAAAATTTAAAATCATATAAATTAATTAGTTATCATAAATAATTTATATATCTAGCAAGAATATTTCCTGTAACAATAATATACAACACATACGTATTACTTACATACTCGTATATTCTATATTTGAACGAATTTATTGTATATAGTCGTCCTGAGGGAGGTACTAGGTCTAGTGTCGTGACTCTCCGTGAGGCGACGTCCTCTGAAGTGTCCGCGTTTAGGTTGTATGTCTCGATCTGTCCTCCAAGGTGTATAATATATTCGTGTATATAAAATAATATGTACGAAAATATATTTTTTGTATTTAACCTTTAAATTGTACCAAAATGTTGATAGATAGGAAATACATTATACCTTTAAAAAAGGGTACTTTAGACTAAATATTTTTTAAAAAATCTTTATTATGCTATAGATGTCTGGCGAGGTATTTTATATGTAAGTGAGGTAGTTGTTAAAAATATGTACATTCTTGATTGACTGCTAATATTTATTACAACTTTACTCTTCTATATAATCTCTATTTCTAATATCGGTGATCCCAGCCGGTCCTATCCAGGGCCGCACCCGCATCCCGGGCACCACACGCCGTATACAATTAGCTACGTGGAGACGTACAAGAGACGGGGTGGAACCAGACATGACTGTGTGACTGAGGACAAGTGAAACGGCAATTGAGGTATACTCGTATAGCACGAACATTGGGTCGGACGAATATTGTCATAAATAACCAAATGGAATAATCCACTAAGAAATAATTGCTAGTTAACCGATAAAGAATGGTCACGTTAGGAATAAAACGTGAAACTAAAAAACAGAATATCAAAATGTCTTAAAGATTTCTACATATATTTTTTTGATATCATTCACATACTTATTTTACTCACGTGAAATCCACCATTCGAGTAATATGTAGACTCTAATTGATCTTAGAACAGCCTACAGTACAGTCCGTGAGTAGTGAGTACTCATTCTTAATACAAAGAGAAGCACTACTTTTTTATATAACTTTATATATTTCTTGTATATTGTACATTATTAAACTTTCTTATAATTTGGTAGATGTATTCATATTTTATATTACTGCGACTGTCCTGTATAATAATAAAAAGACAAAAGACTACCACTATTCAAATATATGCTAAGTGTATAGATCAGAATAAAACTCCCTCCCGCTGCCTCTGGGTAGCCCGCAAGAGGCGGGTATTCCAGTAATTTGGTGTATCTTTTCGGCAAATATCTTGTCTAGTAGGTATATATCGTAAGTCTCAATTATAAGACACTATTAAATATAACTATATAGATAAGTGTATACTAACTCTCTAGGGATACAACGTGAAGCTATGTAAGTAAATATATGTATATAATATATAAAAAAATACTTTATTATATAAATTACTTAAATATTTGTGTAAACTTGTTTCATATGTGATATATGTAAATACGAAATATAAGGAATGTAATAAAGTATAACTTTATTGAACTATAACTTAAAGATATGTATAAAGATTCGAAGGCCTAATATAAATGTATATAATTTAATTAGCTATTGCTATTTAACCAATAAATACAAAAAAACCGGTCAAGTGCGAGTCAACCTTACCCACTAATTGTAATTTTCTTGTAATTTTTTTTATATTATATAAATTTTGCTTTTAATTTGTGGGAAAAAAAATTATGAGAAAAAATGAAAAATGTGTATATGTTTTACAGACAAATATATTTAACTATTCGCCATAAAATGTGTGTAAATATAATATATAACATATATATATATATATATATAGCGTTGGACTGTAAACGAGACAGGTTCCGAGTTCGTTTCCCACTCGAGGAAAAGAAANTATATATATATATATAAAATAACGTGACAAAATTAACCATAATAAAACACTGAATGTCAATATGTATAATAATAAATAATTTTATATGTATACTTATATCACTATTTATGTCAGTAAATTATTTAAATGGATGTTGTTAGCTTGTCTGTAACTCTGTTGGCGTTTTATTCTGCATGTAGGATCAGCGTGAGCAGAAAGAACTTACGTCCGAATTAATCTGAATAGTGTGTTGAATGGCGAAACTCAACGCCGCATACACATTTTGTATACCTAATCTATGTAAATAGTGTTTCGAGGATTAAGGAGGTTCACATATGAGTAAGATTGTAATAAAATGACTGAACTATCGTTGTTTAATAATTTACCTAAGCGTATGTGGGTAAACACAATGTAGACAGTAATAACTAAATGTAAGTTTGGTCGACACGTTGTCGAAGGCCTGATGTATGACCAGGTGTTGTGTCTTTACTTTCGTCTAAAATAAGTAAAATGGTTGACCTCTACATATCAAGTTGATGTGTAAATATGGATATGGCAAGGTATGGTAGGGTATTTCTTGAGACTGGTTTTATTTTTGAATGTGTATTTTTGTACTAAAATGCTGAAATTTAAATATAAATATGCTCACATACTTCTGGTTTTTATTCTTGCCTATAATAGAATTCATACCTCCATACCTATATTATAAATTAAAAAGCAATTCTGTCTGTCTGTGACACAATCAGGGCCAAACCGTTGATTCGATTGTGAAAAAAATCATATAGAGATACTTGAGGGTCTTGGTATGGACAGGTTGAGCCACAATAACCCTTTTAATAAATGTACTTAATTTAAGTTTAAATTTATCGGATTATCAAAATAAGTATAACAGTCACCTTTAGCATTTCATCTAGATCAAAATTATACTTTACTGTATATCGTTCTAATAAATACTTAAAGAGTTATCACTGATTCAAAATGACCTTTTTTTTCCTAGCCTTTACTGTCCCATTGTCGGGCAAAGGCCTCTCTCCATTTCTTCCATTCTAGTCTATTTTGTGCTATTGAACACCAGTCAGGCTTGTAATGGTCCAGCTCGTCTCGCCATTTCCGTTTCGGTCTGCCAATTCTCCTTTTAGAGTTTGGAATCCAGCTGGTAGAAGATTTCGCCCAAGACTCTGTAGGCATGCATGCGGCAGACATAATATAGAAAAATGACCTAATATAGAAAAATATTAAGTTACTTCATATGATATGTATGCGCGCACGGAGTGCTTAAGTGCTTACTTTTTATTTACGCGGGTAAATCTTTATCCCGTGGAAATTCCGGGATAAAAAGTAGCCCATGTATTGCTCTATAACCCTGTCCAGAATCGGTCACTGAAAGTCCACTTAAAATGAGTTCAGCTTTTCTGGACATTAGCTCGGAGTCATAGAAAGTCAGTAAGAAAAAATTATAATATTGTTTTTTTTTTGTATAATATTTGTGTATCTTGTAAATAACCACATGCACTTGCGAAAACACAGTTTGAAATCACAGACAGACACTTAAATGTTATTTATGAGAAACGGTCAATGCAACGGAAACTTTGCAATTATTAATTATTTATTGTGGCTTAGTTGTAAACATAAGTCGTGGACTTTTATACGAAGGAAAAAAAAATAATATTTCTACAGTACCACGTAGAGCGTGTACGTGTTTCTACAGCGCTCGTGGTTCAATGGCGTTCATTATTATTGATATTTGGTTATGTAAAGCTAACTAAAGAAATTCACCGTAATGTTATATAGCCTTTAGCACATGTATTTCTTAATGATAACCCATAGTAACTATTTTTGTGTTACCGAAACCAAAATAAATAAAGGTCCCTCGATACAGGTACCCATCCAAATACCTGTAATGAACCGAAAAAATACCGGTAATACATAAAGGTTCTGCGGCGTTACCGCTCCGCTAAAAGACGCGCGCCGCTCGCTTGGCGCTGCGTTGCCAAACTGTAATCATTTCATTTTAAAAATTATAGATAGTTACGCCATTACACGATAATCGTGTGGGATTTTTATGTTAGAGTTATATTTTGTGTCTTAAGTAATAAAAGTTCGCAAACAATATATTAATTATTCAAATGAAATTAAAATAGATACTTTATAACAAACATATTTACAATAATCCGTCATTTCACTTATATTCTCCAGCCCATAAAGTCGTATTTGAATATTTTCGTACTTGATGTTTTTTTTAATATTAATAAATGTACTATAAAGAAAGTTATTTATAATAGTACTATTGTAGTGTCAAATTTAATACCATTCCTTTCCTAGAATGTTTATTTATTTTCTTTTTCGAATGGGTCGACACCCGTCCAATATTAATAGTCAACTAATTAAAGGGGAATGCCCATTCTTGGTACCGGTTTATCGTAGCAAGATTGGGCATTCAAACATTAGAGGTACAATGGCAACGGCAGCATGACTCCAATCGCCAATAAAAAATATCACAATAAAATAAAGCAATTTCATGGAGATATTTGTAATTTTTCACTAAGTCTATATAAGATGCTTTACTTGAATGTACATATACCTTTTACATATTAATTTACATTATTTAGCAAGGTGCTAAGGTTACTTTGGACTTTTGCCTATTATTATAAGTTATGGTGCAAGGGCACAAATGTGTAAACTGTAAACGTGACGCTTGTCTTTCGGGGGACGAGCAGTGAAGCGTATCGGTGCACCCTGGGCGGCGAGTAATTATTGCCCACAGGATTATTTCTTGGGTAATGATTGCTCGTTGGCAAATAATCCGACGCGATGGCGACTTTATTGGCTGGTCTGCGAGGAAGAGAACCTCTATAAAAAATCACCCCAACCCAAGTGGCGCCACAGCGTGAGGGGTACGTGGCTGATGGGAAGATCAGTTGCCACAGCTGTCTACGCCAGGGAACTCCCCGACACCCGTGGCGTAATTAGGCTTATCCAAGTACAGAGGGCACTGCTTGGACTGATCGTTTTACCCCCATACTCGACGGACTACTATGGACATTGAAAAAACAAAAGCAAAGAATGACGATAACGGAGGAGTTTTAGAGTCTGCTTCAGATTCGGAAGTTGTGCGTCGCACACTGGTCGGAAACAGAGGCAGCTTGTGATTCCACACTGCAAGGAGAGGTAGGCCTCCGGAAGCCCTTGGCGCTGGACTGAACACGCTGAGAACAGCGGCAAAGGGAGGTAGACTTAGAGAGGAGCCTGTCGGATTGGGCATCACAACAAGACAGGTCTGCCCAGACGACTGACGCAGAAAGTATTTTGGCAGTAGAACATAGGAGAAATATTTCTATTGTAGGGGTATTGCTTATGTTGTTTATGAACAATATTAAGTATAGTGCAATACCCCTACACTATTTATTCAGCTGAAGAGCTGGGCACGTACGCTGGACTACGTGCGGCATCTATACTGGACGCAACAAAGAAATTCGGCCACCTTAAGGGCACCTATATAAACTGAAAGAAGCTGCTACAGCCCTGACTGACGTCATTGAATCCCTCGTCACTCGTACTGAGAGTGAAGAGGTCCGCCGAGCACGAGAAGAAAACCGACGCCTCACTGAAGGTACCAGCAGCAGTGAGGAAGTACTGGAAAAATTGAGACCATCTAGAGTCTGTTTAGTGGGGACTATGATTGATCTCTGGCATAGAAGAGCGTCTCTTGCCAACAAAAAGTATGCGTTCTCCACTAGCGGCAGATTCTAGGAGGATACGGCCTGAAAATCTTCCAAAAGCAGTGGCGACCTTCGACGACCGAGTAGGTAGTAGGGTCCGAGGTCGAAATTAGACGAAGATCAAGGCGTAAGACGACAGTTAACCCCGAGGTAAGAGAGAGTGCGTCATTGCCAAACGTAGAGTTTGGCAATGACGAGAGCCCGAGTTCAGAGCCTCTACTACACAACAAGGACCCTTGGACCACAGTAGTTAAACGAAACAAAAAGGGCAAAAAGCCTTCTCGCGTCCCTGTAGTAAAAACGACGATACAGCACGATAATTACTTTAGTAAAAGGTGTATTCAATGCCCAGGCATTAGAGCGAGCTCAGCAGAGTGTTAATGTGGTGCAGTTGGGTATAACCGAGCCGCCTGCGCCTGCCGCGCACTCCTGGCCGATGAGCTAGCGAAGCAGTTACAAGCAATATTGGGCGGGGTGGCTATAGTCACCAGTACCCGTAAGACTGCCACTTTGAAGCTATCAGGACTCGTTGACTCGGTCACCAAATACAAGGTCGCCAGCGCAGTTGTGAATGCGAGTGGCTATACAATGGCAGATCTCTGGATCTACTGGTCCGATATTTTTTTTTGTTTTGGATAAAAGCTAAATTCTTCAGGAGCGCTATAGGCTATATAACATTATTGTGTAAGTCTTAGTTAACCTTAAATAACGAAATAAAAAGAAATGGTATCGAATTTCTTTACTTTACTTTTGCAAATACTTGTATAGTAAATATGTCAGTACGTTGTATGATTAATATATTCAATTTAATAGATTTAAAAAAAAGTCCGCGACACCGTATTTTTTATAAATAAGTTACTATAAGACATTTTGTGACAAAAAATAATTGAAATTTGTAAGGAGATATTTCATCGATATTTATTTAGCGTGTATATTGAAACTTACGAGCTGTGTTATTTCATCATCATTTTAAATTTAATGAAGATAATCTTCGGCTTTTATAGTATGTAATTTAGAAATATACTTTTCGAGAAAATGTAAAACTAAAATAATTCAACGGTCTGTTTACGGCTGCAAACCTGGGCTCGAGTTCTGCGGGGGGCGCTCTCTCCGCCGATGACGTCCTGTCATGCAGCCACATAGATAGTGCTTGCACTTTCACAGAATCATGAAAACAAGTTATTTATGATTAAATATATCAATCTTTTGGCAAATGCAGCGTAATAAAATTACTATAGGTGATATGCGGGCGAAGCCGCGAGTGGGCCGCTAGTATTATATACTCATATATTATAGAGATAAGATTACTAACTTTAAATTATTTTATTATATTAATGTATATTTTAAATATTACTACTATTATTATATTCTCTAAAATAATCAATAAACTGTTCTTAAAAGGTAAACAATGTTTTGCTAAAATGTTTGTCGAAGCACCAAAACCTGAAATTATATAAAAACTGCTTCAAACAGATGGCATTTATTCGAAAAATTAGTCCTTGTAATAATGGTGCTCCTCAAAATGATAATAGTCACTTGGAATATGTATATTTCTGGTGATTTCCTAATTTTTTATTGTTTTATTGTATAGGTGACGAAAAAGCAGGATAAAATATTATATTTTCTAATAATATTATTCAATTTAGTGATGGCTTTAATAAGTTTAATAATTTTGTCACTTTTTAGACAGGAAAATATCTTAAAATATTTTAGCTTTAACTATAATGGAAATATGAAAAATTATCTAATTGATTGTGCGGTATCTATTACGAACGTCATAGAATTACTTTTTACTTGTGCGCTGGCGAAATATAAGTATAGATAAATAAATGTAAGAGTACACTGCACCTACATAACCTAACATTAAAAAAAAAATTTAAATAAGTCACAATAAGGCCTTTTGTGACAAAAATAACTGACAATTGCAAGGCGATATTTCTCCGATTTGTATTTCACATGAATGTTGAAACCTATGAGCGAAAGTTGTTCCATCACTAAGGAAATTTTATGAAGTGTTAAACAGCACGACCAAGACCATATGGAATATTTCTAT
>JAAIXJ010001053.1:13944-35209 GCA_013403705.1 Heliconius hermathena | reverse complement strand
TGGCGCTTGCGCCAGACCCAACGAATCCATACTACTCACGAAGGATTTCGTACCATTACTGATAAAAACTGCAAAAAAAAAATTCTGTTTTTTAGTATTTGTTATTAGAGACGCCACAGAAATACATCATCTGTGGAAATGTTAACTGCCTAACTATCGCTGTTCATGAGATACAGTCTGATGACAGACACACGGACAGCGTTTAAATAATAGGGTCTCGTTTTGCCCTTTGGGTAAGGAATCCCAAAAAAAATGCAAAAGAAGAAAAAGAATATTATAGGCCGTAGAAAAACATAACTGGTCACAATAAAAAAACTTCCTGCTTTTTGCCGGTGTCTTATTGACTCAATCAAAGCAAAAAAGGCTATATAAGTAAAGGCAATATAATAATTAAAATTATTAATTAATTTTAATTACTTACAGCACCGTTCTCTTTGTCTACCCCGCTAGGGATAAAGCGTGAAATTAAGTTAAGTTATGTTACTTACAGTAATAATTTGTCATACTTAACACATCAATCGAACAGTACTTTGCGAATAAATTTCAACATAAAGTAGCAAAATACAAATTAAATTGATCTTTTATTTCAACGTCCCTAATATAAAGAATATATTCTGTAAATTTAAAATGTCTTTTTAAGTTGCATTTAGATGTCTATTTTAGTTAACGTTCAAACTGATTTACCTGTGCCTTTAGATAAAGGTACAGAATTTACTAGTATTTCGAGTGAAGGTTTATACGGTTTTAAAATTAGCCTACCTTTTACTACCTTCATACTACACTTTCCACTCTCAATGATTAGTATTTATTATTTGGTTAGTAGATTAGTTAGATTTTTTAAATTACTTGGTTAGGTAATAGTTAAGTATTTTGTTGTTCTGGTTCTGGTTAATATTTGTAGAGGCCAGTAGTGGTGCAGGGGCACGAGCATGCGTCGGTAAACGTGCGAGATTGTGGGTTCGATTACCACTCGAGGAAATGATATATCAATTATTTTTATTTCTTCGCTCTCGGTAACAAGGCAAAGCGCGTTGTTGAGATCCACCACTCAACACGCAATGTCTTCAGATTCTATTTTATTGTTCCTTCTATTTAATTAAAACTTGTATGTAAAATGTATTAAAGCTACATGGGATACTATTACAACTGTGTTTGGGAATTCTAGAGCTGTCAGTGAACCTATTAAATTAAAAGTTAACAATGTAATTATAAATTCAGATTTGGAAATGGCAAATACTTTTTATTTATTTTTTTCAAAATATCTATTGCAGTAATACGTTCACTGCCATCATCTCCTTCGGAAGAAGTATTAATACTAAAAAAACATGTAAATAGTTGTAGAAAATATTTTGTATTTAAAAATCACCAGATGAAATTGTCAAAACTCGCAACAGAATGCCATTGGAGTGTTTTCGGATTTATCCAAAGTTTGATTGTGAAGACCATGAGACTCTGTTATTAAAACTATATCATTCATTATGTTATTTAGGATATTGCCTTTGATCTTATTGCCTTATGTTTAAGCCAAAGAATCTAGAATTAAAAATAAATCAGCTTCACGCAATATCCCGCACACAGCAGGGTAGGCAGAGGGAACCTAGTGTAAGATACTCCGTTCGCCATTTTCCACCAAATTTTTCGAGACACTGCGTGTTGAGTGGCGGAACCCTACGCCGGGTTTTTGCCTTGATACCTGAGCAGAGAAATTAAAATATTAATAAATTATAATTCACTCTCCCAGAGCAGGATCGAACCCACGACCGTCACGTTACAAGTCACAGCCTTGTGCACCTGCACTACGACGGCTTCATATAATAACAGACATATGTAAAAATAAACAAACATAATATATAGTTTTACTAATGGACAACAACACGACTGATGAACTTGATAAAATGCTTGCTTTAAGATTCATTGCGGCATAAATTTAGGGTGTGAGGATATTTTATGAAAGTTTTAAAATTACTATTGAAATATGTAAGTATGGAAAAAAGATGTAATAACGATAAGTCAGTATCAAATTCATATATTTTTTAAAATTTTACAGAGAGTATTAAGTAAAAAAAATCTGAAAATGAGAGAGAGAGAGAGAGAGAGAGAGAGAGAGAAGCTTAAATAGATATTACAAATATTTCGAACACCTTTACATTATTTTGCTCCTGAAAAATAATAAATAGTGTTAAGTAAGACACTCCATTTTTCACTTAAATTGCGTGTCACGCAGCGGAATCTAACATCTCCTTTTGTCATCATAATGAGTAAATGAAGAAACAAAAGGTTAAGATAAGAGTGGAATATAGAAACTTATATATAGAACAATAAAGTTAGTCGACCTCATGCAAAGTATGTAACCCCGTAGTGCGACTGGACGAGCAGTGGAGTTTGTCCAAGCAAAGTGGTTTGTTGACTCTTTGAGGAGTCAGAGAGTTTCATTGTGCGTTTAATAAATATCGTCATTCATATTATGAAAACAAAAATATTATATAATTTTAACCTAAGTTGAATAACAGTAAACAAAGAAATAAAAACTAATAAAAAACTATTCAAAACTAATTTATAAAATCGAGTCGAAATATCGAGTATAAATCCTAATAAATATCCAAGTATACGTTAAAACACCAAATCGCTCAAACAAAAAAAAAATCAACAAACAAAAAAGAAAAAAAAAACATAAAATCAACAATATTTTAAGAAGAGCTCTACTATACATATTAAATCGAAGCCGCTATACATCTATATGTTACGTACACCAGTATATATAGCACCAGCTATGGGATGTATGGCGTCATAGCGCCGAGCCGCGAGCCCGCGACCAGAGCAAGTCTCATTCGCATCGCGGCCCTCGCAGGCGTTGGACTGCGGCACGGTCCAATATGCTCCTACCGAACTTACTCAACTTCCTGAACTTCCTGATCCTCAATTTACTGGTGGCCTCCGCGGAGAAATGCCCCACGAAATGCCAGTGCATCCACAACTCGGTCAGATGTCTCCATCAAGAGCTGCAGGCTATACCCAAAACGCCGGACGACGCGCACACGTTGTAAGTATAAAAGTTTGTTTAAAAGTTCTATTTATAATACGTTACAAAATGCGTGCGAAAGTCATTCTGAGCTTTGCTGCCCGGCGGATTGAAATATTTGTAAGGATATCGTGTTCAAATTCATTTTATGTTTCGTTGTTAGTTCCAAATGTTGGGTTCATAATATTTATTTTAGTATTTCTTGTAGTTTTTATTTATTAATTTTATAATGTGTATGACATAACGGTATAAGAATTTTTAATATTTAAATTTTATCGAGAAAAGTACTAAAATATTTTTGTAATTATTTTAGAACGCGAAAATCTTCTGTTTTTGTAATTTTATCGCATTTTGATAAAAAATATAACGATTCATACTTTTTACATTATCAGAGTAAAGTAAAATGTAAGAGGAAATTTTTTGAGACATTAGTTACACACAACAAAATAATTATTTTTAAAAGCTTCATAAAGTTTTACGAGACGCAGCTGGAGGAGTAAAATTTTGTAAGTAACTTAAATCTCGCTGATTACTCCAATTATATTTTATACAAATATTTATTGTAACATTAACTTTAAAAATCATAAAGAAATGAAAAAGAGAGAGAGAGAGTTCACTTTAAATATTATATGTTTATAACTTTATATATTTTTTCGAAATGATTATATTTATATCAATGAAAAAATAAAAAAAAGTATATTTCAACTGTATAGTAAGCTCGAATTTCGGTTTCTACGTATAAATATGAAATTTAGTAAATTTGATGATATCTCATAAAAGTAACTTGCAATTTTAAATTTGTCTCGAACATTTGAAATATTTAAACACGGCAAATTGTATAATAATTACAGGCCGCGATGAAACTGATTATTACTGATGTTTATTCCATATTAATTTAATATATAATTTTAAAAATATTACTTTATTGGAAAAAATACGTAAGCCTAATTAAATAAAGCTTAAGTTTTTTTTAAAAATGTTTTTATTTCCGTAGTTTAAGGAGTGCCTCCAAACTTATTTTTTAGTCTGGAAAAAAAATCTGTTGAAAGAAAAATCCCATAAAATCGATTCAGGAAAAAACCCATAAAATCGATTCAGGTTTTCTTAATAATAGTTCAAATAAAAAAAAATTACGGATGACAGACTGACTTTGTAAAAAAAATAATTGATTTGAAATAAAAAAAAAGTAATATACAAATTTCGGAGTCACCGATAAACACTTCAATATAACGTATAAGGACGTAAAAAATTACTGACCGACGGGTACACTAAAAATGCATTGGCTTCTGAAGGGCGGGTCTCTACTTGTCAATTTATAATATGTATTATTATTTAAAATAAGCTATATTACATATTATAGCTACTTATTATAAAATATGTTTGAAATATTTATAAATTATATCAAATTCCAGGATTCAGACTAAATTTGACAACGCCGTAGGGATGAACCTTTGTTAGCGTTGCTTCAATAAAACGATTAAGTCGATAATTAAAATGTACTACGTATTACTATTATTTACTATTACTTAGTACGTTCTTTAAATTATAAAACTTTAAAATAGTGAATTTTAGATTTGGGAAAAGTTATATAATATTATGTATATTTCGTTAAAAAATATATTTTTTCATATGTTAGGCGAATAATTACATCGTCTTTAAAAAAAAATAACTGAGCTATTTCTAAGAATAGCTCGGTATAGAAAAAAGTAAATAACGGACTTAGTGCATGAAAAATCATTTTCATTATAAATTAAAGAAGCCAAACTTAATTAGGGCGGGGAAAGCCAATCAATTTAAATAAATCATTTATTTTTATTCAGAAAATCTATTATACTATATGTTCACCGTCTTTATATTATTTACATAAATTTCAAAGATTTAAATTGGAGAAATTGAATTTGACAACCTTTTAGGGATCGTCTTTTGTAAGCGATACTAATGTATATAAAGAAATCGAGTATCAGCCAAAGTAATCAGTTTCATTATTAATAATTTGTTGAAACGTTTTTTTTTTCCGAAAATGTTTAGTTTTTAGACAAGCATAAATAAAAACATTAATTTGGAAAGATTTGAATGAAATATACTTATATAATGATGTTACCATAAAACCTTTTAAAATGTACATTAGATTAATGTAAATTTTAAAAGTAAAGACTCACCTGCAAATATCAATATCTACAAATCGAATGAACAGAGATTTTTAATAATGATCTAGTTGGTCATTTTAATTTTATTTTTTGTGTTATCTCCAAAAAAATTAGAACAGTTTTTATATAATATATTTTTTTATATATCAATTTCAATCGTGAACCGCAGTTTTTATGATTAGTCTAAAACAGGGGTTCCCAACCTTTTCTTGATCAAGGACCACTTTTATATCATTCTTGGTAGGGACCACTATGCATGTAGGTATAATAAAAATTAACTGTGGTAATCAAACAGAAACTTCGCCTCACCATCCCCAGTCATAAAATTAAAATCGTTCGCGGACCATATTTAGGCTTCTGCGGACCACTGGTGGTCCGCGGACCACTGGTTGGGAACCACTGGTCTAAAAATATTAATTTTTATTATTTAAAATAAATATATTTATTTCAATTGACATCACTCATAGAGACTAATAAGGCTGTAGACATACAAAAAATCAATTTGACGACTAAACAAAAATGCATACAATTAGATAGACTGATAGGCATATCAACCTGTAATACAAAAAGCAAAGAGAAAGAATGAAGAAAAATACTTATACGAACTCTATCTGTTCTACCTATAGTAAAATTTAGACTTGATTAAGAATTTACCTTGTCATTGGATTATTAAATTAAAAGGGACACTGTTTTTAATCATTTTACACAATAGCCACAAATCTCCCTACAGAGATGATAAGCACTGCGCTGTGATGGTTTCCAAGAGGCGCGGGTTCAAATCTTGCTACGTTCAAATTTTTATATGTTATCTAAAAATAAATGTTTTTTTTTCTAAGATATTTTACTTTATTAATGTTTATAATAGTCATTGTACAGCCTGATATAGTTTTCGTGCCCGACCATTTCGTTGGAACCAAAGTCAATATTTAAAAAAAAAATTTGAATCTCTCGATTCCGACGCTTGACAATAGTTTACTTCTATAAGGTAGGTACACGTTTTGCAAATAGCGGAAAGGATTATTGTTTTCCTGGATGTAACGTTATAACAATGGAAAGTTTTTTTAGCTATTGCTATGGACTTATCATAAAAAGTAAAATATCGTACCAAAAATAAATTGCTTTTTATAATATGAATATTATTAATATTTAAAAACCATATTATATATCATAGGGCAGTCGTGGCGCAGCGGCACGAAGTGTGACTGTAAAAACGACGATCCCCACTCGAGGAGATGAAATATTTAAATTTATATTTCCATTTCTTCGCTCTGGTGTCGAGGTTAAGCGCGGCGTTGAGTTCTGCCACTCAACACGCAATGCCTCCAGAATTCGACAGAAAGTGGGGAGTGTCTTAACACTAGGTTCCCTCTGCCTACCCTGCTGTGTGCGGGATAAATTTGCTCAAACTTTTAGGCCGATTCAATAAGCCGATGATAATATGACTAGAATTTTATAGTGTTTAGAAGGTGGTCGTTGCGTTGTAATATTATACATTTGTAACTTTGGATTAAAGGTAGTATAGATTTTTTTTGATAAATCTTTGAAAGAGCGAATAAAATATTAAATTTCTTTCACAATTAATTTAGTAATTTTCTTAATTATGAAATTTTATTTAAGAATTGCATTAAGTCGGATTGAGTCTATTAATTAAAAGGTTAAATTTCAATAGAAACGATCTAACATCTTAATTTGCTTCAAAAAAATCTTTACCAAGGTAATATTTAAAATGGAAAAAAGAGAATAGTCAAAATTCTGCGAAGGCGATAGAGGCTCTTTAGATTCTCTAAATAATTTTGTCCGGTACGTTTTTGTTGGTTCAAGCTGTTTCGAGCCCGCCAAAAGTTTTCTTTTTATAAATTCGTATCAATCAATGATGTGAATTATGAATCTAACAGAATTGTTTTTAGATTTTATAGGTTTAAATTATTTTATTCGTGGTACAGTTGGCAAGGGACTGACGTTATATGCAAACATATAATAACTTGATAAACATAAAGAAATACAACAAATATATGAAAGAATATATTATATGTCCATTTTCCATTAAATTTATTTTTTTACTTATTAAGGAAACATATATAAATTTTAACGTAGCGCGATTTGAACCCGCGCCTCTTGGAAAGAGGCGCGGGTTCAAATCTCACCCGCTCGAACACTTATTTAGGAAATGTATAAAAATTTTAACGTAGCGCGATTTGAACCCGCGCCTCTTGAAAAGAGGCGCAGTTTCAAATCTCGTTCGCTCGTTAAATTTTTTTATACGTTTCCTAAATAAGTATTTTTCTTTCCTATATGTGGAAAAGTTAAAGTGTTAACTGTAAAAAAAATCTATCAAATTGTCATTAAATAGGTTTTGAGAGAGAAATATAATCCATAATTTATTAAAAGTGCCAAACAAATTCAAATTGACAAATGGCACGAGATTTTTTTGGCACTTTTACTAAATTTATGATATGTTAAAATTGACTTATATAAAACTTTCCATATGATATTCAGACAGCTTAGACAGAGCCGCGAAGTCGAATCTCTAGTGTCAGAGAGATTTGATGAAATTAAATCTATTTTAGACCAGATGCACGGTGTAAATACGATTCTTCCATATAAAATTCATGTTTCACAAAGGAGTTCACTTTGTCTACCTAAATATCTTTGAAAATGTAGACGATTTTTTTACATTGTTTTTCTTCTTTGGGTTCACGTTGTATCCCGTATATAGCAGGGTAGGCAGAGAATACCTAGTGTCAAGATATTCCCTTCTCCACTTTCGGTGACATTGACCGACAGAACCAAAATTAATTATTGATTTAAAAGTAAGCTAATGGGAAGATATTTTACAATTTTCATTATAATCGGCTTAACTGTTATCAGCTCAACCAAACAGACAAACAAATCCAAATACAGTAAACATAATTATATCGATTTTAGCATTATATAAAAATCTTTATACTTTGAAATAATTTGTTATTTCAAAGACAGATATTAATAGTTCCATACTACTTTTTAGAACTAAAACCAAAAAAATGCATTTAAATGTAATAAAAAAAACTATTTTGATAGGCAATTTCGTGCATTCCACGAGTCGGCATCAAATATCTGCTGAATCCAATATATTTTGTGGAACAGAATGTATGAATAAGTGCGTTAGTAAAGTGAAATATTATTGACTGGTTCCTGCCTGCGACTTTACCCTCGTGGTCATACTAAGAGTTGTGAATTAGCGCGTTCAACTAGGCATTTTTTTTTAGCTTCATGTTGTAGAGGGAACCTGAGAACCTAGTGTTAAGAAACTCCGTTTCCATTAAGACACTTTCGTTCCTGGAGGCCGAGTGCCGCGATTTCATTTACTAGGCAAATAATTCAGTTTTATAATATTAAAATAATTTATTTACATATGGATGTAGGACATCTAGATAAATAGAGTGATACAGCTTTATGTAAGGGCAGTCATGGCTCAGGGGCACAAGCGTGTGACTGTAAACGCGACAAGCTGTGGGTTCGATTCCCAATCGAAGAAATTTAATATTTAATATTTTCATATCTTCGCTCTGGTGTCGAGGCAAAAAGGCGACGTTGAGTTCCGCCACTCAACACGCATTGCCTCTAGAATTCGGCGGAAAGAGGGGAGCGGAGTGTCTCAACACTACGCTCCCTCTGCCTACCCGGCTCCATGGGAGATACAGCGGGCAGCTGAAAAAGAAACGTTTTAGCTAAACAGTAATTACAAAATTCCTAGTAAAGTATTTTTATTATTATTAGTCGCTCTACTAAAGCTACAGTTAAAATACTTAACTACTTCTAAGAAGAAATGATTATTGAGATGGGCTTAGAACCCATAGAGAACCTATAGAAAATGTGTCAAAGCGGCAATTATTATTTATTATTATATATAATTATTATTTATTAGTAAGCGAGGCCAGTCGTGGCGCAGGGGCACAAAGTGTGATTGTTAAACCGACTGGTTGAAGGTTCGATCCCCACTCGATAGATGAAATATTCAGATCGAAGAGATCAAATATTTATTTAAATTTATATTTCCATTTCTTCGCTCTGGTGTCGAGGACAAGCGTGGCGTTGAGTTCTGTCACTCAACAGGCAAGGCCTTCAGAATTCGGCAGAAAGTGGGGAACGGATTGTCTTAACACTTGGTTCCCTCTGCCTACCCAGAAGTGTGCGGGATAAAGCGTGAAGCTGATTTATTTATTATACTTAAATAATAGTTTTAGTACTGTACATTTTGTTTGTAGATTTAAACTGTTGAGTTGTCCAAACAATATTCTATAACCGACCATTAAATACTAAGCAATTAAATTTTTTTTATTCCAAAGAAGTTATCTAACGTGTTTTTTATGAATAGATTATTTTTTTTACTCTATATCGATATTAATTAATGCTGATGCCATTGTGGCGCATTGGGACAATATCTGTGATCGCGAAGGTGTAGGTTCAATCCTTATTCGAGATAATCATTGTTTTTTTTTGCGATTTTAGACTAGATTTTCTATTCCTACCCAATTTTATAATGCGTGAATAATATTTTATTTAAATGAAAAAATAAAGAGTAAAGTGTGATTTACATACCGACGGGACGTGTCCTGGACGAGCTGATATCATAAAGGGTTATCGTTCTATAAACATGTATATTTTAGGTCGTGTTTGTATGTTACAAGCACCAAAGACAAAAGATAAGCTCGATTTAGCAATGTACGCGCATATTCTCAGAATTTCTTGATGATGATGATGCCTCACTGGGTTCTTGCTACTGTTGGTACTGTTGATGATGATATAGAGTTAGTCACTGCCTGTGTTTAAAGATAGGTAATGGGTTCGATTTACATTTGGTGTTTATTGAAATTGTATGAATTTTGTCGTTTATAATATCGTTATATCTTTTTAGGGTTTCATACCTTTTAAGGAAAAACCATTTATAAAATCTCTTTCTTCTCCGTCTGTCCATCTGTTTATCTGTCAAGAGGCTTTATCTCAGGAACACTTGGAGATATCGAGTTGAAATTTAAACGATCCCTTGTTTTCTTGAAAAAAAAAAGAAACGTATTCCTACATTTACTTTAAAAAATGGCCATTTATCGCAAAAAATGGCTATTTGGACAATGTAACGGGAATTAAAATTAAGTGAGTACTTTCGGATGACTTACAATCATGAAATTTTCAGCTAGCATCTACACGTAGTATTAGTTCAGGAAAAATACTGAAAACGATATATTTGTGGTTTAATCCAAAAAAAATATAGCCTTAAAAGCCAAGTCTCAGATGAAAGGGCTCTGGTTAAGCTAAGCTTGAATTTCAGAAAAAGCTCGAAACTTCTAATTTTTTTACGGTACCCTCGGAGTACGACT
Source organism: Heliconius hermathena (assembly GCA_013403705.1). NCBI lineage: Eukaryota > Metazoa > Arthropoda > Insecta > Lepidoptera > Nymphalidae > Heliconius > Heliconius hermathena. The sequence goes on along the minus strand of JAAIXJ010001053.1, from coordinate 24,689 downwards.
CACGCTTCTCCAGTTGTTGAGCGTTGAGCGGTACAGTGTCCGACGATAAATGCGGCGGTTTTGGGTTCACATCGATAATAGGATCATTCAATCGGGTGAATGAATCATTTTAGTTAACTCTCTTTCTTAGAAAGACAAAGCGCGGCGTTGAGTTACGCCAACGACAAGCATTCCCTCAAAAATAAAGGGGAAAATGGGGAACAGAATGTCTTAACAGCACTGCTCTGCTATTTGCGGAATACAGTTCGAAACTAATTAAAAACCAAAATAAAATCGGTCAAACATATTGTCGATAGAATATGAACAAAATTACGAAAATATTAATTTCATCGACGGTTGTGGTTTGAATCCCTCTAGAGGGAATAGCCTTATTATAATTTTGTCAGCACTTATAAAAAAATGACGGCGTTGAGTTCCACCACTCAACAAGCAATCCTGAACTCAGACCCTACCATATATAAAATAAGGTTATGAAGCTGGAAAAGGAAAACAATAAATTTATTAAATTACATCATAATACGATGTTCCTACATAGAAGCTTTAAAACTAAACCTTTCCAAAGCCCCGTATCGTGAAAGTTCAGATGCTTTTCCACGATAAAACTACGAGAACAAGTCCAATATTAGTTAATTTGTTTACTTCACAAATTACTTTACAAACAAGAAGCATAAATGCATCAAGCACTAATACCCCGGGATAGGTAAGGAACACGTCCGTTTTTCTCGATGCAATATATATATGCAATATATATAATATAATAATTACGGTTAACGCGACGGGTTCAGGGTTCGATTCTCATTTGAGGAAATTAATAATTTAATATTTTCATTTCTTTGCTCTGGTGACGAGGTGAGTGCGGCGTTGAGTTCCGCCACTCAACACGTAATTCGGCGAAAACTGGGGAAAGGAACGATAATGTCTTGGTGGCGGTAGGTGTCTTAACATTAAGTTCTCAGGTTGCTATGTGCGGGATAAAGCGTGAAATGAAAAAAGATAACTTTTTTATTTTAATTACTTTATAAATAATGTTTTAAAAAATAAGGGAAAGTTTAATTTAAATTAAATGTTAAATACAATGTTATTCAGACTAAGCGTTTTGATGAATAAAAAATATTTGTATTGACATTGTTCGTGTCGTCTAAGTCGCGGGTAGCCTTCTCAAATTGAAAATGAAATATAATTGGAATATAATATAAATTGACATCATCAATCAGGGTAGGCAGAGGGAACCTAGTGTTAAGACACTCCGTTCCCCACATTCTGCCGAATTCTGAATTCATTGCGTGTTGAGCGGCAGAACTCAACGCCGCGCTTAGCCTCGACACTAGAGCGAAGAAATGGAAATATAAATTTAAGTAAATATTTCGTCTCCTCGAGTGGGGATCGAACCCACAACCAGTCGGATTTACAGTCACACCTCCTCAGCAAAATATTTTACTTAAAATTTTCCATAATAATATTCAAAACTTCGTCAATTTTCATGGAAACTAATCGTTTTCATGTTGATAGAAGCAATTAGCATCACTAGACGTGGTTTTGTGCGTTTACAGAAATATTTATATGGAATGTGAATGACTTCATACAATTAACAGCTGGCTATTTTATTTATTTGCAATTTTCTAATGATAAATGATTCTAATAATATATTTTTTTTTAAGATACAAGCTAAATATTTTCTTAAAAAATATAATATTAATACAGTTTTATTGTCTGCCATCGTCAAACTAAATGTGCATTACGTCATAGTTGCTATAAAGGAGGAAATTATTTTTATAATATTTAAAATGACATCTCCTTTTTTTTTCAAATAACATTATTGTTGTGTGTCGAGGAAAAGAGCGGCGTTGAGTACCGCCACTCAAGACGCAATGCCTCCAAAATTCGGCGGAAAATGGGGAACGGGGTGTCTTAACACTAGGTTCGCTCTGCCTACCCTGCTGTGTGCGGTATACAGCGTTAAGCTGAAAAAAAAAATTATTGTTGCAAATGAAATATAGATCTACAATATAGTTATAGATCCATATTTAATTTGCAAAATTGGACGGAATTCCCTTTTTGCAGGTGAGTAGGATATAGGTGGACCCCCAGACCTATGTCATTTTTGGGAAGCTGAAATTTTGAAGATTAATAATCTAGTATGTAGTTAAGACGGTATCCGTAAATACTAACTTGAAAATGGGGCCCTTTCAGAGTTAGCGCCAACTTAAGGTACACGTTCACCTATGACGTAGGTCTGGTGGCCCTGAGATCTCGGGCTATTATATAATTACCACATTAACAAATGTTAGCTTGCTATACCATAAAGGAGAAGAAGAAGTCGTTGTTATATATTTATATTATAGGAAGAAACTTATTATACTCATAATATATAAAGACGAAAATATTTTTTTTATATTCTTAAAGTGTTTACTTACGACAGAAAAATATTTATTAAGAAAAAGTATAAAAATTTAAGCACAGCGGGATTTGAACCTGCGCATGGTTTAGTTGGTCAGAGCACTTGCACGGGTTCAAATCTCGCTACATTTAAATTTTTTTACATATATAATAATAATTTTATACTTTACAAAAATATATCTCAAACTTTAATAATAATCAAATATTTTATTTGCTTTGTCAAATAAATTAATTTTAAATACATATCATAATTTTGTTATTGTGTTTTTGTTGTTACTGCTAATTTATCATGTGGCTTTTTATGCACATTTATTCCAAATTATAATATATATATATATATATATATATTATAATTCTCAATAAAATATTCTGTCTATATATATGCATGTGTATGCCTAATCTATTATTACAGATCCAAAGTGACCTTACTGAACAATAGTGGGTATGTCGTATGATTGCGACGCACCACTTTTGACTGCAGATACTGCAGCGCTTAGTAGAAGTCCATGTTTGTCAAACTTTTGCCTTAGTTCTTTTAAAAGTTGTGAAAAATGATTAATATCCGCTTGGCCATTGACAGAATCACGACGATTAGGATAATTCCAATCAATATCTAAGCCATCAAAATCAAATTTTTGAAGTATATCAATTGTGCTGGTAATAAAATTATTTCTAAATGTTGAATTTGCTGCCATCTAGAAAAAAATAACGTATTAATTAATATCATACGAAATTTATTTTTATTATGAGCATACAGTTATAATCTCTATATATCGATGGCTCCTAAGTATAAGGGTCAAAGTGCGAAATCACAACTTTACAGGAGAGGNGTTTGTATGGAAAAAAAATTTAATCTGTACCGATTTTTATAAAATTTGAAATTCAGACTCTTAAAAATATTTCATTGAACACGTGTTTCATGGTTTTTAAGAATTCACCCCCTAAGGGTTCAAATAAGGGGTTGAAAGTTTATATGGAAAAATCTTTAAATTGCCACCGATTTTTATAAAAATTTAAATTCAGACTGTTAAAAATATTTTATTGAACACGTGTTTCGTGGTTTTTTTAGAATTCACTCCTAATAAGCGGGCGAAGCCGCGCGCGCCCTCTAGTAACAAAATAATAATAATATAAAAATATATTAAAACTTAAAATTTATTAATATAATTATACAATAGTTTTGAAATCATAATCTTTGGATATCGTCAGTATGCAAAAATAGCATCATTATAAATATTGAAATTTACCAGACGAGGCCTACTCTATTTTCTAAGGTAAACAATTAGAAAAATAATTTGTAACATCCGCAGCTCCGCACCGGTGAGAACCACTTGTAAATAATCACAAATATCATATACAGAGACTGTCTAATATAATCCAGACGAAGTTTTTGTTACTATGTAGTAGAATATTATTTTAAGGCATACGCTTTTTGTAAATCATTTAAAATATGTGCAATCTTTTTCAATTAAAAATTAATAAACAACAAATAACAGCAGGGTAGGCAAAGGGTACCTAATGTTAAGACACTTTGTTTCCCATTTTCCGATAAATTATGGAGGCATTACGTATTAAGTAGCGGAACTCAACGCTGCGCCTTGTCTCTACACCAGAGCGAAGAAATGAAAAATATGAATATAAATAAAAAAAACAAACATTTCGCCACTTCGCCACGACGGTCCCAATGGCATAGAAATTCTGTAAATAAATAAAAATATTGAAAAAGAAAACACTTGATTCTTTTTCAATGTTTCAGAAATATACAGAAAAGTACTATACGTAATTTTATATCTCAATTAATATAACATTGATTGAAAATCGCTATTAAATATCGATAAATACAGATATATACTTAATTAAAAAGTTTGATATGCACGAAATATAAAAATAGCTAAAAAATCTGGGATCTCTAATAGTACTTCACTGGAAATCCCGACTTACCGATTTTCCGAATAAAATTTTTGTACAAGTACCTACACGGTTTCATTTCACGAGAAAACATACATATTTTTTTGCATATTTTCCATAACGATTTTTATATCATATATTGTAAAAAATGTCTAAGAAACACATTTTAATTCTTAACAAGTACAAATAGGATAGTGAACTCTGTTTTTAAATCCAAACGTAAAAAGAAAGATGTTATAAGTTTGACCTGTCTGTATGTCTTTCTGCTTGTCTATCTGTGTATATGACTGTGGCACTATAGCTCCTGAATAAATTAATCGATTTCAGTGCGGTTTTTAAGCGATGGTTCTTAGCTGTATTGTATGAAGATCGAAAAAGCAGCCTAGGGCTTAAACTTTAGCTACAAGCCATTTGCCTAGACAAAGCATCGATTTTTTAAGTCAGGATTTTTTTGTTAGTATTATTAACAATTCACAAAAAAAAGTTAAAGTATTAACACCAAGGATCTAATTTTTGAGCCGAACTTTGAGGGCATTGCGTGTAATTGCGTTGAAGGACGGAACTCAACGCCGCGCTTTGCCTCGACACCAAAGCGAAGCGAAAATATAAGAACATAGTTTCCTTGAGTAGAAATAGAATCCACAACCTATCGCGTTTAGTCTGGACTGCATTTTAATGTATTTAAGCAAGCTAATTTAGCGTTCTTTCTTGTTTAATATAGTCAGATATTTGCAGGCATATTGAAGTGTTTACTAAGTGTATAATAAATTTATCTATTAACCCACATCTGTCCGGCAGTAATTGATGTTTGAGATTTAAGTGCGCACAACTAATCAGAAAACTAAACTGAAGTGAAGTGTGAGTGCGTACAACACAGTGTAGGTCAGTTTAAAGTTTAATCAAATTATCGATTTGAATACTCTAGCAGCTGATAATATGTATCAGCTTCACGCTGTATCACGCACCCAGCAGGGTAGGCAGAGGGAATCTAGTGTTAAGACACTCCGTTCTCCACTTTCCGCCAAATTCTGGAGGCATTACGTGTTGAGTGGCGGAACTCAACGCTGCGCTTTACCTCGACACCAGAGCGAAGAAATGAACAAAATAAAATAATATATGTATATAAATAATAAAAAAAATAGGAAAAAGATAAATCAGCTTCAAGCTGTATCCCGTATATAGCAGGGCAGATAGAACCTAGTGTAAAGATTTGAAAAAAAAATGTCAGTTTAGGTAATATAGGACTCGGAAATTAAAAGTATAATGTCATAGATGAGGCCGGTCGTGGCGCAGCGGCACGAGGTGTGACTGCAAAATCGACTGGTTGTGGGTTCGATCCCCACTCGAGGAGATGAAATATTTACTTAAATTTATATTTCCATTTCTTCGCTCTGGTGTCGAGGTTAAGCGCGGCGTTGAGTTCTGCCACTCAACACGCAATGCCTCCAGAATTCGGCAGAAAGTGGGGAACGGAGTGTCTTAACACTAGGTTCCCTCTGCCTACCCTGCTGTGTGCGGGATACAGCGTGAAGCTAATAAAAACAAAATGTCATAGATAATACATTTTTTTTTATTATTAAAACTACATATTAAAGTGTAAAAAGAAACACGAATTTAAAAATATTATCACGTTACATAAAACGAAAAATCAAAACCAATATGTTCCATTTACTCACTTAAAGAAATGAAGGAAGACTTGAAGCAATAAATTAGTGAGACAGTTCTCTTGTACAATGTAATCAGAGGATGGACCCGCAATTTGGAATGCTCTGAGGTTATTTATTATATTATACAATGTATAAACTTAACTGGTATTAAGTTAATTTATCGACTTTAAGTTGGGCTGTTCCTTTTTTAATAATAATCTCAAGTTCGAAGAGTGTGGGCGCAGTGGTTGTGGGTTCAATCAAAACTTGGGGGATTTACTTATAATATTTTAATTATGTATGTTCCAATACTCAATACGCTGTCTCTAAATAGAGCGGAAAATGTAGAGAGGTGTGTCTTGACACTTTGTTTTCTTTGACTGCTTTGCTATACGTAGGATAGTTATCAAAAAGTTTCGGATTTAAAAAAAATGGAGGTACAAAATTGTTTTTCCTATAATCTTTCTTAAAACTGGTTACTATAATATTTAAAATCAAAGTAAGATATTTATTTGTTTTGTTATTAATTTTCATATAAAATTTTAGATTTGTCTTAATACAATATAGAAATAAATGTTTTTTTTAAATATTTTTTTTTAAAGAAAAATTCAACACTATCAAAGAGAGAGAGAGAGAGAGTAAAGTACTATACATAATCTAAATCTAAGTATTATTTATTTCATATATTTATTCAAATTCAAACTTCGGTCTTTAGGTTTCGATTCCGAGCGAACCATTTAACAAATGAAAAGAATCAAGAAATATTGATATAAAGAAAATTATTTAATAAGTGAAATACGTTGAAGTTATAAATTGCAAATATTTTCTCTTAGAAAACTAATATTCCTTTGCATAGCTTTTATAACTTCTTATTTTTAAGTTTTAATTAAATTTACTATAAGGTTTCAATTTTGTTAAAGCATTTTTAAAATGTTTCAATAAATTTTATTTCAGGCCATCGTGGCACAGATTTTTGTTTTTGGGTTCGGTCCTCACTCAGAGGATTAAAATATGTGATATTTTTACTCGCTCTGGTAACGAGGCGAAGCATAGAGTTGAATTTCGCCACTCAACACGCAATGCCTTGAGAAAATGTCTTAATGGCAACGGAATGTCTTATCACTAGGTTCCAGGTTCCCTCTGGCTACCATGCTATATGCGGAAGACAGTGTGAATAAATAAATTAGACTAGGCCACCGTGTCACCGTAGGGCTGAGTTTGACAGTAGGTTTGTTTCTCAATCGGCGGTATAAATTATTTCCAGTTCTGGTAAGACAAAGTGCGGCATTAAATTCCGATTTTCAACACGAAAATATCCCTAATACAGGCGGTAAATGGCGGACTGTCTGCGTGTTTGTCTGTCTTTGACGCTACATTCTCGCTACTCGCTTTATGCGAAATAAATATGAAACAGAAAAAAAGGATTTACTTCTCTTATTTGACCAGCTCGTATACTGTGGACAATGAATACATTTAATTCACACTACAGTAAAGGTCATGACAGTGGGTGTAATATTGGCAGAATTACTTCATTTTCATGTTGAAATACTCGTAGGTGCTGTATACGTTTTAATAGCGTGCATTCGAAGATATAACTTGGTTATTCTTTTGCCAAGAATATATCAGCTTCACGCTGTATCCCGCGCACAGCAGGATAGGCAGAGGGAACCTAATGTTAAGACACTCCGTTCCCCACTTTCTGCCGTATTAATTTATTTATAATTTTAGTTGGTCTCATTTGACCTAATATAATAAAATTTATACATAATATTATTTTGATATTTATTTTATTAATATTTATTAGCTATAAATAAAGTAAATGCAAACATAATTCAATTTAAAATACTTTTTATTAAAATATATAACTAATGAAGCCTACATGGCCGTATTCTGAAAATTTTGCTCTACCGAACAACTTGAAACGTAGAGTAAAATCTGTGGAGGCTAAATCGAAACAGTACGGGTATGTGTAGTATTTACTAATCAGGCAACCAGTAATAGGGGAAATGCATCAGATGGAACACTCAGTTTGCAATCATTTATACGATGTGTTTGTACGTGTCGTGGTATAGTTGCATTTGCATTAGAGATTGGTATATACCAAATTATTAGAACGTTCTAATTAGGGTAAGCTGGTATTGTATTTGAGGCCAGTCGTGGCGCAGGGGGACTAAGTGTGACTGTAAAACCGACTGGTTGCGGGTTCGATCCCCACTCGAGGAGATGAAATATTTACTTAAATTTATATTTCAATTTCTTCGCTCTGGTATCGAGGCTAAGCGCGGCGTTGATTTCTGCCACTTAACACGGAATGCCTCCAGAATTTAGCAGAAAGTGGGGAACGGAATGTGTTAACACTAGGTTCCTTGTATAATGTACCCTGTGGTCATGAATACCTTTGAAATTTTATTTGGTATGTTTATTATTTTTTTAAGCTTCACGTGTATTATTTTATATTGTGCGTTTCGGAATTTAACGCCGAGCTTCTACAAAAGCGGGGAAATGAATGGGGATCAAACACAACACCTTCGCGTTTACGGCCTCTAATTATTTTTGCTCTTTTGTTGGATAAAATGCGATGCTAGATTAAATGATCCATGTTTTAAAATTCCAAAATACGGAAGAAACATAAAGTTAAAAAATATAACAATTATTATATATTACATTCATTATTATTATAGTAATAATAAAAAAAAATGTAATATTTTTATTTAGACCACTATTAAAGTTGAAGATTACAAAAAATATAGTTTATTATAACTGCCGTAAGAAACTGGGTCTCTTTTAAAATAAACTTGGACCTTCCACTTATTCTGTCGTGAATAAAGAATGAAAATACATTCATAAAGATTTCTTATTTCAGAATATTTAATTTGATAAATTATATTAAATAGTTATTTCGTAATTTATTTCAATAATGGCTACTTAAGACAGATATACCTAAAGTTTTGCAGAAAAGGTGTGGCGGAACTCAACGCCGGGCTTTTTGCCTTGGTGCCAGAGCGAAGAATTTAGAATATTTAAAATTAATTATTCATTCCCCCGTGTGGGGGAATGAATTATTGAATTTGTTGAACTCACAAACGTCGCGTTACATTCACACTCTTGTACCCCTGAACCACGACGCCCTGTGTATTACTACTAATGATATATTCAATGGGAAACTAGTGTTGAGACACTCCGTTCTCAATGCACCGTCTAATTTTATTATAAAAAAAAACATTACGCATCAGAATTCAACGTCACTTTCTCCTGTCATCATAGAAAAATAAAAAACTTATAATATTATATTTCCGCAAATAGTAATCGAACCCACAACCGCCTTACATTCAAACACTACACCACTGCGCCACATTTATAATCTCTTCAATCCAATATGAATCTGCTATCGCCCGATGATTGACGGCTAACGTCACGTCAGCCACGAACGAGTCCTTGACTAATCCTCTTGGTACACACACCGAGTCCCGCTTTACACGGTCCGGCGCATATAAATTGGCTGGCTAGTTGACGTGACTTATATATATTGCTCTAAAGTTTAGACGATAGCTGAACCTACTACCATATATACTAAATCTATAATTATACTAAAATAGTAACGGATTTGTGTCTGTATATGGAAGATATGTATATGTATAACCACAAACGATGTTTGTGGTTCTATTACGTTACTTGTTTTTTTTTTTGTTTGTTTTTTTAACGTTACATCTCAGAAACAGCTTAACCGATTTAATTGCAGTTTTCTCTATTTTTTGGCAAGCTTCCCTTAACTTTTAGTGTTTGTTTCATTTCAATCGGTTCATAAATAAAAAAAATATATTAATGCGTACAATTGCCTGCGATAATATTGCAAATTACAAAATGAGTATTTTATTTAATTGGTAGAAACTTTAGCTAGAAATGTATGGATTTAAAATGATAATGTTTTTCGATCACGAATGTAATTTAGATGAGAAAATAAATAATTATGTAGTATAGGTGCAAAGCCGCGATCAGGTCGCTAGTATAGTATATGTTGGTCTGGAATTCATTTGGTATTCAATAGGAGAATAATGATTTTTAGTTTGTGATGTTAAGGGTTTTCAGTCATTGCCGTCTTCTTAGAATTTTATCACATTTAAGATTTGAATTTGGTCTATTTTTATGATTGTTAAAATCTATTTTGTTGTTAATAGAGATTTAATAGATATTTTTTTTGATTATAGCGCTATATCATAAAAGTGTGACTATAAAAAGTAGACTATTTGGTCTACTTTTTCCAATTCGAACATCACTTATTTTCAAATTTGAAAAAAATACATAACAAAAAAAAGTTTCAATAGAAAAAACATTTTGAGATAAGATTTAAATAATTCGAATTAAAACTTTTTTAAAAGCTGTACCAAAGCACGTTTTAATCACGAAATACTTTAAAACTGCTCCTTACGATTTCTTTCAAATAAGTTAACTGTACTTTTTTATTCACACCAAAGTTTCGCCGTTTCGCTGAAATCCAACGCCAAATAAGCGTTGAGAAAAAAAAGTGAGCTTTGAATTCAATACGTTTATTGAATATAGTCTTTTATAAATCAAATAAAAAATCAGCTTCACGCTGTATCCCGCACACAGCAGGGTAGGCAGAGGGAACCTAGTGTTAAGACACTCCGTTCCCCACTTTCTGCCGAGTTCTGGAGGCATTGCGTGTTGAGTGGCAGAACTCAACGCCGCGCTTAACCTCGACACCAGAGCGAAGAAATGGAAATATAAATTTAAGTAAATATTTCATCTCCTCGAGTGGGGATCGAACCCACAACC